>JAAWXA010000008.1:6703524-6925506 GCA_038090715.1 Florisuga fusca
CCCCCCCCGAAACAAAACAAAAAGTGCAAATTGTTGTGAAGTATATTGCTCTGAGGTGACATCAAGTGTTTTGATATTTATTCAGTAGCATTATGCTGTATGATTTCTGGCTTTTCTGTGAGTCTTATCTTCAAAATTCCATTTATTCAAGGGTTCTGTTTGTTGTTATCAGGCTGTTCTGTGAGAGTTTATCCTATTGCTCCCTAAAGATCAAATTTAAGCATGGAAAGAATTGCTTTGCTGTTTCTGGAGTGTTAAGATTTTATACAAAGTTCTTGTAATTTGTTTGCTTTCCTGTGCTTAAGGACACCACAGTCTGCCTGACAGATGTGCCAAGGATAAAGCTGATATAAAAATAGGAAAATATTTACTGGTACTGCATGAGTTTGATAAAGTGAAACCTATTAGTTCACTTTTTCTCACCACCATCACACTGATCACCCATAAGCCTCCTGGCTCAGTGCTCTGAAATTGCCTTGCTCTCACTTTAGTAAAGCAGGGTTTTCCAGTTCAGAATGCATCTCTCTCATACATGAAAATAGATTTACTATATTTCCTCAAAAGATATCAAATTCATTAGGAAAATAAAGCCTGTATTTGGCAATGAAGTCTGTATTTGGAGTTTGTTTCAAACATGAGCCAGTAACATGAATGCACAGGAACTGGACTGTGTACCAGTACCCAATCTCTCATGTTTCAAAAAAAAAATAAATCTGAACTCTACCAGAGAAGCAATGAATGACTGCAAGTGCACAGCTCTGCCAGCCACATCTCCACTGGTACCCTGGGCTGTACCCAGCACACTGTATCACACTCATCCTGCCTCCAGCATCACACTCAGCTCCTAAACTTTCAGGTCATTGCCAGTCTTTGGCTTATCTACAACACACAGAGTTCAACAGAGAGACAAATGTCTTGTTTTACTTTGGATGCCTCCTCAGAAATAGGCATCTGGGCCTCTGGAAGAACAGGCTGCTCTTTGCATATCTGTTCCCATCACATTATATGTGTATATTCAACAAATAAACATTCGTATCTGTCATACAATTTAATTTTTTTTTTTTTTTTCTCACTGCATTATTTGATCCTTTAAGGTCTACTCACAAGGTGCAGTGCAGCATCAGGTGCACGTTCTGCATAGCTATAGACCAGTTTGTACTTCTACACAATATAGCAGTGCCACTTTGTTACAAGCTCAGATTTTGCAAATTGAACCCCATTAGTATTGCTCTTTAGTGTATTGTGTCTCTTGATAAGACTTAGCAACACCATGCTGGTGTGTGTCCCCTTCTTTAGCCTCCATCCCATTTGGCTCTGGCTCTAGGACTGTGTGCACCATGCAGTGATGCACAGAGTGTTTATAGCACTACAACACAGTAATTGTGTTTACTTGCTGATGAAGCCATCAATCAGTAAAAATGCAAGCTTTCTTATTTCTATTTAGGGAATAAACTTGGGTTCACAAAATGTTATACAGCTTCATTTTTAAAGTTTTGAATACACTGATGTATGTGTAGTGTTAGGACTTCAGTTCCCAAATCCAGACAATCATTTGTGTTATTTCTAAAATGTGTTCCAAAATCACCAATAATTTCACAGACCTTCATGAAAAAAATTAGGACCAAATCATAGGTCAATATCCATCTCATCAGCATATTTTCTGCATTTCACTTCAGCATTCTTTAGGGAGCAATTTACTAGTAATTTCAAGCAAATTTTAGCTAGAATATAGTTTGTCCCTATTTATGTTAGAAAAATAAAAAGTAAAGAGCAACATGGTAGTATTATATTGCAAATGATGCTATTGCTTTACAGGGCTTCCTGCTTTTCTTCTCAGTGCCCTTTCTGATATTTTGTGCTAGTTACCTTTCACTTCCAGTAATAAAGGATGATGAATTAATTAGTGCAAATGTATGATAATTATTGTCAGATGAAATAAACATAAAACACAAATGGTTTATAACTCATCAATAATTATGTACTATGCTCAGTCTTCAATATGCAGGGCATGTCTAAACAGCATCGTTATAATGAAAATCAAATTACTGCACAGCTGTGTTGATTATGAAGCACCAATCTAACTTTCATCCTCTTCATTTGGTTCCTGCTTAAGTCATGCTTTTGTGCCCTCTTCTTAATACTGGAAAATGTCTCTCCTGTGCATTGATTTATAGTTAATATCGAGGCATAAAATTTCCTATTATTGCAGCTTTCTCAAGGTCTTTCACAGGTTTTATACAGACAGGCTCCAAATTCTTTCACTGCAATAATATGGAAGGGTGGAAGCAATATGGAAGATTGAAGACAAACTTAAATGACTTATGTCCCAGTGTTTGGATTTAATCTGTGCCTGAAGATATTTTGACCTAAATTACCAAATGTATTGCAGTTTCATAAGAGGCAGCTGCAGCCAGCTTATTCTGAGCTACTCAGATTTAACCTCATGGAATATGGAACAGGTAAAGTTATTTATGACCCATCCAGGCTCTTGTTCTTGCTTTGCATCGAGAAGAAGTCTATAGATTTATATTTGTGTGCCATTTGATTATTCTCTTGTTTTGCCTAAAGAATGAGAGGAAAAAAGAGTGATTAATACTTGACAAATCCCCAAAAGTAAAATACTGTAGGAGTGAAGGACTTGCCATATGTTCTTTTTGGCATATATTTAAGTTTGTATGTAAAGCTTAAGAGTTTCTCTGATGAAAACACTACCAAAATATGCTATCATTTTAAACCCAAGCCTTGTTTTGGACTTGAAGCTTGTTTGCAAATTGTCTCTTAGTTTATAACAAGGAGTCTACACCATGACATTGCAGTAAAAAACTCTCAAGAAGAGGATGAATTTCAGTGATCATGTGCCTTTGCTACTTGGCATGTAAGCACAAGTAATAACAGTTTTCTTCTAGGTATTCCTTTTAAATTACCCTGAATGAAAATACTGAACTTCTTCTTTTTAAGGTCTGCAAGATTATTACAGGATAGAATGCTAAAAGATCTTGTGCTTTCTGAGAGCTGACCATTGAAAAAGACAAGTAGTCCTTCCCGTAAAAATAAGCAGGCAACATCAATCACTGGGGCTGAAAGGATCCAGTGACAGCAACAGTTTGGCTCCTCTTCTGCCCAGCTTGTTTGCCTTGCCCATGGTAATCCCAGTGTCCCTTGAAAGTTGTGGCTGTGGTGGGGGTTATTTACCTAGGGGGTAATTTGTCATGGAGTCCATGGAATGAGGCTGTTTCCCATTCAGCATCTGCTTGTGGGCTGTGCTATCTCTGATTAGAATTAAAATTCATACTTTCTGAGCTAGATGGTAAAAATATTAGGAAACAATGTGTTACAAAGAACTTTCCAGACATATAAGCTTTAGAATTTTGCTATTAGCAACTATTGGTAACACTGCTAACATTTTTCAGAAACAAAAGTGATTCTTCTTCTGTTTTCAAGGGCAAGAAAAAGAAAACTGAGAAGCCCAAATGCAGATTTTTACCCTTCTTTAGGTTAAATATTTGCAGAGAACTTCCCTGCATAGCTTATTTTGTAAAAAATATTTTAATAATTATTTTAAAGGCATCTGATGGGTGCTAATATGGAGTCTGAGAACAGATTAATCTCTGGCAACCAAGGCTGCCAGTTTCTCTGTCCCATATCCACTGACTTCTAGTGGATATTTTGCCCACAAATCTCTTTTGTCCCTTCCTGGTATTTTAATTTAGGTTGTGCTTGAGACTTCTGCTTTTTTCATGTTTAATGTTCTGCTCCCATGATTGCCCGGAGGCAAAATTTGGTACAAGCTTGGAGTAAGGCTCAAGCTCACAAGTGTGGATTCCTGGATATTTGCCTTCACATGCCAGCGTGGTGCTCTTTACCTGGATGCATTGTGATACACACTTGTTGGTAGCCAAATGGCACTTCAATAAAACTTAATGGCCCTTAATTTTAACCTGTGATTTTATGGTCGTTCTCTCCTGAGGTCTCACACAAGCAACTGAGTTGCCCCCAGTTGGAGCCTTAGAAAAATTAGGACAGAGGTGCCATGCTTGATTCAGTTAGTCTCCTCTGCCATTTTTCAACAATGGAAATGAAGGCAGCTCCTATGGAAAGTATAAATCAAATAGGCTTTATTTATGTCTAACTTGCTCATTTATCTAATTTAATTTAGGAAATAGGTTGAATGAAAAAAACTAAGAAACTGTGCTACCTGAGAAATTAATTGTTTAAATAATTAATTTTAGCATAGAATTGCATAATTAATATGCTATCATGTATTCCATTACACACAAGATTGAAATTAATGATTTGGTAATATCTTTCTGAAAATCAGCATCTATGTGGATTTAAGCAAAAACCATTAAAAATCTGAGATGACTGGAAGGCAAAAACCAGCACTGTTAGAACTGTTTGGTCTTTAATAGACCAAGTGCCAGCCAGGTGCCAGGAAATATCTGTGTGGGCAAATGTGTCTGGCACAAAATTTAATCCCAGAAGTGATTTTATGAGTAGCTTACCTGATCTCAAATACTACGTTGCCTGGAGAGTTCCCTTTAAACTTTCTTGCAGGAGTTGGGCCTTAAATTGTATTGGAATGATGTAAATCCTTGCATCTTACTTTACACAAGTTTTTGATTTTGCCATGTTACATTAGAGGTCATTGATAAAAACAGATCTATAACTGAGGAGAAATGCAAGTTGTGGTAGTTTTGGACAAAAGGTTCAAAGATTAAAGCTCAGCATTCATAGATCTTTTATTAGACTAAATTTTTATACTTTAATTGAAATAATAATTGTATTTCTAAGAAATTTAATTGAAGTAAATTATTCTGAATTTATTAATTTAAAATATTTCATTAATTTATTGCCAAGCAAAATCAAATATACTTACAGAGAAGTACACAATTCCACATGAAATTCAAATTACTCTGGTATCTTAATTAGTGATAGTTTTACTTAAGAGTACATGGTGCTAAGCAAACTTGTGCAATTTACAAGTCAGACAAAGGTCTAACCAGGGATCCTGTGATTGTAGAAATTGTGGGTGAAGCACCAGGGGTGTTAGAGATGAAGCTGTTTGAATTAGTCTGTATTCCAGACACCTGTTTGTAATCTTCTAGTTGAAATGTAAATAATTCCATTTTTGACACAGGCAAGGTTTTTCTTCTGATAATCCAAATGGAATACAGTTGCAGGATGTTTCTCCTCTCATGCTTCAAAAACTACAACTATTTCTGACTGTAAATGTGATGGCCAACGTACAGTAGCTTTTTCTCATGGCCCAGCATTGCCTCTAGTTATGGTATGTTTTCCCTAGAGGTCTCTACACCTTGGCACATTTGAAGAGTTCATTATGTCTTAGCCTCCTTTTAGCTAAATAAGCTAAGTTTCATGGGACTAGTGCCAAGCTGACTACACACAGAGAACAGCTGAGCAAGTTACACCACAAAGTGCATAAAATAAACTGAGAAAATTGATTTTTTTTCTTCTTTGGCTGAAATGGCTCTTAGGTAATTTTAGGCATTATTAAGAACAATATTAGATAGGAACCTTTTGTCTTTGAATGTTATCTTTTCTGTTGACAACTATGCTTTAAAAGTGCTGTTTCAGAAGGCCCAGCATGTGCTTTGCTAATGTCTTGCTTTTCCACCAGGCTGTATCTCTTACCCTGTAATGTTTACAGTGCTGTTTTGACAGTTAATCTATTTTTCATTTTATGTCTGATACTTACTGAGAAAAAAAAGTTCCCTCTGAAAATGTTCTTTTTTTTTTGCTGTATTTTTCATACTTCCTTCATTCTTCCTTCTTCAGGCTGTCCCTCAACTGACAGGAGCCATTGGAGGAGCTGTTTTTGTGGCATAGAATAATTTGAGTTGGAAGGGACCTCCAAAAGTCATCTAGTCCAGCCCCCCTGCAGTAAGCAAGGACACCCTCAGCTAGATCAGGTTGCTCCGAGCCTCATCAACCTTTACCTTGAATATCTCCAGGGATGAGGCCTCAACCTCTTCCATTTTTCTCAACCTGCTCCTCAGCCCAGGGCAACCTGTTCCATTTTTCCACTCCCCTCATGGTAAAGAACTTTTTCCTAACATCCAATCTGGATCTACTCTTCTTTAATTTAAAACCATTGCCTCTTGTCCTATCACTACAGGCCCTTTGCGAACAGTCCCTCTCCAGCTTTCCTCTGGAACCTCTTCAGATATTGGAATGTTGCTTTAGGTGTTCCAAGTGGTATAATTTCTGACAGAGGGATCTGCAGAACTTGGAGCTTCATTTAGCAGTTCTGCTATGAATTCATGCTTCTAAAAACCTATTTCCTGCTGGCTCACAAGCTGAAATTTCCATATATTCTTCAGAGCAAACCTAATAGATGACATTAATGCTTTGTCTGAATAATGTTAGCCTGCTGGGTATCTAAAGGCTTGGAGGCCACATCCTCAGCTCGGATACAGTGGCATAGCTCTATTTGAAGTCAATGGAATTGTGACATTTCACATCAGTTGGAAATCTCTCCTGTGAGTTTCAAGGACTTTTGTGTGAATTTTCCTGCCTGGTTACTATGTCTCAGGTAGTGTGAAGCAGACCCACTGGAGATGCTAACTTTATGTGCTGAATAAGATATTATCCAGTGTGAGGTGGGGTATTTTTTGTTAAAGGAGGAGAAGATGCATAAAGCTTGAAGTGTTTCTGTTCACCTTGGAAATTCACTTTGTATACAGAGTTGTTCTAGCATGGCTTTGCTCATTAGGGGTGTTACAAAACATGTTTTATAATTAATACTTATTTTCCTAGGCACAGACTGAGGTTGCAGTTAAATTTCTATCTCTAATCCTTTGCTTTACCAATGACTCTGCAAATTTGGAATGGGGTGTTTTTGTTTTCTTTTAGTTTTTATTTCAACATCCATGTTAATTTGTGTCTGAAAGCAGCAGGTGTGGATGTCCTTGGGAATGTTAGAACTTCAACTTGTCAAGAGTCCTATGACATCTATGTTCACCTTTTGTACTACCTTTTAAACAATACATTGTTGTGTTCTTCTCTCTGTGGTTATACAGATGCCTGGGGAGATGTAAGAAACTCCTGCAACTTTCTGCATAACGCTTCTGGCTCAGGAAACTTGAAAGAGGTGTATAACTGTGTTATGTTTGTAATTCTCACTGCCCTCTGTTAGACCCAGTGAGAAGAAAGTAAGCTTGAAGGGGAGGGATGCGATGCAAACTTCTCATCTGCCTCTGGTTATGCTAAAAAGACAATGTTGCACTTTCCTTCAGCTAAGTTACTTTTGCTTCACAGTGAAAGGCAGAGAAAAGCAGCTTGTGTGTACTAGAAATACTAAGAATACAACTTAATTTATGTAGGCCAGCCTTCTACAAGCAGCATAGATTTTATTTTCTCTTTGTATTATAAATAAGCTCTTGGACATATCAAAAATTATTAGTTGTTGAATCCAGAAATATTTCTGATTTGGATCTGCAAACCACCAATGTGTAGAAATTCATAAACAAGAGAGAGATGAATGAGTCTGTGCTGTTAGAGAGGTTTTTACACTATTGAAAGAAATATGTTTCCGTTCCTAAACTGAAAATATCTCAAAACAGAACTCTTCAAACATAATTACCTGGCCACCAGTGCCTCAAATAAATCTATGTATCAGATTAAGGGAAGAGACAACTGCATCTCCAAGTGATGATAGTGAGTTCTGACATAGGATGACACTAATGAAAGAGTAATGGTACATGAAACACTGCTAATAAGGATTTAAGGGAAGTATAGAAAAGATATAAAATCATGCTTTTAAAAGTGGTAGTGTAACAAATGGTTTTGTGTGAAATTACTTTCATTTGTGTATTTATAAGAAACATATAATGAAGGAAAAGTGAGATCATGCTGCTGAAATATAGGCCCTTCATTATTAATTTTGTATTGATGTGTCTATATTTATACTCACACTAATCTAAGTTACTATTCAGGTTGCATAGAACATTCAGAATAGGTGGCAATAAACCAAACCAAAATACTTGGAAACCATACAGTACTGTGGATTCATTTTAACAAAAGCTTTTCTTTTATATGTGTAATGCTCTCTTACACAGAAATAAGTTTAGAGTAATGGTTCTCTGCTTTGGCTGTCAAAAGTGTGTCTGTGAAATCTAAGCTATTCCTTAACAGAACACCTCCAGTTTTGATTTTTCAGGTGTGCCTGAAGCCGTCCACTTTTGATGGAAGGTCTTAATATTTTTTAGGGTTATTTTATTTAAAGGCTGCAAGAACAACACATGATAATGCTAGCATTACAGCAGTGAAGAGACTTTCAGTGAGGTGGTTCTAATTGTCTCCAAACCTTCCACACATTATGACTTTTTATGTGTCAATCCATAATTGATGAAAGTGAGCAATCTGACTGTAACATATGAAGGAATATCATCAGCTGAAGTAGTCTTGTCCATTGTAGTTTTTAAGTGTTGCCTGATGAGAAACAGGTCTTTAACACAAACAGGATTAAAGCACAAAATTAATTAAATTAGAGAATCTGTGGACTAAGAGTTGTTACGAGTAACCAGGAACCAAAATTATGCTACTTTGGCCAGTTCAAATAATGTTGAAAGTAGCATCATCACTAGAATAAGTTCATTAACTAGGTGTTCAAAGAGGCCATGACTGAAACAGATCAACTGAGGTGAAAAAAACACACGAATAAGAAATGTGTCATCCACACACGGGGGTACTGTGGCTGTGTGATGAAATCATTGATACGTAGGCAGATTTAATTAGTGAAAAGACATGATTCAAATGTCAGAAAAGACTCAAGAAGATTTTTTGAGCTCCTTTCTGCATGGAAGGAATAGGTAATGAGACAATGAAACCATTGTAGGTGCTTTAGTCTGTTGTGTGAGCAGGTATTTTTTGCCTGTGGTATTGTCTGTGCAGAATTAGTAGATATGTATTTTTACCTCTATTGTGGCCTTATAATGATATCTCTGATGCTAGAACAATATCAAAAATCAGGAACTTGCATGTAGATTGAATTGCTCATCAGAAAACATTGAAAAGAAATCAAAAGAAATAGACCTTATAAGAAGTTTGAAAATTAAGAGTCTGAGCAGAGCCTTGTAGAGACCAATACTTTTGTTTAGGAAAAGAGTTGCTCTACTCAGGATTGAACATTAATACAAGGCTAGTTGTCAGTTTCTAAGTAATACCAGTACAGTAAGAAGGATTTTGAGGAAACCCCTCTTGCTTCTGTTTCCTTCATTTTTCATGTGCTGTTTACATTAGCATGAATAAACCAACGACTATACCACATTGCCTTCTCACATTCAGGTTATGCCTCTAATTTTCATCCCACTTAGGGCACCTTTCCCACACTCTATCTTTCATTCTTACATCTTTCCAAGGGTGAATTTTTGTCTTTTTTCTCTGCTGCACGAGCTGGCAATATTTCAAATGCTCACATTGCTGTTCTGATCCAGTTTCCTCTCTCTGTGAAATGATGTTTGTTGCTGTGTTTAAGAGCTTTGTTTCTCTGACTGAAATGATTTCCTTAGATGGCTCAGAGCAATGCTGTAGGCCAGTACATTTCTGAAGGAGCAGTTCTGCTTTCTTTTGGTGACAGAAAAAGAGAAAAAAGATCTGACTGCATGAAACTGCCATCTTGTGCTGTGCTGAATGGAGAAGTAAACTGGCAGATGCAATACAGCTTTTCTTGCAGCAAAAGCAGCTTTCTTACAAAGAGCTATGTATAATTTGATTTATAGAACCATAGAGTCATTAAGGTTGTAAGAGACCTCTAAGATCATCAAGTCCAACCATCAGCCCAATACCACTATGCCCAGTAAACTCTTCCTTGCAGTGCCATATATACACATTTTTTTAACACCTCCAGGGATGGTGGTTCAACCATTTCCCTGGGCAACCTGTTCCAATGCTTGACCACTCTTTCAGTAATGAAATTTTTCCTAATATCCTATCTAAACCTCCCCTGGAACAACAACAAAGGCCATTTCCTTTAATCCTGTGTGTATAGGGAGATATTAAAGAAACAGAAGAAAGCTTCTTCCAAAACAAATCTGCCAAAAGTTTCCTATTCATACGGACTCTGCATCCCAACCCCAAGAAATGGTGTAAGATCAGGTTCCTTTTAGTGCCTGCAAAGTTAAAGCTTTTGGAATTATTCAGGTCCATTGATCAAAATATGACCCCTAAGCTTTGAGCTTTTGTTCTGTATCTGCCTTGCTCAGTATGTCTCTCCACACTTGCTTTCTAATTCACAAGGGTTTTAGTTCTTATTTATACAATAATAATAATAATACAAAAGTTCTTATTGACTCATTCTCATTGATTGATTGAGTGGATGAAAGTAGACCCTTGCCTAAGACAGAGAGTTCTTTCTTCTTTTAAAGACTAGTAAAAGAAGAAGTGTCAGAAAATCAGCTTGGAATGACAATAAAAACTTTGAAGTTTATAATGAGACAAGTAATTTAAGGAAATCAGACACCTAAAGTATTTGAGTCCTGAACAATTTTGTTACATTTGGAGAGAAAAATGTACAGTCAGGATTCATGCCTGAATCTTTAATCCAGTTTCCCAGTGAGCTCAAAATCAGATGATGGAACACTTGTTAACAGTGCATTAGTGCTGGTCCTGTGAGGGCACATAGACATCTAGAAGAGATCAATCACAATTTAAAAGTTGTCCATTTGCACATGTCAATGCATCCATTTAAACTTTCACTCTGGTAATTGACTAAATTTTTTTTGCATTTCTTAGCCTTTTACAAAAAGGATGAGCAGGGGCTGTAATGACAGTGGGAAACAGGAGGTGTTTGCTTGGTTCTCTAATGTACATACACTTCAGCTGACTCCAGCTGGAATAGCCAATGCCCAGCACATTTGAAAATCAGGACTTTTGTAATTCTCTCTGAAGGTTTCTTCAGAGTTTTTTTTCCTATGTTGCATATCTGGATAAAAGTGTGTCACTGAGGATGCCCTTGCACTGTTGCATCTTCAATGTGTTTGTACTACAGAATTAAAAAAAAAAAAAAAGAAAAACAACAGAAGGGAAAAGGGATGCTGGAAGGTTCATACAGAAATTAGTACATGTGGTTATCAGCCTTTATCAGATTTTGATAAAATACCAAGACAGTAACATGGGTATGAGCCATGCATTATATACAGTTAATTGTCACTGGAGATGAGAATGAGTAAAACACTTCACTTGCTACACTGAAAGGTTTTAAAATATGGCTATAAGAATATATCAAGGGAACTGGCAATTGCCAAAAGCAAGATTAATTGCACCTCTGTGTGATTAGAGTTTGGTCTCTGGAGCAGACAGTCTCATTCTGCATAGGGATTTGGCACTGTGTAGGGAGAGTTCATTACCTATGGTAAATCTAACTAAATTGAAGCTATTGGCTAAAACTCAGTTCTTAGTTATACCTGTCTGACAGGATTAGATTGATATTATGGGAAATGTTATGGGAAGTAGAATCTGACTATCTTGAAAAGAATTTAGCAAAATATTTCTTGTAGCTAGAAAATAATTTTTGTTACTGTGGATCACAGTTACTGTACCTAGCCTAGGATTTGTGGGCATTAAATTTTCCATTTCCTCTGCCTTAAAAACAAAGACTGGCATTCAGCTTTTAGCTTCCAGGTTTAAAATAATTCCCTGAAGGAAAAAAGTCTGCAGGATTTTGTAAAATGTTTCTGAAATTTATATTTTTAAAAAACAATATTACATGTATGCACTCTTTTTAAACTGTCCTTTTCCTGTGGTTTCTTCGGAAATAGCTTTTAGATTCAAAGGTTGTGTTCAAATTTGAACCTCAAATTTGAGGTAATTTGAACACAAATTAGGAATCATCAACCTTCAGCTGATCTGTGATATGTCTACTGAAAAAGACCCAGCATCAAGGTGTTGAGAACAGTCATTTAAACAAAGCAATCTCTTTTTTCCTCAATTGGTCAAAGCCTTAAGAAGCAGTAGGTTGAAAAACTATGTAGCAACATCAGCAAAATCTAATGTGTAGGTTTGGGTTGGCTTTTTTGTCATCTGTTTACATTTAATTTTCATCACCTCCAAATAGGTGAGGATCATTTTTGGCTAACTAGGAGGGATGCGTATTATGTATTTGCACAAATGTCTATCCAAATTCTGACAGGAATATTTGTGTAGTTGCTTTTTATTATTTCACTAATACATCTTTCATTTGTAGGATAAATTTGGCTACATTCAGTAGCTAAGGTTGGGGTTTTTTCTCAATACATATAGTAATGAAAATGGGCTTTTTGTTGGTGACATTTCTGTAAGTTTCCCTAAGAACACCACTAAAATGTGATTACTCACGTTCTGTGAAACAAGATGAAAAATGTTTACATGTGACTTTGAGGACAGCAGTTTAATACTCTTCTGAAGAGTTCTGCCTCATTAGTAGCATCTTTACTACTGGTTTGGTTGTGTTCTATTCAGTTAGAAAGCAATGTTTAATTATTAATGTTGCCAATGTTATGAAGATGGTTTTGTGTATTATTTACAGCATGGCTGGGAGTCTAATGAATTTTGAGAGTCTGAGAGGGATATATTAGAGTGGAAGTTAGACTCTGCAACCTTATAACTTGACCATGTCTGCAGGAGATCCTTAATGGATAATAAGGATTTTCTTTGCAAGGTGGTTCTCATTCAGCATTGAAAATTTGAGGTGCTCATCCTTTGATCACTGTATATGGTAGTGTTACCTGCAAATAGCCCAGCTGAAAGGGAATTTATCATATGAATTTTATCATATTTATCATATATCACTTATTTGTGGCTTTGTTGTGCCTTATATTCCCCAGTCTAAGAAATGTTTACATGCTGGGGAAACTAAAGCATAATGAGGGTAGGAGTTGCCTAAGGCCATGCAATAGAGTCATGATAAAAGTGGAAACAGACACTAGATAGCTGAGTAGTCTTTCTTGTATTTTTATCTATTGTCACATTCTGCACTGAAAACTTAGCCTAAACCAAAGTTCATTGATGTTGGAAGAAATGCTCTCCATTGACTCTGACAGGTTTTAATCTAGTTTCATGGTATGTGGCCTAGGATGCACAACATGCATACAAATGTGTAATGTTCATGCCATGAGCAGAATGTACTCCCCAAACATTGCTTTCTTTTCATAACTCATCCCCTCTCTACTTGGATTCCCTATAATATTACTTTCTTAAAAGATAGTTAAACTCTTTGAAAATTTTGTGGGAGTGTGTGTAGAATCAGTCACTTTTTGTAAGCCTGGTCCTCAACTTCTATTACTGCTGCTTAAAAACAGGTGTTTAAACAAAAGTGAATTTTTGTTTTTCTCAAAAACAGCTTTGTGCTACTGAATATTTGCTGTTCCTGATTAATACAGGCCAATCTCAAGCAGAAAAGCAATAACAATCATGTTTATAACATCATGTGATCCATTGAGCCAATCTGGAGGGTTGCCCTTCCAGTTCAGCAGCTTTATTGAACAATCAGAGCAATTCCATTTCCAGGCATCTTAGAGACATTTTTTCAGCCTAAACCTTTAGACTGAAGGTGTTCAAGATGACAACTTTAGCATTGATTCACTATTCGTTTTAGATAAACCATTTAGAATACCTTGTCTTTCATTCTTTTGTAGGTTATGCATCTGGGGAAAGCAATGCATAAAGTAAATCTAAAACAGGAAAAAAGCCTACATAATTTTATTTAATTTCTAATAATTAGAAGTGAAGGACTTCCAGTCAGAGTCATGGAATTAGATATCTTGAATCCAGTTTCTTTCTCTGACACAGATTGGGTTTGTAAGCACTGTTTAGCTTTTCCATGTTCCTGCTTATAGTTGGTAAGAGGAAGGCAATGGATCCAAAATCACATGGACCTAAGGGTTAACCTTGAGCCTGTGAAGTCAATTTTTAAAGCATTTTGCTATAAAAGGACTAACATTACTGATCCTAGAGAGTCATAATGCTAAGGCATGTTTTTAGAAGTTCTGGGATCTACAGACTATAGAACTAGGCAGTTGAACTCCTGAGAAACATTACTTATTAGCTGTGGAAATTCGTATAATTCTGAAATGTCTTTTATCTGTTCAAAAGCAAGGATTTCTTATGATAACTAAGTTGCACAAAGGTAATTTGACCTATTTATTTTTTAAAATTTAATAATGACTGCATGATATGTTCAGCAAGTCAGTGATGGGCCTCTGCTGATATTTTAAGAAATCAGCAAAATGTCATTTGCATGTTTAGATAGTTGAGCTTTATTGATTAAAACATACAAAATAGATCAAAGGGTTAAAAAAAGCTCTTCATGGAATAGTGTCCAAATGGGTTTAATAAATTTGCTTCCTGTTACATTAGAAAGCAGAAAACACTGTTGCATGTACTCCAGTAATCATGTATACTATTGAACAACTACTGATGAGCACTGTGCTTGGAAATAAAAATACCCTTGAAAAAGCTAAGTAATAGGGCAGGTACTGTTATTCAAGTGGAAAAAACTAACTCTCTCATTACAAAATTGTTTTCAAGGCCTAAAAAACTTCAGTCCTGAATGGAAGTGTTTTCTTAGGCTACTGAAGTTCTCAAGTTTTCTGAAGATTTTTCGATTTTGGACTTCTCTTCTTTAAAAAGAAAATTAATCTTTGATCTAATTTTTAGGTTTAATTTTCTGTATTCTATTATATTTATATTCTTCCAAGGAAACTGAATAAGGTATATAGAGAGAATAAAAAGAATTATTATTTCATTCCCCTTTGAGAGGGTCATGTTACTGTGCTGTTGGACATTGCCTCATACCTGAAGCTGCCCTACGGGCCCTGACAGAGTTGTTCAGAAGGCAGTGTTTTCCATGAAAAATTCTTTTTACATTTGTCATTATTCTTATTCATTAACAGGTACTCTGGAAATGTAAGTGTATGAGCTGCCTTTATTCCAACCATTTCCCACTTTTTTTTTTTTTTTTCAAGATCATTTTTCTTATCTAGTTCTAGATTTCTTACATAGAATTAGCAGAAGTATTTGCAATTGGCTTGACTTCCCATCCATCTAGTGAGAAAGGTAAAAAGTTCTGCTTCAAGGAGTGTCAGGACCTCTCTGATTTTTCACTTCAATCTAAGTCAGAATACCACAGAATAATTTCACTTGGAAAGGACCTTAAAGATATCTAGTTCCAACCCCTCTTCATGACCAGGGGCACCTTCCACTAAACCAGGTTGCTCAGAGATAGTCAGTTTAATGCCAGGTGGTAGTAGGTATCTCTATTTAGTTCAGAAAATGCAATATGTCCTGTAAAATTGGAAAATGGATACTAGTCCCAGGTTCACTCTAGCATCAAGGTCTTGAAAATTGATTAGATTTGGAATCATCATCAGGAAATGGTAATGGAAACATATTTTGAATTCCTTACGGACTATCACACAGAAGAATGTCATTGCAGTAAGTGAAGCATTGAGAAATGCATAAGGAGAAAGGGATCTCAATCTAAACACTTCAGTAAATGGCTGGAAAGCAACATATGGAGATAAAACAAAAGGCAGAGCGTCTCATTCTTTCTGCTCAAATAACTTCCTATTGTGCAACATCACGGGTAGAGAGTTCATCCTGGAAGATGTTGATGATGGAAGAGGTATTAGAAGTAAAACATGGAACAATATGCACTGCAAGGTGTTTATAAAAATGCAAAAATTGCACATTTGTTTATAGCATGGCTCTTTTTTTGTGCTCTCTGCTACATTAACTAACAGCACTGTCCTAACATAAAATAGTTATGTTCCATTTAGATGCAAAGTTTTTACAAATGTATGAGCTCTGTAAACACCTCCTTGTGCATTAATATAACGTGTAGATGTGCAGTAAAGAAGGGAATGGTAAATGTAATGGAGCCTCACAATATTGAGTTCTTAGGTCAAGTCAGAACCTTTGCTGAAAATCGTTGGTCTTTTTCCTTTCTGGTGAAAGGCACAATCTTCAAGTTCAATTGATTAGAGAGAGTTCCAGTCTCACTCTTCAGATATTCATGCTGCTCAGAATATAAACTTCTACTCCATCTTTTCTGAAAGTGCACATGGTGGGACAGCTGCCATTTGCAGATTGATGCCACTGGAAATTAGGAGGAGTATCTTGTTTAATGGGGAATCAGGATTTTATAGAGCACTCATAGAAGAGCTATAAATTAACCATTTTTTTCAGTATTATGGAATAATTTTAAAAATTCTCATCTTTAAGGGGAAACAGACTGAACTTCGAAATGTATATACTAAAGTTCCTTTTTTTGGTAGTAAACAATAAAGGACCTGAATTACAATAGGGAAGGTGGACATTTATTGTCATGAAGCTGGGGTACACATTTTTTTTTTTCTTTAAAAAGAGTTTCTTGGTTTCTTTTTTCTAGGGTAACTGTGTGACAGACCATCACTACAACCAGACTAAGGTAGGGAAATATTTTCTTGGCTTTGAATCGAAAAAAATAATGTTAAGATATAAGTCTGAAATTATATTTTATATATATTATTTAACAGGTGTTCCCATTTGAAATGCTTTGTCCTTCTCTTCCTACAGTATTTCCAGTACTCATAGGCTTAAATTTATAGCCTGTAGTAATCTTACCAAGTCATGCATGCAATTATGAACAGATGTGTTCTTTGAATTGGAGCATAAAATACCAAGGGATAAAGCTGTTAGTGTGATGAATACACTCAAAGCTTGATTTGGTTGCCATGAACTTTTAAATTTCCTTTTGTTACAGTTTTAAAATACAGTGAACAATAAGAAATAATAACAGCAATAAATTAGAAATATAGACAGAAAAAGTATCATGTTTCAGAAACACTGCTATAATAGAAATACCTTATGCACACTAGGGTCTGCTTTATCTCCCACTTTCTTACCAGCTCTCTTGGCTAGCAGGTAATTTTTTTTGTTGGAGACAACTCACAAGTTGTTGATAAGTCAATGTCCATATCTACCCATGTGAACAAGGATGACATCCCTTCTGTGCAGGCTGTGTGAGATAAGATGTCAATATTCAGAGAGAGGAAAATTGGGAAGTGGACTTTGTGAAGTTAAACTGTAAATGCATGACAGAGGTGTGGTACTATAGTTATAAGGCAAGTACACACATATACCGAAGTCCAAGTCTGTTCAGCAAAGTACTTTGGACATCTATTCATAGAATCATAGAATTGGCTGGGTTGGAGGGGACCTCTGAGATCATCAAGTCCAACCCTTGATCCACTACCGCTGCGGTTCCCAGCCCATGGCACTGAGTGCCACATCCAGTCTCTTTTTAAATATCCCCAGGGACGGAGAATCCACCACCTCCCGGGGCAGCCCATTCCAATGTCTGATCACCCTCTCCATAAAGAAATTCTTTCTAATATCTAACATAAACCTCCCCTGGCACAACTTGAGACCATGCCCTCTTGTCTTGCTGATAGTTTCCTGGGAAAAGAGACCAACCCCCCCCTGGCTCCAACCTCCTTTCAGGGAGTTGTAGAGAGTGATGAGGTCTCCCCTGAGCCTCCTCTTCTCCAGGCTGAACAGCCCCAGCTCCCTCAGCCTCTCCTCATAGGATCTGTGCTCGAGTCCCTTCACCAGCCTGGTTGCCCTCCTTTGGACCTGCTCCGGCACCTCAATCTCCTTCCTGAACTGAGGGGCCCAGAACTGGACACAGAACCTGAGGTGTGGCCTCACCAGCGCTGAGTACAGGGGCAGAATCACCTCCTTGGACCTGCTGGCCACGCTGTTCCTGATCCAAGCCAGGATGCCATTGGCCTTCTTGGCCACCTGGGCACACTGCTGGCTCATGTTCAGCTTCCTGTCAATCCAAACCCCCAGGTCACTCTCTGTCTGGCTGCTCTCAGCCACTCTGTGCCCAGCCTGGAGCTCCCCATGGGGTTGTTGTGGCCAAAGTGCAGGACCTGGCACTTGGCCGTGTTGAACCTCATCCCGTTGGAATCAGCCCAACTCTCCAGTCTGTCCAGGTCCCTCTGCAGAGCCCTCCTGCCTTCCAGCTGATCCACACTGCCCCCCAGCTTAGTGTCATCTGCAAATTTGCTGATGATGGGCTCAATCTCCTCATCTAAATCATCAATGAAGATATTAAACAGAACTGGGCCCAGCACTGATCCCTGGGGGACACCACTAGTGACCGGCCGCCAACTGGATGCAGCCCCGTTCACCACCACTCTCTGGGCCCATCCTTCCAGCCAGTTCCTAACCCAGCACAGGGTGCTCCTGTCCAAGCTGTGGGCTGACAGCTTTTTCAGGAGAATGCTGTGGGGGACGGTGTCAAAGGCTTTGCTGAAGTCCAGGGAGACCACATCCACAGCTTTCCCCTCATCCACCAGACGGGTCACCTGATCATAAAAGGAGATCAGGTTGGTCAGACAGGACCTGCCCTTCCTAAACCCGTGCTGGCTGGTCCAAATTCTTGTTTTCTTTTCTGAGATATCATGCTTTGCAAATTCAGTATACCAAAGCACACAGTGAGTAACTGAGATGCCAAGTGCTTTCTCTGCCACTGGAAGATGAAAGCCATTAAAAACATGTGGGTTTGCTTCTTTAGTGGAAAGGATAAGGTAGGTATGAGGCAGAACAGAATCTATCTTGTTTACTTACCACTGTAAATCTAATATCCATTAATGACTTAAAGGCAATGGTCCCTGTAAAGATAGAGGCCCTTGGAGAATGATTGTCAATGAAGACAGGCACTTTACCACTACAATAATAACAATGTAATTATTTTTGTTTAGTAACTGGTAAGTTCTCTGTGATTCTGCTGCTTTCATGTTCCAATTTGTTTAATTTGCTATCTTAGGCAGAGGCTAGCAAAGAATGCGCTGCTGTAACATAATTTCATTTTATAGTGGCTCATCCTAATCTGAAGAAAAAGTTGCTCCTTTGTGATGAAAATCATGTAGGAATAGATAGAAAAAATATGAGTTGGGCATTAATTCATTAAACTGCAACTAATAGGCATTTATGCAATGGTCCTCTTAAATAGGAGTCATGCCCCATTTAAAACCCACCTGACATTACAGCACATTTCATTAAGATAATTACCAATGTGTTCAACCCTAAAAACCAAAGTATACATTACATTTAAAATCTACTTTGATGTTTAGAAGATAAATACTGCTTGTGTGCTATTGGCAAAAACACTAAACACTAGGTGACATATAATTTTTTCCAATTTTCACTGTCAGAATGGAAGGCTAGTGTCAAAATATGGAAAATCAAATACATAAAAATTAATTTCCCCACATCACAATGGAATTTTTTAAAAATACCAAAGTTAAAAAAAAAAAAGTAAGGGGAAAGTTGACAGTGTTACCTAAATGGTATAAGTTCTCTGTTCATAGAAAGTCCATTTTGGTTTCCAGAAGCTATTGGCTAGTTAATTGCTTGTTTTGTTTCACTTGTGTTCTTAAAGTGGGCTGAAAATTTTGTTGAAGACTAAAAAATAGAATAGTATATAATTTTTAAAGGGATTTCATACATACAACTGAAATTAGAGACATGCCTACCTACGCTTAAATGCGATAGAAATGTAAATTCTCTTTTGTGGGAAATGGAAAGTAACTAAATATTTGTTCTAACTTTCACTTTGTCATTTCTGTCACACCAAGTCAGGAAATAAACTTTAACCATTAATCTCTGAATAGTTGTCACTACCAACTTTTACCAGGCCAGCATTACTTCTGCATTTTCAGGTGCAGATTCTTCCTTCATATAAAACCATGTTTCCCCAGGTTATGTCCAGTTACGAAATCCTGGCAGCTTTATCCATATGCTGTAGCTCTTTAAAATAGTTGCAGTGAAGTATGAAAACACAGGGAGAGCAAATCTGCTGCTAGGCTAAATCCAGAGAAATCAAGGGAATTGTGCCAGCAGAGAGCTTGGCCTTTGGAAATTTAGAAGTTTGCAGCCTCAGGCTACAGAAGTCTTAAAAATCTTACTGGAAGTTAAAAGACCCAGAAAGAATCATTCTGCCAAGGTTTATGTGAATGAATTTGAATAACAAACTTACTTTTCCCTCCCAATAATTAGGAAACAAATTGTCCTTGGTACTTACAACCTTTTAAAATTAGGAGGTTGTGTGTTTGATAACAGTGACAGAGGAGGGAGTAGAAAGTCAGTACTGGACATTACAACAAATATACCTTGAAGTTGGTTACTGTGAGATAACAAGGGATGAAGGGCAGAAACAGATTTTTTTGTTTCCTCTGTTATTCAAGAACTCAGCTCTCAGAAGAGACCAGGAGGACATCAGAGGCAAATGTAATCAAATAGCCCTAGAAACATTTACTGAAGTCCAAAGGAAAGAACTTGTGGTTTGGAAAGGTGATACTTTGGTGATATTTAGTGATATAACCTGGGAAAAGGAGAGTTTAAGCATTTTGCTTATCAGTTACTTTCTCCAGTGAATATAGAAATATCTTTCTACTTCATGCAGGATTGTCTTGTTGTTAACTAGTTGTGGCATGAAAATGAAGTAAGGTGTGAAATGTGGATTAGATATGTGACTTAACTGTAATTTTCTGCAGCTTCAGTAAAACTTCTGAAACCAGTCGAGACTGAAAAATGTGTGTTAAAGTATTTTGTAAGCTGGATGAATTCTTTCATTAAAGGCAAGACTTTCTCAGCCAGACTGTGAAGGAGATGCAAGGCTGTACATGTAAAATATCTCCAGGAACTGTTTTATCTCTTATTTAGCTGGAAATAAATGCATAAGAGAAAGTGATAATGTTGGAAAAATCACTACAGTGAATGATTGAACTACACCCTAGAGTTAGGCTGACATATTAAACATAAAAAATAATTTGCAATTTGATTCTTGTTGAACATAATAATTGAAACTGGCAGAATGTTTCTGTGGAATGATTCAACATTATACATAATCTCAGCTGCAAAAGGGTTTCTGCAGCTAAATCCTTTTTCTGTCTCTAACCCTATATATACATGTGAGAAAAGTGAGGTGTGAGAATGCAGTTCTAGAACTGATTTAAAGAAAACTTTATCCAGTCTAAAGGCTGAAAATTGCAAAGTAATGAAGTTCATTGTTATACTTATTTGCATGCATGTAAACACTGTTGGGGCTGTCACAAAATCTTCTGAAAATACTTTGTCTTGATGTTTTCAAAAAAATTAGCAAAAACTGAAATAAAGAAAACTATGTAAGTTAAATTTATGTTAAAAATAATCTGTAAAACATTTTCCTATAACTGACTGAAAATATTTTATTTATACAGTAAAAAGTTCACACGTTTCTACTGACAGTTCTTTCTCATAAAAGAAAATGAAAGAGGATGGATGTTGCCTCCAGCTTTTGGGAGTGTCTGGGAGCATGATGTATTTGCTAGAAACCTGACATTAAGCCTAATTTAACAGGGAGGACAGAAGGTGGGATGATAATACCAAGTAGCAATAAGGTGTCCCCTTGCTGTCAGAGTGCCTCTTCCAAGCATCCCTCCAGCTCCGACTTGTCCCTATGGACTGACCTGACCATCACTGGAGCATGGCTGAACCTGCTCCTGGCTCTGAGCCTGCTCTGCTGACCTTGCTCTCAAGATCTGGGGGACTGCAGCCCTGTGTCCCCTTTGGTGAGGGAACAGCCCTGCCTTGCTCTCACCTTGGCTCCTGGCTCTCCTTCTCGTGCAGGGCAGCACCTGCCCATCCTGCACTCTGACACAGGGGCTGCCCAGGGAAATTGAATTCCATGCAATTAGCACTAGGCAGGGACAACATTTTCTTGGGAATACAGCTAGCTCCTTTAGCTGTGTTTGTAAAATTATATAGGCTTCAAATACAATAAATATTTCACTGATGTCTATCTTGAACAGCCTGACTGAACCAGGGCTAAAGCAGGGTAAACATGCAAAATCAAAATAATGAGGCACATTCTATGGGCTTCTGGCATCTCTTGAAAGTTTCAGGGTAAATGGCAAGAAAAAGTGATTTTAAAGTCATTTGCAAGAGTCCTTACAACTGGCTTGAAAAAATGGTTGGTCCAGAAGCCCAGGCATTAGTGCAGGAGTTCAGACACTCAAAATTGAACTTCCCTGTTCTGTCACCTACAGCTCTGTTTATACTCCTGGTCTTCCCCCACTCAGCCTTGACCATCCACTGATTTTAATATACATGAGTGTGGGTGTGTGTCTTTGTGAGGCTTCTCTAACTTGCAGATTACAAATATTTTGGCTCTCCTGAAAGAAAGAGCAAGGATTTATTTTTTTTTTTGGCTTGTGTTGGTATTTTCTAGGACGGGACTGCAACTTGTTCACTTCACAGAAGCTTTTGACACTGAGGTATTTTTTTTTTAATTTGCAAGAGAAATACTAACACTAATAAGATCATTCACTTTAGATGAATCTACATAAAACAGGCATTAAAAATTAAATTATTATAGTTGTATTTAGTTGCTCTTCCTGACCAGCATCTAAAGTAATTGTCATGTGAGAAAATTAATTTGTAGTTGTTTAACGTATCTGGCAGCAAAATTAATACAATGACAGTTGTTGGATAATTTGAACGCTGAATTTATAGGAGTAATTTTAATTTACATCAAGCACTGTAGGCAATTGTTACACATCAGTTTGCATTTTACTGATTATACTCTGCTGAGGCAAAATGGAGGCCTTGAAAAGGTTGCCTGTATATCAGGACATTTAATACAACATTGCAGGTACCAGGGAGAAGGACATTGATTCTGATACCTTTTAAAATTGAAAGTTTTCAAGAAAAAGAACAGGTTTAACAGTGCTTCTTTCTTTTCAACTGGAAGTAAAATTAATTCTGTTTGCATCCCATAGTCTGTGATGTTATTTTGCATTTTTAAACTGCTTTTAACTTTGGTTAACTGCAAATTTGAATGAAAATATTTGTCTAAAATACAACAAAACCTGTCTGTAGTGTTTGACTTTAAAATTAACATTTTAGTACATATTTTAGTAATATATTAATATTTTAAAACTATGGATTGAAAAATTCCAAGTTACTGATAGCTTGTTTGAAAGACTCTCAGACAAATTATTTCTAAAAGGCCTTGTTATTACACAAAATGATAACACAGAGAAGAATCTGCTGAGGTGGTGACAAGTGTTGTACTTTCACCTAAGCTGGTGTTACTGGTGAGGATCTCAGTATCTTACTGTTATCAAGATTCTAAAAATTAAGTGTCTCTACATTTCAAGCACTGATTTCTACGCAAATATAGGAAACATACATTCTGGGAAAACTGTGAAGATTTTAGTGAAATTTTCAAGATTATGATGTTGGGAAAATATCAAGTTATGTATTTTCAGTTAGCTCTCAAAATATATACAGTTGGCCTTTTCATTAAAAATATGGTTCTGGACTACATTGCTGCAGGTATTAGTGTGCATCTTAATAAATGAGTTCTGTGCTGTAGCATTGGTTGACTTGGTAGTTCCTTTTTGATTCTCATTTTGAAGTCTAAACCACGTTAATACTTGAAAGGATTGCATTTGACAGGTTTAGCCCAGCCTTTAGCTGCACCTAAATGGTAATTTTAGCTCAGCCTTCAGCCCCTCCTAATGGAGACCAAAGTGCATCATGAATTCTGGAGGCCCATGTATCTCTCTCTGTGTAGCTTGTAGCTGAACATGGTGCTTTTTGTATGATTAATGTTTCTCTGCCAGCATGCCAACAACTGAACATGAATTTAGGTACAGCAGTTTTCATGTTCCATTTTAGTGGCCATAACTGTGTTTCATTTTACCTGAATTATGTTTAGCCCAGCACCTCTAATTAAATGGCTCTGCAGACAGAGTCCTTTACTCATAGTATCCACACCCAGCTACTGACCATTGGGAGTCCTGGGTGCTCATACTTTATATTTCTCTCCATTTTTCTAGAGTGAAAATAAATGTCCAAGGACACACAACAGGTTTACTGCAGACTAAAAAACAACATCAATCTCTAGTAACCTGTGAAACATCTTTTATGGTCTCTGAAGTTGTATGTGCTAACTTGATGTGATGCAATGATAGGTTACATGTTCTCACCTGCCACTACTTCATTCTGCTGATCCACTGTGGAAAAGCTGTACTAAAATCAGATGTTCTGTTTACATCTTCTGTTCTCCAAGGAAGATTATGGCATTATAGAAACAGCACCTCTTATTTTTTAACTCTATTCACAAATGCTTTTGATTTCCTTATATGTTCAGCAAAAACACTTTTTGTCATGTTTTGTGTTACAGTACAGGTAAAGAGTGTATAAAAACTGGCTCTGTAGTTAATAGTTTTTTTGATACAATTTTTTATCTTGGCTGAAGGAGGTAAAAGAAGTCCAACAAAAAAACAGTCCAATAGTATCTAGGTACCTAAATACTGATACTGTCATTCATCATTCTTTCTTTGTTTATAATCCCTTAGTCAGTGTTCAGTCTGTGCTCAGGAACAAATCAATCTGAATGATTTCTTTTAAGGCAGGTTATTTGACACATACTTCGATTTACTAAACTCTGCTGTACTATATATCACTCTAAACTACTCTATACCTTTCATCCACTAACTTATAGAATTATTTTTAGAATGTGTGATGTTTTCATGGCAATGTTTGGGATTTTTTGGAAATCCATGCTATACAGTATGTGCCTCTAACACTAGAAGAGCATACATAGGTTTGGGACTAACAAGGTTTTAAGCCCTGTATTCAGTTTGGAAGGAACTGCCATGGCTATGGAGTTGTGTGATTTTGAAGTCTGTATTTGTTTTGAACTTACACATTTTAAGTAGTTTTCCTATTAACAAATTAAGATCTTAAAGTTATTATCATTATTTAGCATTTTTCTGAGGAAGAAATGTAAGCTAAGTAAAGAATTTTCAAGCCAATTTTTTTTTTTCTGTCTTTCAGAAGCATTTCTTGCTATGGGATTTGAATGCAGCATGTTGTAAAGAAATACAGAGTTGGATCATCTATAGCTCAGTCTACAGTGAAGTGGAGAACCCCTGAGCTTGTACTACCTGAAATAACTCCCTGGCAAGAAAGGTAAATAAAAAGAACTCAACAAATATCTAAATGTTTTATGGTCTGTACAGTTGTAGGATTTTTATGGAAGCTCTTCCACTTCTAACCCAGTACTTTTCAGCTTTCTCCTGATTCCATAAATGCTTTTCCTGGACTCAGTACCTACTATTCTTCAGATCCCATTTTTAACCTCAACTCTTCTTCACTTCTAACCTCCATCTCAAACTTTCTATCTTGAGTTCAGGTGCTTCAAATTACTCTCTTACTCCTTACACTAGAGGCCCTGTTCTCAAATAAAAACCCCGTTCACTCAGATGCTGATGTCCTATTGTCCTTGTCTCAGGTCCTCACTGCAGCTAAACCCTTTTTCTTCATGTAATCTTGATAAGAAGATCAATAGCTTTTCTCATTTCTGTGTGCTTCTTTCTGCTGAATGAGTGTACACGTTGCCTTCAGGATTGCAACTAATACCCTTGGAGTATATAGGAAATGTTATTTCCAGGTTCCTTTGGGGGAAATCCATTAGAGAAAACATAGGCCAGTATCTGGTTACTTGTCTGGAGGGTTGCATTCGTCATGTAAGGCCAGGGTTGTCCATTGACTCTCTGGCACAGGGCAATATGCCCTTATTTTGAAATAGTTGTAACCATATTATGTTTTACACTTCTTCCTGAAATAGGTTATGTGTTCTTCCTCTTCCTTTATTTGCTTTCATGCCTTTTTCTTGCTTTTTGTTGTGAAGTGGCATTCTGTGTGCACAATATATGCAAAACGATTAATTTTAAATCTTTTTTAAAAGATAAATAAAACAAGTAATTTAGCTAGTAAAACAGTTATTGAATAAAGTATGGTCTTTGGAGATAGAAAGAGGTTATTGTTTTCCAAGAACAAAGTAGATTCTGTTAGAGGAAGGGTCAAACTTTTCAATATATTATTCTGATGATGCTTAACTTTGTTGTAGCATATTTTTCTGCTTTAATAAGCCATGAAAATGTAAGAGATTTTATTGCCAGAAACACAAACAGTGCATAAATATTCTCTAAAGTTTATCAGCTGTAAGCTAATGCCAGTAACAGGAGACTTTTCTGTAGAACAGTAGATGAATGGCTCCTAGGTGTATATGATGTAGAAGAAACAAAGACTGGTATTGTACATTTTGGTCCTCTGCTCATGGACTTGTTTTTTTTGTTAAGATATCAGTATCTCAGGTCACAAAATCAAATGCAAAATTAATAGAAGTTTTCCTCACTTAGCATTAAAAGACTAACAATCATTAGAAGACTACTGATCATTACAATTTCATGGGTAGCTAATGAGGTTGCTTGCTTTTTATCATTATTTGTATTCAGAATGTTATTCTCTTACAAAAGGAAGAGCACATAAAATAGGAGTATGTCAAAAAGCCAATTCCTGAAATACATAATTAGTAAAAAAAAAAACTGAAGCTGTTCAATGCATAAACCTATATGCATTCCCCAAAACATATATGTATATGGGTTTGGGGCAGTGTATTGGTACAGACATGCATATATGCCTTTATTTGTTCAGCTGTGTGTCCATTTAGATTAACTTTCCAGCAATTTTAACATGAGAAATAATGTATTTTGAAAGAGACACCTGAGGTAAGTCTCTAGGGATTTTTTTTTTCCTGTAGAACTGCACTACTCTGCATGTTTAGCATTAAATTTACCATTAAATTAACACAGTTGGAGACATTATAATCTCTATTTAAGGTGATGATTCGAAAAGCTTCACTATTGAAAGAAAACCCAGCAACTTAGTCTGGCTGTGATGGGTAACATTTTAGCAGTAGCTAAGCCAAATTGGTCTCAGTAAGTCAGGTGAAATCCCTGCTTTGGATTCTTCTTCAAAATTGGGTTACATGCTGGAGCTGCAAAATCAGCAACTACACTCCACATCTCCGGATGTACAAATTAATTAAATTTAACAAGGTTTTCATCAGAAAAAAAAATAATTCTAGCACATCTGAGTAAAACGTAGTTCTGCAGTTCTGTTTGCTGTTATTTTCCTTTTGTAAATGTCCTTTCTCTACCACCAAATTAATTAAGAAAATTAGCTACAGCAATTGGACCTCTGCAGATAATGAGCAACTGGATTATTCCTACGGCTTCTAGCTAACATACAATGTCTATCAGCCACAGGGAGTAAATTTTAGCTCCAATTCTTCCTAGTGATAAGCTCCAGTTATGGCAGCAACATGGGCATCTGCTATGTCAGCAGTTTTGGGTCACCAGGGCAGCTACGTGTGCTTTATTCTGTATGGACTATGGCTCAGAGGTGAAAAGGTTATGTGCTGAGCACTCAGTCTTTATACTGAAGTTGTTTTTTTTTTTTCTCACTTATGCAAGGGTCTTTTGCAATCAAACCTAACTGAAAAAGCACACTGATTGCATCTGTCATATGCACTAAAACTTTGGAAAAGTTGACGGGGGGAAAAGAGATTTCAAAAAAAAAAAATCAAACTAGCAGACTTCATTCTTAATTTGACTCTGATTACTTCAAACTTGAATTTGGCCTGCACATATGAAGAGATATTGGTGTGATCAATATTGCTTATGTGTACTGTACAGGCTGTTGGTAGAACATGCCTGCCTGTGGAAAATGATGTTATTTTGCACTTCATCCATACTCTATGACTAATTCAGCTCTGTGAAGCAGAGCATAGAATTTAAAATTTGTTTGAGATTTATATCCACTAATGTGCACCATTTGTGCTAGATTACAGCATTATTATAGCTTTTCATCAGGTATGTGTAATTCTAGGGAACTTAAACTAGGCCAAATAGCAATAGTATTCATGCTGCCTTGTAAGTATAGGTGTGTGGAGCGTGGAGTGTGTACATTGTAAAAGCATTTCTATAATTTTAGGAATGGGCATAAAAGAAAATAAACATCAAATTTCTAACATTTTAAGTGCCAGTATTCCCTCAGCGTGTCTGGCAGCTGAAATTTCAGCTGATTATGTGAATACTAACTAACTAAATGTTAATACTAACCAACTGGGCTTCTCTTTGGCTCTCTGGTTTCTCCTAAATTCTAGGGCTCAGCTTTTCCTTAAATATCACTTTTAAAATCTGATAGTCAAAGCCAGTTACAACCATAACATTTTGCCAATTGTTTCATCAGCAATTTCCTGTCCACGTGACTGGCACGATGTGCTGTTGTTAAGGAAGGATTATGTTTTTGTCCAATCTTCTAAACAGAGCACACTTCTGCCTGAGTCTCACCCAACTGAAGTGACAGTTCAGGAGAGAAGTGGCAACTGCATTCCACTTTAGCTGCTGAGGAGAGGTCATCTTGCTCCTCTCCAGAAAATCAAATAATCTGCTCTTTTCTCACTGCCATTGACTGGCATGTCTGTAAGGCAGAGACAACCATTTGCTTACACTCTCTCCTCTGTTTGTCTTTTTCAGGTTTAAATATTAGCAAGTTTTCAGAAATAGGTGTCCAGACCCTGTAGTACACTAGAACCCAAAGTTTAAGTAGAGTGAATGGGAGACTGGAAGTGTGTGTATATGTATTTATCTGACGTTGATTTACCTCTTTGCTTGGCAACATTAGGATAATCCATGAACATCTTCATTTTTTTGGTCATAATCTTGGTATATAACAAGATAAAGACGCTATTTCCCACTAAATATCCTCTATCCATAATTTCTGTTCACTGCATATTTTGCAGTTGCATATCTGAGTTGTGGTATTTCTGTTTGATATCCTTTAAAAATTGTTATTTTGTATTCTGTGCCTTCCTACAGGTTTTGTAAACTCTTTGGGAATTACACTTTCAGCACAAGCATAGATAGCTAATGTTAAAATTCTAAATTTTCTGTCCCTGCATACACAATTGCACCTTGGTTGCTGCTCAGTTATTTTTGAATACTTCTGCCTTCTGAGTGCCCTGTGTAAAAGCTGTACACAGCACAGTTGTGTTCTAATGAAATTCAAGAAATGAGCAATGTCAGGTTTCATGCCATGTCATTAGCCAGGGGTATGCTTGGTTTTCTTCAATGCTTTCACGAGAGCACTTCCAGCTACAAAGTACGTGAAATGCTTTTGAGTCTGGCATTTCTGTGCTATTTTCAGGTGACCTGTCTATTTCATACATTTCCAGAAGAAATCCCTCATCTATATCTCAAAATCCCTCAATTCCATTTCCTTTATTGGCAGTAAGCAGTGGATTTAAAATGCATTTCCATGAGTTACAAAGGCACTAGCAACAGGCGACTTCTGGCTGATTTGAAGAAATGACTCCTACTGCATCATGAAGTGAGGACATTAAAAATCCAGAAAAAGATAACAGCGTGCCACAGACAAT
Source organism: Florisuga fusca (assembly GCA_038090715.1). Classification (NCBI taxonomy): domain Eukaryota; kingdom Metazoa; phylum Chordata; class Aves; order Apodiformes; family Trochilidae; genus Florisuga; species Florisuga fusca. Next base: position 6,732,848 of record JAAWXA010000008.1, read on the forward strand.
AAGGAAGAGGAAGGCAGCTCATTACAACAGACATATAACCTAGAATTAATACAAGGTCAAGAACGAAATTGCCCCTTAGGACCTCAATTTCAGGGAACAAATCATATATGACCAAGATGTTGTCATGAAAGGTCGTTTCTTGCCCTTCCATCAAATATTTTATTGTATTTTTGATTGACTGCAGATGCAAGCAGCAACAGCACTGCACCAGGCAGAATTACTGGACACATATTTAAATAGCAGATAAATAAGTGTGGGAGTTGGGGTGCAGCTTAACACATCAGCTCAGAGCTTCAAAAAGCATTTCTGTATTTAGGGCTTTTGTTACTGCAGTTTTTATTTTCACAAAAATTTCACAGCTTTTTATTTTTGCAAAGGGGAAAACTTTCAAAAGTTTTTTCAAAAGGGGAAAGCATGGAGGCACTATCCAACTTATTTGCTTTTTTGGTTTTCTTTTTCTCCCTGTAAGTCTGATGTTGCACTTACAAATTCATCAAGAAGTCTGAAAGTTCAGTGAAAGTAGGGCATTCAGTTAGAAGGGCATGCAGTCAATTCCTCCTGCTTTTCTTTTGTACTTACATGGAAGGCTTTATTTGCTCTCCTTTAGTCAGGTAGAATAACAAACTAGTTTCCAGGTCTTCATAAGTCCATTTCTATGATTACTTCTGTTTCTATTTTGTCTCTCTTTATCCTAACCTTACAAGTTTTACTTGCTCTGGCTTGTATTATGATTGCCTTTTTTTCCTTCTTCTTTCTCACTCCTTCATAGCAAGGGTTGAAATAGTGATCAGTGATTATAAACATCCCTTTTACACTGTGAATCATCTTAATTCTCACAGAAGGAAAACTGATGGGGAGGGAAAGAAAATTATCTAGCATTAAAGAGAATGCTTTTCTTTAGAAAGACCTCATTTGAGACACAGTGAAGTCTTCCTCCTTGATACAAGGGAAATGACTCCCTTGCTGACATAGTAGGTCACTCTGCATATGTGTGAGGTTCTATGGCTTACCAAAAGCTGCATGGGATGCCCAGATTCTCAGCTGAGAATCTACTAGTGAGCACTTAGTGATCAAAGTTGGGTCACTGGAATGAAAGCCACTGTTCTTATATGTCAGTTACAGATACACAGTAGATCATCACAGCGGCAGTTTAGAATTATTGCCATATTGGATGCTTCAGTGGGAAATTTTGAAGCTGTAATTTTTTCTAGGCTAATGATTTTTTTGTTTCTTATTTTAACTCCATGTCCAGATATGCAACCTGAACATAAGGTTCAGCTAGAAAAAAAGGTTCACTCTGACAGCTTTCAGTGTTATTCAGTGTTGGATGCATTCTTTCCAGGGCAGTATTGCTTCCTTATATATAACTGCTCATGAGAAAGAGGGAGACTTAACAAGGAGATATGAAGGTGGGAAAAGGCAAAAGAAGGAATGAGAAGAGGCAGCAGAGGAAGGATGGTGTGCCAAGTTATTTTCACTGTGTGCTGAAGATAATTTTTGAAAGTTTGCTAACTGAAAATTAGATAAAGATACTAAAGCTAGAATGCAATGGATACAAATATAAATGTGTATGTGTGAGAGAGAGAGGACAATAGCAGGAAAGCTGGGCTTGCATATGCTTACTTTCAAGCTTTTTTTCTTTTTACCTCTTTTCCCCCACCCATATATATTCCGTGCAGAAGCAGTCAGCAGCATAGCTTTTGCTGAGCAGCTCATAATTCAGAAGATAAACTTGGAAAACCTCCAGTATACCTGCCACTCTAATTTATACCTATGAGGATTAAGATGTCCAGAAAAGCCATGAAAATGACTGAGTATATTCCCACTTGATCAATTACTTTGCCTCATAAGACATCGTAGGGGTAATATCTACACATATATATTTAATTGATGTAATACATAACCTGGGAAATGTGCATCAAGTGTGTATATAGGAATTTAATAAGTCAGTTAACATTTTCATTAAAATTAACTCTCAAAATGGTTTTTTTAAAATGTTAGGTCAGACAAAGCAATCAACATCAGCTAATTCACTGCTAGGTCAGACCCTGACTGTTTGATATAGCTGAGATTTTGGTAAATGATGTCACTTGTCAGTTCTTTGACCTAAAGTGAGCTGAGGGGACAGAATCTAATGAAAAGAGAGAGCTGGATCCTTTGAGAAAGTCAGCCAGAGTAGCTTCAGTGACTTTGCTGCAGTGGCAATAATTTATACAGGTGAGGAATGGTTTGGAATCTGCTGCAAAGAATTATTTTCATGCAGTTTTCATTTCTCATCTGCATTCTTTTTTCCTCTCGTTTTCATGACTGTTTTTTTTACTTCCCCTCTCTGCATTTTTTTTCCTCTTACGTTTTCACGATTGTTTCTTTTACTTCCCCTCTGCTACTCAGAAGAAAGCAAGTTCTTGTTTGTTTGTTTGGTTGGTTTGTTTTTAAAGTTTCAATTTATTTAAAGCATATCTAAGAAAATTCAATGATCATACTTTAAATTAAACTGAGATGGTGGGTATTTTTTTATCTTGTTTTTAATTCCTCTTTTTGAGGAAGAGGAAGAAACCTTTAAAATTGTATTTTACTCATAGCACTAGAAGTATTAAATCATTTGGTAGCTATTGCCTTCTTCCAGATGCCAATGAAAGCTACATAATTCATGTGTAACAAGTTATTCATCAAGAAAAAAAAAAGCTGCAGAAGAAAAAGTGAAAAAAAAAAGTAATGTTTTTTATAAGTTGATATTATTGCACTGGAGATAAATGGCCTCCAATTCCAATTTGGCAGAGTGTAAAATGTCAATAAAAGCAGCAGATTTCAATAGCTAGATTTAACCTTTTCATTATATTTTGAGTCAGTGCTAAGTATGAGACCTGCTAATATTGTAATGCTTATACAACATGTTTCCCTGTGCTTTTGAGATACTAGCTTGTGGTTACAGAGAGCTTAGGTATTCAAGATAACTTTTTGCAATTTAGGATTTACGGTCTGTCTAGAATGCCAAGAGACACACAGTGCTTTAAGTCTGTTAAGGACTCCTTAGGGTCAGGAAATGCTATTTGAGAAACAGAGAAGAGATGTTATTATTCCAGCTTCCTGCAGAGTGGGAAATACTACAGCAGAAAACTGCTGACTGGAGCTGCTCAGTTAGCTTTCTAGTTTCTAACATCTCCCCATGCCTGTCAAGACTCCAGAACCAGATGCAAAGCCAATCAATTACCTGATACGTGGCAGATGCATAACTAATAAATGCAAGAATGCAAGATATTTATTCTTTCTGCATAAATTATTCTCTGTCCACACCTTAATACCATGATACTCTACGTCCTTATTTCTGAGATGAACAGTGCTCAGTGCTAAAACTGAGGAGGCATCACATTTGAGTGGAGTGTAATAATTTTGAAAGCCAGACATAAAATCACCAGCTAGGAAGAGACTTGCAGAGGTCACCTCATCCAAGCTCCCACCAAAGCAGGGCTCAGTCTAATCAAATTCTGAGTATCTCCAAGAGCAGAGGTTCACCACCCTCTCTGGGTGACTTGTTCCAGTTTTGAACACCCCTATATTAAGAAAAAAAGGGTTTGTATTGAGTTAGAATTTCCTTTGTATACCAACTTGTGTACATTTTCTCTTGTCTTTTCACTCTGAGAGCATCTCTATCACATCTGAGAGGTCTGGCTCCATCTTCTCTGTGCCCTGCTGTTAGGCAGTTGTAGAGAGTGATACAGTTCCCTTAGAGTTTTCTCTCCTTAAAACTGAACACACTTCTCTCAGCCTTTCATCATATGTCCTATATTCCAGCTCCTAACCATCTTGCAATTAGTCATATCTCAAATTTAGGGTCAGAGCAAGGGAAGGATCATGTCTAATTCCGCTTCATTGCAAATTACCAGCTGTAAGAGTTTGACTTTTTTAAACCCTTGGATGCTGAAACATGTAACTATAGTAATTTTTATAGCAAAGAACAGTCCTGAGGATGTCTCTAAAAGCTGCACCCTAACTTGTATATACACAGACTTTTTAATTTATTAATTATGTGACTCTAGATACACGTGAGAGAAAACCTCTTCCAGGTAAAAGTATTTAAGATGTCGTGCCCAGTTCCCTCTCTGGACACATCTGGAGAATCTGAAGAGAGGCCTAATGATATAGCTGCAAGGTGATCAGTCCTAACATTTAAGGAGCATTAATGCCATGCAACATTAGGTGGGATTTTACATTAAGTTGCTGCTTCTATGGCAGAACCTTGCCAAAGGTGGGTTTTGGTCAAAGTTTGGGGTTTTTTTCAATGATTTTTTTTAAAGTAGGGGAAATAAGAGTATAAGAGCAGATGCTTTTCTAACACTGACTTATTCAGTAGCAATCTCTGATATGAAAGAGGTGTTTTGCCATGGTCTATTGGACTGAATGAAGAACAATGCCCTCCCCAATGTCATTGTTCATTGATGTATTCAATGATTGCTACTTTCTGATCAGGAATGTGTTCCATCATGTAGTAGGCAGAATTTCATCTCTCTGAATGAGCTGTTGCAATGGAAGTTTTCCATTTAGCTAAATTCAAGAGCAAGTCTCAGGAGCTTTCAAAGAATGATTAAGGTCAGTACAGAAAAAGCTGTGTACTGGAAAGTAATCTTTATGCCCTCCTATGAAGTGTTGGAAGAATAGTCGACAAAGCAGACAAACCCAGGTGAAAATCATATTGTGAGACATAGAATACACATACTGAAAACCCTAAACTGCTGGAGGAAAAGCTGATGTTTTGGAATCACTGGTCTAATTTTATAGACAGCCAGAGATATACACTGATTTGTTAGAGCTTCAAAAGTTTAAAATTTCCATCAACCAAAACCTTGTGAGTTACTACTATCACATTTTGGAAGTACATGTGTGTGTCAGATAAATTTTCATGCAACTTTACTTTACTCATGTTAATTGCAAGACAGTTCATCACTAAGACATAAAAATATCTTTTCTTCTGAACTTTCCTCCTGTCAAGTCTAACTTGCCTGCTTTGCCTTCAATTCCAGGACTTGCCTTTCTGAGTTTAAATGCTAACTTCTTTCTGGTGCCAGTGACAAAATGAATGGTACTGTGTATTTCATTTACATATAAAATTATAAGAATTTTGCATCTAGAAATTTTACATTCACATTTTTGTACACATTAATTACATATAGCATGGATATATATATATATATAAAAAGAGACTAGATTTTTTATCTTCTTAAGACAAATGCCTAATTTCATTGTAAGCAATCAGTGAGGACTGCTGCATCTTCTTTCACATTTGGTGGTTTTCTCATCTCTAGTTAATTGGACACTAAATTTCCAGCCGGTGGAAATTTGGGTGAAAAGGATCTTAGAATGAACAGTTAATTCAAACAAAGAGGGGTTTTTCTTTGGTTAGTTTTGTCCTACACTGAAATAAAAGGTTACAGATTTGATAGTGCTTTGTGCATCCTACTGCACTTAACTGACATGAGTGAAAAGTTATGAGAAGCAAAACTTTATTCCTAAAATGAACTTTAACATTTAAGATTTTCTAGGGGAACAGAGGAAAGGAAGAGGGAGGTGTTTATGACTCATTCACCTTGTCCTTCACTCATTTCATGCTGTGTTTCTAAATATGGTGATGGAAAAGTCTTTCTTCCAACTTTGTGAACATTTTATTTGCAGTGAACGCTCAAGCTTTACATGAGGTTTATGATACCTGAAAATTATACCCAAGTACCACTGAAATCTGCACACATACAGTAATTGCAGATTGTGTGATGGGCTAATTGTACTGCTGCTAATATATATGCCACCATCTGCAACTTAGCTTTTTTTGGAGCAAAGACCTCTTTTTTATTTGAAATAAGTAAAACCAGCAAATAACATAATACTGAGGTACTCCCTCTAAACAACTCTTCTGTCTCAGTTCTGAAAACAAACAATGTGAAAATTGAAATGGAATTTCATGAAATTGAAGTAGTATCCCTCTCAACCTGGATAGTGAACAGAGAGAGTTTCAGCCTTCAGGAGTGCTTGTATTTTTCATCTTTCATTTATTTAAATTATTTGGCAGAAAACTTGTGACAATACCAGGGCTTTCATCTACCCAAATGTCTTCCTCTTACGTCCCCAGAAATTTCCCTGACAAACCAGGAATACAAAATGGCACTCTCTTCCCCAGGTATGCTGAGGGAATATTTGGAGGTGGCTGGTGCTTGCCTGGGAGACAGTGATAGTTGGCTCAGGAAAAAGTCTTCCAGCCCAGAGAGGTTGTCACAGCAATGATCACAGAATTACAGAATATTAGGGGTTGGAAGAGACCTTGAGAGCTCATTGAGTCAAACCTCCTTGCCATGGCAGGATAACCTAAAGCAGGTCAGAAGGGAAAGTGGATAAATGTGTATTTGTCCACTGTCATTGCTCAGCAGTGCAAGCAAGCTAGCAAGACTCCCATCAGCCATAGCACCTGTTAAGCATAAACAGCATAACTTCAAAATTAGACCCTGTGTTTGCAAATCCAGCACCATGGAAAATGTGCCATCTGGCCTAGATCTATCCAGGAGCAAATCAGTTTATTTTGTGAAACTGGGGAGAGAAAGTGTCCAAAAAACCACAAGGCATTTGCATCAAGAACTTACAGTAGTTGACACAGACACAGGAATTGACTGTTTCTGTGCAACAGAATAGTTCAAGCAAGAATAGAACAGTCTCAGCAAGAGGAAAGAAGAGGAATCTTTGTTGGGCTTTTCAAAGTTTTAACAAGATATAAGGATATTTGAAGAGGAGGTGGATATCTATAGGGCATAATCAAAAGAGATGTGGGTCCTAAAATATCCTAAAAACACATGATTAAACTATGTACCAGAAAAAAATACAGACAGAATATTTCTGGAAATAAATGGCCTTAAATTACCTTCTGTAACACCTGCAAAATGAATCAATTGCCTTGTGGTGGGAAAAGAATTTTCAGGCAGTACAAAAGTCCTTTTTGTTCCAAAAGGACCTACCAGTATCAAAAAGATGGCACAGTTGGTCAATTATTAGCTCACAGTGATAGGAACAGCTTTTGGAATATTGAATGGGGAACCTTGTTTGACATTTTTTGAAGGACTCCAGATACATGCCAGGAACCTGAAAAAATAATTATTCTGAACTCCAGTTACAAGAGAAGGTCAGAAATTTAAACTGCTGGTCAACTATTTTCTGGATGCTGCGTGCACAAATGAGAATCCCTGAAGATAATACTGAAAGATACAGACTCAAGGACTAGCAATAGATGAGTGAAGAAATAATATACAAGTTGTCAGTCACAAAGTACTTCAAACTCTCAGAGTTTTTAACTGATAGCAGAGCACTGCCTTAGGAGGCAGCTTAGAAAAAGCACTGATACAAAGTCAGCGTCTTTTAAGTGAAAAAAATATCTCTGAATATCTGAAGAGCCATTCCAGACACTCCATTTCCTGTTCCAGGCAGAAAGACAAAACACCTGGTAACAGCACGTGGTGAGGAAGGCACTAAATTAATTCATACTTCAACAAGTAGCACAATATGAGATTTCTGGGAAATGAGGATTTCTTTAAGGACAACCAGGCAGTAACCTCAGCAGAAGTCATGAAGTAGATGATGCATGCCCCAGAGCTGGGAGCAGAGGGGCCTGAGATGAAACCTCAACTACATTTACAAGTCTGATACAAGCACCTGAGACCAGGGCTTCATCAGAGGAATTTGTGGTGGTTCATAATGGAAAAAAACTCTTTCCTCAACAGCTCTCCTCTTACTGTCAGGAATTTTTAAGTCATGATAAAGCGTTTCTCAAAAATCAGAAGTGAGATATAGAAATGGGGGACTAATTTTTCAGTTTAGGTTGCCACATTCCTCAGTTTCTTTGTTCAGACAATGAGATACTGTGCTACTGCAAGGATTCTCCTCTGTGCTGATACATTAAATGGGAAGGTGGTCTTAGCAGCATAGAGAATCTTGTAACTGATGGAAAAGTCAAAAATACAGGAAGGGGTCTAGATCTTGAGCTATTTATCCACTGTCAGATCCCCGGGTTGGCAAGTCAATAAACTACATGACAGATTAGAGGGGAAAGAAGTTCTTGAGGAAGAAGAAAGATATAAAAATCTTAGGACTGAGAACCTGGAGTCCTTTTCAGAGGTAATTCTTTTGATTTGTTTATCTTTTTGTATTTGTGAAGCACTGCCTCTCACACTAAAATACACAGTGCTGCAAGACATGCATTCTTTATTTCTTATTAACATTGCATACTACAGAAGAAAACTCTGAGAAACAGCATCAGAGGCAAAGGTAGGGCCACGGCACAGTACGTGTTGACACTGCACAGCAGCATCAGTGGATTGTTGGGCAGTTCCCAGGTTAAAGTCATTTTTTCTCACACCTTGTGAGTTTGAGCAGTAAGGTCCTGCCACACAACAGAGTCCTGCTACTTACCTGAAGTATCACATGAATGTACTTAAATGTAACAATTTCTAAATTTTTAATACCAAAGGAATGTTTTTGAAGTGGGAATTGAAGTGGTGCCCGTTTTAGACTTCAAAAAGTTGTTAATAAAAGGTTTTGTTCCTAGTACTCTGCAAAATTTGTAGGTTCTTATCTTCAGACATGTGCATAGTTTTATTCTAGCTTACAGTTGTGAAGGATTTGAATCTTATATTTTAACACAATGGGTCTTGCTTATGTCAGTTTTATAAAATTAAGATGTCAGTTGTGCTACGTTAAACATTACAATTTGGTGCATAATCATTTAAAATTTAAAGTTGCAGTACCAATTTGCTTTCACATTATTTTTATAAAGTTCAGACCTAACATAATTTCAAGTCAAGCAATTTAAAGTCACTCCCTTATCATTTTAGCTGTACCAGGACAGGCAGAATTAGAGAGTAGAGGGGTTTTTATGAGAGAAACTTTTGAAAATCTTTAAACGTGACTGCTTGGTGAGGCACTCATAATTTATAGCATTACAGAAAGAAAAAAAAAAAAATCTTGCAGCAGCATTGTGGCAAAGCTTTTAAAGACAGAATAGACAGGGCATGTAAAACTGCAGTTACTATAGTAACAGTATCTTAGTCCTTTATAAATGAATGTGGAGGCTTTGGCTATGTAGAGTCTGACATAGCAGCACTGTGAAGTTAGTCACATTCATCACTCTTACCATAAACTCGTGTTACAGTAGAATGAAAAAAGCCCCATCTGCAGTGACACATGTAAAGGGGGTAAAATAGTTCATTCTAGGCATTAAGCATTTGTATGAGAAACCGGAGATTGTTTGAGAGAGTGAATAACACCAGAGGGTCAATCCTGTGGTGTGATTTCCTCAGCCAAGACTCCCAGATGAGCTGATGGAAACCACACACTGGCAGATAGGTTTCTTAGGAAATCCTGTATAGGAAGAAGAGGACTCAGATACTCAGGTGATACCTAGAAAGAGACATGGCAAACACTCCTGTTCTGAAGCTTGCCTCTAAATGTATTTTGGATCCCTGTTTATAACTGCCTGGTCCATTTTAAACCAAAGGATGTGTCCTCTTCTGAACCATTTGTATCCTAGGCTAGATGAATAGGAGTTTGTTTTAGTTTTGATGGGAAGCATTTGTTATGTACCTCATTTTTTTCTGGGGACATAAGGAGAATAAAATTGGTGGACTTCTATGGGTTGTCGGGTGTTCTGTTTAGAAGATGTGTTTAATTAGTGTTAGATAATAACAGCAAGTAATATGTAAACTAGATAATGAGATTAGAAGCCTGAAGCTATGGTTTTATAATAAAATATTTATGATAAATGTTTTTTAGTTATTGTCTCCTATTACCGGAGTCTGCTATAACTTAGTTTGTTTTAATCTGTTCTGCCCCAGATTTTCTTATGCTTCATGAATATGAATTTACAACATTTCCTCTGTAAAAGGGAGAAAGCAGGAACCTTAAAACACAGGGTACCAAGAAAATAAATGTGTTACAGAATCGAAGCACTTCAATAATATGCTCACATGACGTGCTTAGAGTAGTTTAGATGATCTTAGGGATACCCTAAAATAAATGTAGGTTTTTTATACCTTAGAAATGTTTCCTGTTAATGGAAGCCCAGCTGTACACACCATATTGACACAGCACTTTGTGATGTTATGCAGGGAGGGGGAGAAAATTAAATTCACTTTCCTACTCAGCCAGCTCTGTCAAAGCAAGGCAAGGAAAGAGGAAAAAAACAGTACTTTTTGTTTTCTTCAAATGCTCTAATTCTATGAAGTCACTGAGTTCTTGGGTTTAACAAGCATCTGCTGTAAAGGAGGATGGAAGAGGCTCACCTGAGGAAAGGTGTCAATAAAGAGATTTAAAAGGCATTATCTATTTTATAGTCAGTCTGTTGAATTTAATAAGAAGGATTTAAGTGGATTTTTATTTAGCATTTTACCCAATTAATAAGCAGTATCATTTCAGAAAACTATAGCTTTTCCTTCTCATTTTTCCTTTTCACAGTGTGAATGAAATATGTAAACTTTTCAAAATAATATAGTAACTGAAAGCTCAGGGGGACTCCCTTGTTCAGACTGGCTGCTGGGAATCTTCATAAAGAGCAATTCAGGAGATGAATATTAATTACAAGCTTAAAACCAGCAATATTGCAGTGATATGTCTCAGAGGCAGATGTGAGCTGAGCTATTGTGATGGCTTGCCATAGATGATTAAATAAAGCCACATCTTACATGGACAAGTTAATTAAAATCTAATGCACATTATTTTGGGCATCTGAGCAGTGAAGCAACGTGTTGCAGAGCCCACTGACCTTCTTTTCTCAAAAGAAGGCCTGGCCTGGCCTTTCTCTAGACAGAGCATTCAGACTGTCATTAGTGCTTGTGGGCTGGGAATCTTGGAGCTAAGTTACAAATTTGTTCAAGCAGATGAAACATTTTAGTTATGCATTTACTAGAATAAATCTTTGCCATATAGTTAATGTGAAAAAAAGGAGGGGAAAAAGAAAGAAGAAAAAATTCTCTTGCAATTTAGATAAGATTGAGGTAGATTTAAAGCAGTAATCAAAATATTATGAGCTTTTGTATTCTGACAGCATCATCACCTGAAGTCCAGTGTGACTGGAATTAAAATCTTAAGATGATAAGGAAGGTATTTGTCACTACAATTAGGAATGTGCTGGTGATTTTATAGAAATCAGGTTTGCCACCTATCAGCTAATGAATGCTGTGGGTATTTTAAACCAGCACTGAATTTATATATGAGCTACTCACTCATTAAAAGTAACATACAGACTGTGGCCTCTATATATTCTGGGATGGATCTTTCAAATTCTTCCTGGTCATTCTGTTTCACTTTATATAAAGAGAGCATATAGAGAATAATTATGACTTATGCTGAGTAGCTCTGTTTTCTGTTACCTGGAAAGCTCAGCTTTACTATCAAAAGGAACATATATGAGGCTTGGAAGATCCAAATAAGCATTTTAAAAATAAAATAAAACTAAAAGCTATAATTAAAACAAATTAATTTCAAGAGCTTGAGGATTCAGGCAACATAGTGTTTGACCCAAGAGGCAATATCTTCTGTCTTATCTTTCTGAATGCCTTAGAAATTAATTCATTTTATGGATTTATTAAGATTTCAAATAATAATGAATACTAGAAGTCTGAGGACTGCAACACTTAGTCATCCTGACAAAAATATAATGTCTTATAAGACATTAGAAAGCAAAGAGACGATATACTAACACATATGTAAAATCACTACTAGATGAAGACTGTTAAAGATTACAGCATCTGTAGACCATTTCATAATGAATATATGATCACACAAGAGCTGGTCAAAATCTTTCTGGGAATCATTTATTCATCAAAAAATTGAATTGCAGTGCAGTACAAATTGTTTGTCATCTTGGCCAAAACTCAAGGAACAAATTTAGGTAAAGTTATAAATCTAGAAAACATTGAAGCAGCATTACTTGGAACAACAGCAAATGAAACAACTTGGGGTTTTTTTTTGAGAGCTGGTTCTCCAAGATGCTCAGGTACAGTTCCTAGATCTAAAGTAGATGTACTCATGATACTTCTACTCATACACTTTTTCAGCATCTGAGAAATATGGGTTCAGCTCTGCTGTCTGGAAATTTCAGGACAGGGGCAGGAACTTTGGTATATTGCTTTTTCAAGTCAAGTGATATGGAGTATTTGAAGATGGTTTTCTCTTAATCTTTCCTATTTAAAGTGTCCCACTGTGCAAAAATAATGAATTATTCATTGGACAAGAAAAATAGAGAAAGTAAGAGCTCTGAACTGAAGCATCAATTATTCATACAACTTTAGATCCCATGACTTTGGAGAGGTGAATAGTAGTCAAAAGTTTTTGACAAAAATCTTCTCAAGGATTATAGTTTTCATACCTTTGTCCTAATTGCATTTATTATATGTGAAAATTATCTTGATATATGTATGAAAAAGATAAGATCGTATAGTAAAAAAATACTTTAGTGTTGTTACTTTCTTCACTCTTGCTACATCTCTGCTTTTTACTTTCTATAATTCTTAATAATATTGAATATTTCTATGCTGTCTGCTCTTGTTTCCCAAATTTCCGTAGATCATTCAGTAATTGCTTTTTCCACACTTAGAGCCATTACAAATTTAGCTTTGTGGTTGATTTAAAAAAAGCTTTGAATCTGAACTAAATCAAGCCTTACTAAAAATTTTTTTAACGAGAGGAAAGAAGAGTGAAAGTCACACACAGCTGATAATCTGATTTACCTATTCTTCCTCACAGACTCAGAATACTTTCACAAACTTGTAGATCCCCACAGAGTGTATTAGCCAGGATATTATACAATATAGTCACACTTTCCAGTAAGTCTCATTGTATAATTGTGTCATTCCCTTATGTTGTGACTTAGTATCAACCCAGATGTGGTATGTGTGGGCATTTCAAAAGCCTAATGGCTTTGTGATGCAATCAGTTGAACATGCAGCAGCTTTCTCAATCTGTTTTTTATACTGGTACAATGCTGGATGACTTAGGAAGGCTTAATAACATGTATATGTTAATAGTAGCACAACATATGTAAAATGTTAATACATATAAGGTATTCATTCATAACAGTACATTATGAATGATAAATAGGTGACAATAAATGCCATTATAAAATATTTATCATGCACTCTGCCTTTAGTTGTGCTACAAGCTGCTCAAGAGCAGAAAGTGAGAAGAGTTATCAGGGTTAGAGTAAGCTATGAATAATGAAATGTGCAAACTTAAAATTGAGTAGTGAAAACAATGACAAAAGGCTGATAAGCTACAATTATCCAATAAAGTGTAATCTGATGCAAAAGAGCCCCCTGAGGTGTTCCATCTTTCTTTGAAACATGGGATGTGGAGCACTTGTATCAAATCCTCAGCCTTTAGAGTATAGCAAAATGAAATTGTAGCCATCACAACTCCCCTAATGAGTCTGAGAAGAAATGTGTGTGGTGAAGTTTGAAAACATAATTAGGAAAGTCAAGAACTACCTTTGTTGTTAAATGGCTTCTTGATGACATTCATGTCATTCTGATATTAACAAAACAATATGATTTTTTTCAAGTATGTATTAATTTCTTCTCATCATCCAAGACTGAAGAACAAGTTTCAGGGATCAGTTTTCTAACTCTGTATAATCTAGTTCTTTTTGCTATCCAAAGAAGCAACACAAGTTACAGTATAATTTCCTTTTCTTATATCTCTGTTGGTTTTCATTACTCCAGAATTATAGGCTTTAAAGGAATTTCAGATATAAATATTAGAAGAGCAGTGTTAAGATGAAAAAAGAAACCAACCAGTAATATTAATTCAGATTTAATTAGGAAACAAATTTAGCTCTTTTTATATATATATATAAATGCCATTTTTGAACGATAAGTATAAAAAGATCACTTGAGAGATAATGTGTAGTCAGGAAAGAGTCCACATATGCTTTAGAGGCATTTTAATGTACATGTATTGGGCTAAAAATAACCTTTGTTTACCTCACAGTTAAAGAAGAGCACTTCCAAAATAATGTTATTTATGAGAATATTTCCTATTTTGCTCTGGGTTCTTTACTGTACATTCTGTGACCACTGCTAAGAAAACCAGGTTGTCCACTTTTCTACGTCTGTTTTTTGACAGGTCTACAGAAACTTCCATTCTGTCTGCCAAATAATTCAGAAATCATCATCAGAGTTTGATGAATATATTCTTGTCCTGAATAAATATCAGAAGTCTCTGAAATACGATTTTAAAATATTCAGAGGAGGCAAGCATCCTATATTTCTCTGAAATCTGGAGTGGCTTGGGCACCTAATTTTCTTGGACTCTTGAAAGTCTTTGGTGTGACTTCATATACAGCATCTTACAGTGAAATTGTTCTTATTCCCTGCTGTTACCTAAGTAAAGTCAGTGGTTCAGTGATGCTGGGATTCCCCCGTTTTTAAAACTGTATTGCCCAGAAAGGCAGGAGTGGCTACAGATTCCTAAAACATGTGGTGTCTTTTCTTCTTTCTATGGAAACCAGTGAAGTCAAATCAGGAAACCCTTAAGCTAAAAATTTTTGAGAGTACTTACGGATCAAATATACTTCTCCCATTCTTTTATTTTATATCTATTTTTCTTCTAACTGTAAGGAGATGCTGCTTGATGTTAACTGGACCTTTGTTTTGGTCCAGCAGGATTATTCCTGTTCTTCCCATATGTTTCTCTTGCATCTACAAATACAAGTCTTTTTTAAGAAGAACATGTCTTCCTGGCTATTTAATCCACCATCCTTGTAATTGACACTGTAACACTACAGTGTTAGCTAAAATGCCACAAGAAGGAATTCACCATGGCTTTCAAATTTTCTCTGTAATTATTTAATATTTCTTTTTCAATAGCGGTGTTTTTTTCCATGTAAAATTATGCAACTGTCAAAAACTAAAATAACAATAAACTCCTAAGGATCTTGATCAGGATCTCGATTTACATGAGCTGATGTAAATCAGTTTTTTCTATATTCTTCAACTGCATCAGCAGTCCTGACAGGGAAATGCTATTTGTTTGCTGAATGAGATGTACAGCTTCACAGGCAGAGAGCCTCTTCTCTGAATGTCCTGGTTTTTTCTGGCTTGTAGAAATGTTCATGAACTATTTTTAATTAGAATTTCTTAGTCTTCAAACATACTTCGCTCGGTAATTTCCTGACACAGAAAAGGTGTTCTAGAATTGCTTCCAAGCACTGTATTTTCAAGAGTATTTTTACATAATTATTCATTAGTAGAGATAAACTTCCTTTAGAATACAATATATATTTTAAAGTATCTTGCTTTGTAGTAAGTGTAGGCAAGTATTCTGCCAGATTTGAAAAGTAAATACAGTGAGTTAAATTTATATCCTATTAAACTGACACAGCCAGGCCCCTTAGCTGGTGCACCAAAACCATAGCAATTTCCTGATTGTTTTTATTGCTTTTATGTTCCAAAATGACCTTCAATAAGCATTGCTTTCCTTCCCATCTCCTCAAACAGAAAGAGGTCAGTAAAAACATGGCTGTCAAATATCTGTCAGAACAGATTTATTGTACTGCTTAAACCTGTTGAAGTAGATTTTTTTCCCCTTCTCTCCAATAATCTGACCCAGAGGTTAAACTCTCAAGTATATTTTTTTATTTATTCTTCCTCTTTCTTTTTGAGAACCTACATGAAACAAAACAGGTGTGAGTCAAATCTCTGGGGCACAGAGTGTTCAAGTGAGTATGAATCTTCTTACTGCTGGAAAAACTGGCTTTCAAATATTACCTGGCCCCAGGTATTTTCATCAGTTGACTAAAAAAATAAATAAATCCCATTTTGTCTTGTAATTCAGTTGTGGTTTAAAACTGATGGTTCACACAGGATCCACTAAAGTCACAACACATGCCTTGAGCTGAATTTGCCATCCAGCCCAAGTGGGGTAAACGCTGGGGAGGCTTTCCTGCCCTTCCATCCCTTCCTCCCTCTAAGAGACCTGGTACAGAATCAAATCCCTGCCAGGTTACTACTGGAAAATCTAACTTAAGTTCCCTACACTTGTATATAATATTTTTTTCTCCATAAGCCTAGGATAGCATAGTTCAAGGTAAACAAAGCTGCACTGCACCAACATGGATGTGTTGAATCGATTACAGGGCCTGTCCCCTGTTGGACTTTACACACACAAACTGTCCTGGTGTGAGGTGCAGTCTAGCTGCAGAAGCTCTGCCCAGGCTCATTTCTCCTCCTGGGAAGCAAGAAGGTTAATCAGCTCATGCAGTTCTCAGTGCTGAAGCAGTTGTACTCTTTCTGCTGGCTGAACTTCTCTAGCTGTCCTGCTGGGTCTGCCATGCTTACCTGTGGCATAGAGTTCAGGCATGGTGCAGGGCTGCACTTTGTGAAGTTTTCATGCCAGGAGGTCCTGAGACCTGTTCTGGTGATGCACTGTGAAAAGCCTTCAATGCAATTGGCCTGGGGACTCCCAGCCCCTGTACTACAGAGCTCTCCTACTCCTGGCATTGTGTTTTTGGCTACTCATGGTGCAGCCACAGGAGAGGGATGCTCTCCCTCCCCTGGCTCTCCCACCCTGCTCCCTCACTCCTGCTCTTGTCATGTTGTGCTGTTGCCTGTTGGAACAGTTCATCCTGCTTCTTATCTAAAAGCTTCTGAACCACTGAACTTATTGCTTTTTACCAAAGATGTAAACATCAACTGGACATAAAATTAAATTTGTTAATCCCATTAGGGCTGTAACTCAAATATTCGTTAGCCACATTTTATATACGTACATACCCAATATAAAATAACTTCTAAAAATACTGCCTGTCCTTATAAAAGGTGCAACTAGAAAAAGGATCATTAAATTGGGCTTTACAGTATTTTGGTATACTACTTTGCTCACCTTACAAAATTTAACGGAGCAGGTGGAATATCTTAGTCTGTTTGCCTGTAGCTGTATTTCTTCCCATAGGAAGGATGCAGAGGAGATAAATAGAAAATCGAGGAAATAGAGGAAAATAGAAATCAACCAAACTTTCCAGTCACCACCTGCTCCCCAAATAAGATATGATAAATAGATGTAGAAAACACATTGATTTACATAAAGAAAACTGTCAGCTCAGAAGAGTTTAAGATGCAAACTGACACAGTGTCTGAAGACTGCTTTACTTCCTTCTGTTGCAGGCTGCCTGTTTGCAAAGCCAGGAATTCAATGTTCACTTGTTGATTATTCCCAGGACTACTTCAGTACAGCATCAACACTAACAACAGTAACACCTTTTTTCCTTTTTTAAAAAATAATCTTGCTTGATGTTCACATGTTGAAGCACAAAAATAGTTTCATGTAAACTGTGTAGTTGATACAATTGTCTGAACAGGTTTTTATGGAGTGTCCTTCATGAAGTCACTTGGCACACTTTGCAGCACATGAATTTAGTGGGTATTTTTATAGTACAGAGGGCTGAAGTAAGAAAGGAGACAGAAATTGTAAGATAGATGGAGATGCACAAGGAAAAGAATTACGATGAACTGTGGGAAAACAGGGTCAAGGGGCAGAAAAGTTCAGGCTTGGAGCAGAATTGATGGGCAAGAGAGTAAATGGATCAGGGATCTGACTTACAGTGAGAAGTGTAACCAGCTGGACAAATGAGAAAATGTTTCAGTGTCCCATATGGCAGCAACATCTTTTTGCAAACATGAGAGCCATCCTAAGGCTTAAGAAATGAAGGTTAAATCCTCTGCTACACTAAACAGTACAGTTCCTTTGATTGCAAAAGGCTATTCCAGTTTACCCAGCTGATAATCTGACTTGCAATTTTTCCTGGTAAAGGGGATAACAGACTTATTCTGCTGGAAGCACCAGCAACTTGTCTCCCCACCCCCTTTTTTAATTTCTTTTGTTTGTTTGTTTGTTTGTTTGTTTTGTTTCTGTTTCTCTTTCTCACATAGACAAATAATGACAGAAAAGGCTGTTCTACTGAATGTTTTTCTGTCATCTAATTTGGAGTGTGAGAAAAAAGAACTAGGTAACTGCTAGCTGAGCAATGCCTGTGGCTCTTGGGAGAATTTTGATCTAGAAACAAGGACAGAGTCAAACTAAGGCCAGCCTAATCCAGCATCTTATTGCTGTGATGGTGGCCACCAACCTATGGAGGAGTGCAAGATAAGACTGCAGGCCTGATCAAACCAAATATGTCCTCTGAATATCCTAGCTTTGGGTGATTTCTGAGTCAAACATCCTGAAACAGAGAACTTTGTCTTAAAGGAGACTCAGAATTTCTTTAGAGGATTAAATCTTCAGTGGGTTTTGTGCAATGTTTCTTTCAACCCGTGTAATCTTTCAGTGTCTGCTGAGTTCTTTGAGAAGTAGTTAATAACTTAGATAATACATAACTTAAATAAATCTTATATGAAGAAATATCTCCCATTCTACATTGTGCAAAGAAGTTTGCTTCAATCCTAGCCCAGAAACGTTGTTTTATTTCTTTCCCTTTCTCACTCACTTCCCCCTTTGTATTAGGAGCAGTGAGCAATCAATCTCTATTCACCGTCTGCTTTCTACTCACAATATTAGACCTCTCTCTATTCAGCCTTCAGCTGTCTCTTTTTTCAAACAGAAAAATACTAATCTACTCAGTCACTCCCTTTACAAAAGCTGTTTCATACATTTTATAATTCCTGTAGCCTTTCCCTGTACCTTTCCCATCTCTGTGGTATGTTTTTGGGAGGAAGCAGACTTCAATATTTGCAGTGGCATAACAACCCTGTCTGTTCTGGTCTTTATTACTTTTCAATCATTTTCTGATATTCTTTGCTTTCTAACCACTACTGAGCACTGAGATGGTGTTTTCACAGAGATGTTTATTGTAATAAGAAAAATTCATTCTTACATGACTGTAAGTTGAAAGACTGTTATTGGATAATAATGTTGGGATAGTTTTAGTCCTGGCTACATCATCTTCACTTACCTGCATTGAATTTGACCCATGACTTCCTCTCTAAGCAACTTGCTGCCCCAGGGTCCTCTGGAGCTCTTCACAAATATTGGCTTGACAACCATCCTTGATACAGGATAACAAAATCACTGTAATCACTGATATCACCCTGTTTAATGTCAGACCCATCTATAGAAACAAATGCTACCTGGGGACTGCTCATTCTGTGGGTATTCTTTTTATTTGACTGAAAAGCTTTAGTTCAAAATGAAATCCATGCTTACCTGGACACTATTGATGAAAATGTATGACATTAATTCTAAAGATGGAAAAGGTATTGAACAATATCCTTATGGATCATAACCCCTTCCCCAGTGATTCTCTAATCTAGTAGCTAAAGCAAGAGATGAGAAATTACAGATTCTGAATTTGAATTCTGTTGTTTCTTGTCCACAGTTTGGATGAATAGTTCTCTCATCCTCTGCTTTCTTCTTGTGGACTTACAGTCATTTATCTATTAACTAGTCTAAGGTCTTTAGAAAAGCAAGCATGTATTTATTTTTGTCATTTGTTTCACTATCGAAATAATGCACTTGCCTTATTCTCTAAATAACAGTGAGATGCTGCTAGAAAAGAAAGGCAGATTGAATTGTTGTTTAAGAAATAAGTTTTAGTTTTAGAGGTGTATTCTCGACACCATTAAGACCAGAAATGGCATAAGCAAAATTAATGGTCAAGGTCAATAACTAGATACCCCAGAAATAGTAGTGACCATGCCTAAAACTTTGGATTTTCATTTTAAGTTAAATTACAAATCACAGTTAAAATTCTTTATCCATTTGAAACCAAATTAAGAGAAATTAAAGATTGGATTTTTTTTCTCAAGAAATATTTAATTTGAACCTTATTAACTGTCCTGTTGCAGCATCACTGGAAATATTGTTTTTCTTAATATCACTTCACTTTGTTTCTCTGTGTTGCTAAGGAATTAAGTTAGTCATCAGTCTATAAATAATATCTAACTTATGTGTGACGTTAAGCCATAATTTGAAATAATTTTTTTTATTTAAAATGTTTTAAAATTAATAATTTAAATTCCCACAAATTTTGTGAGATAGGCTGGCAAATTACCACTTTCCAGCAAAGTATGAAGTTACAACTCCTCGAATGTTACACCCTAGAGAATCCACATTGAAGAAAAAACTGGGAATGTTCAAATCTTGGAAAGAGTTTCATTTATGTTTTTTTTTTAATCTTTATTCCCTGTATTAAGTTTAAAATATTTTCTTAAAATACAGAGAATCCATCATAATCTGGATTTTCCTCTCACGTTAGGATCTCATGTTGGTTAACAAGAGATATCTTCACAATTTTTTTCTTAGCTATAGTTTCCCATGAAACATAAACACTTGGAAAGATCTCCATTAGTTCCAGTGTTCATAATCTGCTTGTTACATTGAAGTTTCCAATAGAAAATATATAGAAGGATGAGTCAAAATGAAGCATCTCTACTGCTACTTTGTTGAAAGACACTGTAATAAAAAGTCTCTCTACCAGAAAATTTCCCAGCCACATTCTGCAATAACTTTGGCAATATTGGCATTCTCTGCCCAAACAGTGCAATTCTGAGAAAGTGCAGATTCCTCCCTTGAGTGTCCTCAGTGTCTCAGTTAAATACGGAGTTCAGAGACAGGAAAGGTACATTCCTTTTTGGCTCAGCAAGTAGGAAGACTGCAGAAAACTGGAGACATGGAGGATTTGTTATTAAATACTGCTGAAAGCAATTTCCCTGGGAAGCATAAAAGGATTTCTATTTGCTACATGCTCGTGTGCAATGGCTCAGACACCATGAGTAAAGAGGAAGAGGAAGCATGGAAGCATGAAAGGCTTCCAGAGAAGACAGAAGGTATTGTTTGATTTTCTCATTCAGTTTTCAGTAGAGGCTCTGAGACACCTCCAGGTCATTATGTGGGTCTATTCAAATGACACAGGTAGAATTAGTCACCAGGTTCTTTAGGTATCTGGAGTACTAAAATTTTGTCTCAGATTTCACATCCAGTGGTGTAACTTTCTAGTGTATTTTCATCTAATGCACTTCACATGTGCATTGAGTTTTCTGCTTTTATTTTTAGTAGCTAAAGATGAGAAGTTCAGTCTGAGCAGCTTGAATAAGGTCACATGATGGTTCTCAGCTCTGGGATACACAATTATATCAAACATTAGTGATGAGAAAGCACCTTACAGATTTAGAAATCAAAAGATTTAGGAAATCTTGGAAAAGTTATGTGATTTCTCTTCTTTTTCAGTTCCTTGCTTTGTTTACCACCAAGTCCCTGAAAGCTTACAGGCCTGTTCATGATGAAAAGGTCATGCTTAAACCCTCCCTACTCACCTCTCACCACACACAAGAGCTGTGTTGTAGTATGAGTGGTGAAAATATTCAACTTGCCCCCACAGACTTTTATTTGGCTTGCAAACACCTCATCAACACTGGCATTTTATTGCGTCTACTGATTATGTCTCTGTTAAAACAAATGCTCTTATGTCTTCTACCTTTCAAATGTTTACACCTATCCCATCTTCTGCACCAGCACTCAAGCAGAGCATGCCTATAGCAGTTACTGAAGCAATCAAAAGCCAGTAATGAACTGCATAGTCAAATAACTTAATTCAGAACCATGTATATGTGTACTCCAGTTTGTGAAACACATGAAAAAGAAAGAGATAAGAGAACTTGATAGAGATAAATCTCATTAAAAACAGCTTAAATAATTTAAGAAATTAGAACTGTTTACAGCAAAATATGTTTCCAACCTCCGCCCCCAAGAAGATATCATTGTCTACTCTGCCTCAGTGGAAGTTTTTCTGTCAACCTCAGTGAAACTTTATTTCTTATTGTTAGACCTTGTTTTCTTTTAAATGAACATCAACAGACATTAAATTCCAATAAAATTGATTCAGAGAGGCTGTCCTTAAAAGGGCTCTGACAACTGAAGTGTATTACTATCAAGGTGAAAGATAGCCAAGAAAATATTATAGCATTTAGATACCGTTATCAAAGATTTTCAATAAGCAATATATTCTGTCTAATTTGGATGAATATACATTATTTTTCATATAGCAACAGATATCTTTCAAGGCTTTGGCAACAAAGTACAACAACCATTAAGAGGCCTTCTGTCTTGTTTCCCATCAGTTAAGTTTAGGGTAAGAACTCCTTTCAGGAGTTTTCCTACAGCTGGCAAAACCTGATCAAAAAACCCTCAGAGTTATGGGAAAGAAGAAAAAGATGTATATTTTTCTCAGATAATGGGTATTCACAGAGACATCTAAATGACTTTAACCAAAATCTACAGTTTCCAGTTTCCTACATTCCTTTTTTTTTGACTAGAGAATCAAAAATGCACACCACTGAGTATTGATTATATGATTACCTTCAAACATGTTCTCATGATTAAATATTTTGCTTTGACACACTGTTTTTCTCTCTCCAAGAACTACAGATATTTTCATGTAATGTAGGATGGTTTTGCACATGCCAGTCTGCAGGTTCTGTGTAGATTAACATTTGAACGATAATCTGGATGCACTTGGGCATGGTTCCTAAAGGTTCTGAGCCCTATGGAGATGAGCTTGAGAAAGACCAAGAACATTGTTATTGTTAGCATATTATCTGGAAATCAGGAATTGTGGATTACTGTAGGCTTTCTTTGTGTATGATTGTGTATGGTTAAAGAAAAGATAAATTAAGAGAAGCAGATGTGGTACAGGTGATTATGCACCCTGACAGGTTGGATGGGTTTTGTAGTTTCTAATCTTTGAGTGTTTCAGTGTATGCTGTCTTTGACTATTTGTTTGTCCCTTTCTATAATCCAAGATGAAGTGAATCAGAGAAAGCCTTGATGATGGTTTAAAGTCATAGCCTGCTTCAGAAATCTTTCTTTTTCTTTTCTAACTCAGATGAGAGCTTTCCTTTGCACTGACTCTGTGGTCCATTCCTTGTGCCTTCTCTATCCAGCATGCAGCAATATTCATTCAGTTGTCTCATGGCTCAAAGATGTCTGCATACCTAGCAAGTTAATCATTAACAGTGTGGATTAAATGCATTACTACCTTAGGATATCACACAGACTATTTTTAAAATACAGATTTTTAAATTCTGACTGAGTGCTTTACAGACATTCAGTTAAATTGGAAAGAGAGGAGCTTCATCAGTTCGATTGCATATTACATTTATTTTGTTTCCTGATATGGTTGCTACAGAGTTGCAGACCTTTGTTTCTGACTATTGATGGATTAAGAAATTGTCAGGCTCTTTAGCTGTTGGATCAAAATAGGATCTAGCACTGCACTCACAAGGTGTCTCTCCCAGACCTGGAAGAATACCACTTGGGTGAAGTAATCCATCTACTCTTTCAGTTTAGGAACTTCTTTTGAAAAAGCAAAAAATCCCTGCTAATTAGCACTAGCAGTGATGGTGCTTTTTTTCCCTGGAATCCTCTCTAATGAGATTTCTTTTCAACTTGCTAGAGTGCAGCACCCACATTAAAGTATTCAGTGTATGAAGCAGCTTTGAACCTTCATTTTGAAAAAAATCTTTATTGAAGTGACAACCCACCCTCCCAACCATAAAAACTGAAATTTTGAACACTAAGTGAAATATTAATGGGATTTAATTCAAATTAATTGATACAGAGAGACAAAGAGCTTAAAACCCAATTATTTTAGTGACAGATTTATTGTTTTGGTTTTTCTTTTTATAGGAGGGGTTGCTCTATTCCTTTCAAGAGAAAAATCTCTGGGACTTCTGATTCGTGCTTTACACATGTGCTGTTTCCTGTAATATCAATTACATAGTGAGTGCCTTGGCAGAACACATGTTATCACAGGTCTGCAAAGACAAGTATCTCCTGCAGAAACTTGCTGAATTGTATTCTGATGACCAATATGCTGCAGTGCAAACTGAACAGTAAAAGCCAGGGTAGAAGAAAAAAGGTACAAAAGTGGAGAGTGCAGCAGGTTTGCACAAAGCCTTCCAGAAAGTTGTGGCAGAATGACCTAACACATGGAGGGGACTGTGTGGCATCTGCTTATGCTGCTCCCGTGATGCAGTTGATGATGCTGTGGACAAGGAAATCATGGAAGTTTTGTTTTGTAGTTCAGGTTCTATGAGGTTTGCATATCTAGAGCTTTTGACAACCTAGTGGAGCTGGAAATGAAAGGAGGGCTGGAGTTTGTTAAAGATGATGTCAGTGTGGGAAAATTGATACTTTCCTTCTAACTTTTTCTAGTTTTTGAGGCTTAGGAGTACAACGTGTCCTATTTCAGGTTTTTTCAGCATTAAACAATGATTTTGTCTCATAATAGTGACGTTAAAAATACCAAACTTCAGCCATTTATTTCTTTTAACAGATAAAATCCTTTTCATGCTTACACTTCAAGACCTAAAAGCTGACTGCTATTTATCCAACCATTGTACTCTCAGTCAGTGATAAAACAATTATAGCAATCCAAACTATATCCAAGTTAGGGTAAAACAGAATCTGAACCAGCAAGCAGAACAAGTAGTAGTTGAAATCTTAAATTGAAAATATTTACGTACTTAAATAAACATGTATGTTAAGGCTAGACAGAAAGAAGAAATATCTCCTTCTTCAGAAAGTATTCAGAAACATGGTGAAAACCAATATATGCCATTCTGAAAGTAGCACTGCATTATAATGATGACCAAATCAAGCAAACTCTTGATTAATTGTTACTTTAAGAAATGTTTTCATGGTTTTGGTGAAATCTCCGTGTTTGGCCCTTTAAATCTCCTTTTCAGTCATTTAAAAACAGAGTTCAGCCATGAAAAGGGGCACAAAAGGCCATGACATATTGATATAAAAAGATGTGGATCGCTGAGTTTTATGAACTGCCATACCTTATGTCAGCACATTGCTCTTCAAAACTCTTCTTTTCCCAGGTGCCAATACTTAAAACTCAGCTTTAGGCCCTACCATCCATGCTAGCTTCTTTGCATCATACACTTGCTCACCACAAACAAGTATTCTGTGAGCTAAATTATGCTCTCAGCTACACTTGCACAACTCCACTGCTCTCAAGTGATGTCTGTAGTGACACCTCTGCAATTCCAGCTTCCTAGTACTACCAGGCATTGTCACCTGGAGCAGCATCTGATGCTGATGAGATTTCTGGAGTGCAGTGTAGAACGAAAAAAACATTTCTGTAGCTGGCAATTATGCATTAGATGATAAGAACTAAGCTGTCCAAGTCTACTTATTTTCTGGTGTCCGTACTTGAAGGAAAATACTGTTTATAAATGGCCAGATTCTGTGAAACACTCACTCAAGCCCATCAGTATCTTGGCTTGCCTGAGTGAGGCAAGGTACTGCTTAATGTAAGATTTTCCATTGTCCTGAGGTGGATGAAAGTGATATTGAAAACAGACATACCCAGGACATGCGTTATCTCACAGTTATCCATTTTCTACATCATTTTTTAATTTTTAAATGCAAGTCTCCATTTATAAGAATGTAAGCACAAAGTTAATTTAAGGTCTTGCTAAAGTGTTTTATCCCCATTGCTATAGAATATCTCTTTTATGCACTTCCAAGACTGGAAAGTAAGAGAAAACTCATAGAATGTGTGGATTTTTTTGTGGCAGGAATGACACAGATAGAGAACAAATAATGTGTGGTTTGTTTTCATAAACAAAGGAAACAAAAGTATCACAAGGAACAAGACACCTTCCTATTTAGTACCTGGAGACTTTGTTTCATCAGCCTAAGCTAAAGTGAACAGCCTGGTCTATGCTGGTAAGGACTGTACTAGATGCTGCTGTCAGGGCCAAAAAATAAACCTGTTTTAGAGTCTGGAACCTTTCCTTCAGGCTGGTATCATTTTGCTTCACCAGGCAGTGCTGCTGACCATCACACCTGCAGGCTGTCCAGTAAGAGACCTTTCTTGTTATGTGGGGAGAAATAGGAATTCTAGGAGTTATATTCTCAAATAGCAATTTTTCTGCAAGTCAAGATGAGAAGAGGATGCTCACTGCTGAGAAAATCAGGCCTTAGCTGTAAAATTTGGAAAGCTAGGAGTGATGAAAAGAAGGTCTAAAGCTTATTCAAGCACTGCTTCCATTATGCCATGGCTGTATTTTCTGGATGAGCTTGTGGTAGTGATGAGTGATGAGTGGGCAATTTAGCATTCACTGGCAGAGCCCTGAAGGCTGTCATTGCTTTGACCTTCTTCAGTGCCCTGAATCTGACGTGTTTGCACCCTGCAATAATTTAAAAAGCCAGGAGAAAGGTAAATCAAGCATGATTTTCAGTTGTTGCAAATAGGGATAATCATGTATAATACAAGTAAACATTAAATAGAAAAGCATCACACAGTTTCTAAAATAAAGCAAAAGTCTTAAATGAGAGAAAATGGAGCCATCACAGATATATAGAGCTGAATTAATGCTCTGTGAAATCAGATGAATAATTTTTTGGAAGTGAGTGACAATGAAAGGGGAATCCCTGGTTTCTGCGATGAGAAAGCTTAACTACACTAGTGATTTAAATTGCTTTATGATTAAATAATTGTATGGAGAGCCACTGTTTTAATTGAATTATAGCTCATGAGGAACATATACACCACGAGATGTTTCAGTATACATGGACTCTATCAAAAAATGAGTTATACATTAGGTGTCAGTGATCTGCCTAGAAATTATGTTTCAGATACATGTGTATGCCTCCTATGTGCAATAGTAAAATGAAAAACTTTCCCCTTATTAACTCCTTAACTAATTGAAAGTACACTCTGTGAAGTAAAAACAAGCCAATAGAGCAAGCAACAAAACCTGTGAGCAGAAAGATTCATTTGTATCCTGACAGTTTTGGGCTGAAAAATCCTATCCTGGGCTCCAGCATCTGTCTTTACAGCGTCATATTATGGTAGTATTTGATACACTTTGCAGAAAATTGATCTGGTGGGATTTTTTTTTTAAATTGTATCTGTAAAAATGACATGAGTGTTCTGATAGTTTATACTGCAATAGTTGAAGTTATAATGTAAAATATGAATTAAATCTATGTGAGAAAACAGTATGTAATATGCCAAAGAGAAGATTATCTCACTTGATTGACAGATTCTTCCAAAAGAAAGAGGAAATAGAACCCTGGATTTAGGCTCTGGAATTCTTTGCCTTTGCTGTCAGCCTTATGGATAAAACACAACTCTTCCCCATGCCTCTTTTTGCCCTGAAAAATACAGATAATTACACTGATACATCAATGAGAAATGTTATAAAACTATAGTTATTTTAGCCAACAGTGTTTTCAGTCATTCATTGTAGTGGGATTTAGTTCACATTTTCTGCCAGAAGGAACAAAATATTAGCATCAGAGTCAAAAAGAAACCAGTTCAACAAATACAGGCAGAATATTGCTGCAGGATAAGCTTCTGGTACTTCCTATGTTATGTGATATATATTATTTTCCAGCTGAAAGAATCTTATCCAAAACCATGGAAGTATAGATAATTCTTTTCTTTGTTTCCACTGAGCAATGGATCCAAAGTCACATTAAATAAGATGAATAGAAGGTTTCTGTTAGTGGTGACT
The DNA here is from genome assembly GCA_038090715.1 of Florisuga fusca. NCBI lineage: Eukaryota > Metazoa > Chordata > Aves > Apodiformes > Trochilidae > Florisuga > Florisuga fusca. Next base: position 6,760,396 of record JAAWXA010000008.1, read on the forward strand.
GCTGGGGACTGACAACGGGAGAAACAGACAACTGTATGGTCCTTGTGTGACAAGGAAATGACAGAGGCCAGCAATTTATTTATGGACACTGTTTCTTTGCATACAGTATTCTTTATAACATGCACTCCCCAGGCTGTCTATTATACATGGATGATAGCTTCTGCATTATGCTTTCCTTTCAGACTTCCTATATATGCACTGGCAATGGAGGGGAATTCCTTTAGGTATTCTAACCTACTCTTCACTGCTGATGGAGGTTTTTCCTAGGCTGAGCTCTCTCCACTGACCTGGTTCACAGCACAGGTATAGTTAGGGTTATGCAAAGCATAGGTAAAACCAGAAAAGTTAAAAACTCTTCAAGGGCTAAAAAATTAACACCCGTGTATAGCTTTGGAGGAATCACAAGAGTCACTGAGGAACTGAGTTTGTATCTACTTGCAACTTAAGTGGAAAATTGTATTTATGAAAAGTAGGTAGAAAATTGTTGTCAAAAGCCATCAGTCTTAGCAGCATTTAAAGGAAAATCAGGAGTAGTGTGGCCAGCAGGACCAGGGAGATCTTACCCTTGTACTCTGCACTGGTGAGGCTGCATCTCAGTATTGTGTTCAGGTTTGGGCCCCTCACTACAGAAAGGACACAGAGCTGCTAGAGCATGTCTGGAGAAGGGCAACAAAGCTGATGGAGGGTTTGGAGCACAGATCTCCTGAAGAGCAGCTGAGGGAGCTGGGGTTGTTTAGCCTAGAGAAAAGGAGACTGTATCACTCTCTACAGCTACCTTAAAGGAGGTTGTAAAGAGTTAGGGATCAACCAGTTCGATGAGGTTACAAGTGATAGGACAAGAGGTAATGGCCTCAAGTTGCACCAGGGGAGGTTTATATTGGATGTTAGGAAGAATTTCTTCACCAAAAGGGTTATCAGACATTGCAAAAAGCTGCTGCAGTGGCAGAGTCACCATCCCTGGAGGGATTTCAGTGTCTTTTAGAAATAGTACCTTAAAGATACGGTTTAGTTAAGACTTGTCAGTATTAGGTTAACACTTTTTAGTTTAACTTTCATTGCACTTGATGATCTTGAAAGTCTTTTCCAATTTAGATGATTCTGTGATTTCATGTCAACAAATTAAAAAGCATAAACTAAGAGAAAATCAAATCCAAATGTATTTGTAAAACATCCTGGAAGAAGGAGGAAAACATTTCTCTAAATTAATTAATCAAACTGTATTACAAAACTTAACAAATTCATAGTCAAGGCAATTTCACCATATTCTTTAGCAACCTGTGTGCCTGTTTTAAACTGAGTTATGAAGAAAATTGAACCCCTTCAGTTCTTAGTATTATCAAAATCATGTAAGGACATTAGAAAACCGACCTGCTGTCCCACATCATTGACCTGTAGCATTGTTGTTGGGAATACAGCTGAAACCTTAAACATCCAAGGAAGGATACCTGGCATATAAAGTAAGAAATTTTCTTTGAACCTCTGTGGCCTTGGCCACATCAGTAAAAAGAAGCAATTTTTTAATGCTTTCATATATATATATTATTTGTTTATATGTGTTCTGTTTTATGTATATATTTTCATATATGTATATAATGTTGATTTTAATTTTAAGTTAGAAAAGAATGGCATTAATGTATGCATGGCAGGAACAATATTCAATAATCCTGCTTCTGTAAACAGGTATCTTTCTCTCTAAACTATCTGAAATAGGTTAGAACAGCTTAGGAAGCTTCACAAAATCAGGAAGAATTAAGTGTTTTAGAAAGTTTTAATCTTTGGAAATTATCTTCTAAAGTGCACGTTTAAATTAATTTGCTCAGTTTCACATGTTGTTGTTCTTATCCTTGAACTGTGCCCAGTTGTCAGTCAGTTACAGAAAGTCTTTCTCCATTTCTGCACATTGGTTCTGGCAACTGATACTGCCCTAACATTTGCCCTGTGCTCTGAAGGCAGAGCTGATAAAAAGGACAAATGTGCATATGATCACAATAAACTTTCTTAAAAGTCCTGCACCTTGTGGGAAGAAATCTGGTGGCATTGTTTTCCAGCCTTCAACAAAAACAAAGGGGAATAAGCACAATATTCTGCTTTTGTGACCACATAGCAAGAAACAGAGCTCATTACTTATACTCCTTCAGATCATGTACATAAGATGTAATCTCATTTTACCTGAATAAGCACATGTGCACACACCCCAGACATCCTTATCCATAATTTTTTTCTTGTTCAAAAAATCACGGATTTTGGCTGAGATGACATTTTTAAGTGCACTATGAACTTTTTTTTTTTTTTTTTTTAATCTTTTTGATGCTGTGTTGCTTTGATAGTACCTGTAAGGAAAAAATATTTTTACTCTTTGCTTTTTAATTCAAGTGGAAGGGAGTAACTGTAAAACTTCTGGTTCTACTCCTGGCTTTTTCAGTACTTTGAAGATACCGGATTCTCCTTTACAGTGCTACCAAGGTTAAAAAAAAAAGTTTGGAAAACATTATGACTCTCATGGGTACACAGTGTGTAGGCACTCCGGTGTAGTGCTGCAGGAATTTCTGAAGTGGAATTAGAGGACAATCTCTAAGTTCTGCATTTAAGAACAAAGAGGTAAACTATTTAAAAAGAACTGAACAAGTTTTGAACTGAGTGATCAAAAGAGGAAAATGCACATGGCACTAACACTGGGTCTGATGCTGTCAGATTGCTCATGCAGTGTTCATATTCATTTATCACTTTTTTAACCTGCTCTCAAAAAANAGGGTTTGGAGCACAGATCTCCTGAAGAGCAGCTGAGGGAGCTGGGGTTGTTTAGCCTCGAGAAAAGGAGACTGTATCACTCTCTACAGCTACCTTAAAGATACGGTTTAGTTAAGACTAGTCAGTATTAGGTTAACACTTTTTAGTTTAACTTTCATTGCACTTGATGATCTTGAAAGTCTTTTCCAATTTAGATGATTCTGTGATTTCATGTCAACAAATTAAAAAGCATAAACTAAGAGAAAATCAAATCCAAATGTATTTGTAAAACATCCTGGAAGAAGGAGGAAAACATTTCTCTAAATTAATTAATCAAACTGTATTACAAAACTTAACAAATTCATAGTCAAGGCAATTTCACCATATTCTTTAGCAACCTGTGTGCCTGTTTTAAACTGAGTTATGAAGAAAATTGAACCCCTTCAGTTCTTAGTATTATCAAAATCATGTAAGGACATTAGAAAACTGACCTGCTGTCCCACATCATTGACCTGTAGCATTGTTGTTGGGAATACAGCTGAAACCTTAAACATCCAAGGAAGGATACCTGGCATATAAAGTAAGAAATTTTCTTTGAACCTCTGTGGCCTTGGCCACATCAGTAAAAAGAAGCAATTTTTTAATGCTTTCATATATATATATTATTTGTTTATATGTGTTCTGTTTTATGTATATATTTTCATATATGTGTATAATGTTGATTTTCATTTAAATTTAGAAAAGAATGGCATTAATGTATGCATGGCAGGAACAATATTCTATAATCCTGCTTCTGTAAACAGGTTACCTTTCTCTCTAAACTATCTGAAATATGTTAGAACATCTTAGGAAGCTTCACAAAATCAGGAAGAATTAAGTGTTTTAGAAAGCTTTAATCTTTGGAAATTATCTTCTAAAGTACACGTTTAAATTAATTTGCTCAGTTTCACATGTTGTTGTTGTTATCCTTGAGCTGTGCCCAGTTGTCAGTCAGTTACAGAAAGTCTTTCTCCATTTCTGCACATTGTTTCTGGCAACTGATACTGCCCTAACATTTGCCCTGTGCTCTGAAGGCAGAGCTGATAAAAAGGACAAATGTGCATGTGATCACAATAAACTTTCTTAAAAGTCCTGCACCTTGTTGGAAGAAATATGGTGGTATTGTTTTCCAGCCTTCAACAAAAGCGAAGGGGAATAAACACAATTTCCTGCTTGTGTGTATAGCAAGAAACAGAGCTCATTACTTATACTCCTTCAGATCATGTGCATAAGATGTAATCTTTTTTTTCTTGTTCAAAAAATCACGGATTTTGGCTGAGATGACATTTTTAAGTGCACTATGAACTTTTTTTTTTTTTTTTAATCTTTTGGATGCTGTGTTGCTTTGATAGTACCTGTAAGGAAAAAATATTTTTACTCTTTGCTTTTTAATTCAAGTGGAAGGGAGTAACTGTAAAACTTCTGGTTCTACTCCTGGCTTTTTCAGTACTTTGAAGATACTGGATTCTCCTTTACAGTGCTACCAAGGTTAAAAAAAAAGTTTGGAAAACATTATGACTCTCATGGGTACACAGTGTGTAGGCACTCCGGTGTAGTGCTGCAGGAATTTCTGAAGTGGAATTAGAGGACAATCTCTAAGTTCTGCATTTAAGAACAAAGAGGTAAACTATTTAAAAAGAACTGAACAAGTTTTGAACTGAGTGATCAAAAGAGGAAAATGCACATGACACTAACACTGGGTCTGATGCTGTCAGATTGCTCATGCAGTGTTCATATTCATTCATCACTTTTTTCACCTGCTCTCAAAAAAAACATAGACAGGAAAAGAAGTGCTCTGAATAATTTAAAGCACTTCTCTCTTTTCACACATCAGGCCTTTTGTTCTTGTGTGCATCTATAACCTCACACCAATAATTTTAATTTATCTGTGGTTGTGATATAACCCTCTCAGTGTCTAAAGCAGTGGGAGAGCAAAATGGAAAAGAAACATTTTTAATGTGTTAAGGAAAAAGAAAAAAAGAAGGCAAAAATCCTGTAATCTGACTAAAGATTTTCAAAGAATTGAGTGATGCAAAGTCTTCCTTTGCCAGAGATCCGTTAGTTTGCCAGTCATTGCAAACTAAAGGAGGCACCTAAAGAAGAATAAAAAGTGCATAGGTTTTTTTTAGAACAGCCAGGTTTATAAGGTTGTTTTTTTCCCCTCCTTTTTTTGATTTACATCAGACTTCTAAAATGCCCTGTTTCTGGAGACTCACTCAATATGATTAGCATCATCATTTGGATGACAATAGAACCTCAGAAGCCAGAAGTTAAATCAGCAGCCATTTGTACAAGAAATTGTGTGAACAGTCCTTGCCTTAAAGACCTTAGAAACTGAAAAAAAGAAAATCCTAAAGACAGGAGAAAGTATTAATCTTCTGTTATAGGAACAGTGACAGAAAAAATCATTTAAAATACCTACAAAAAATGCTAAATGCTGAGAGAAACTGAACCACCTTCTGAGACCCAACTCTGCTTTAACCAGAAATTTCTTGTTTCTCTGATGTACTTTATCACCCAATTTACAACTTGCAGTAATTTCAAAAGAATCATTCTTCATTTTAGAACCAGTGGCCCCAATCCCATAGTAATGCTTCAGTAAATTCCTAACAAAAAACAAAGTGTGAGGAAGGTAGGAGAATATTTTGAGGCAGTCTAATAACCAAAAAGCTGTGTGCATGTCTACTAGATTCTAATTTTGAGCACAAATATAGTAAATGCAAGTAAATATTTTGCAGAAAATACTCTGTAATTTGTTTTGTTAATTTCATATGAGTTATGTATAGCAGCACTTCTCAGGTTCAGAAACAGCAACTGAGGCACAAAGCATCCTGCCTCTCATTTAAGCCTCTACTCCAGAAGCCAGGTACTGTGAGGAGAAATGCAGAAATCTTCATGCATTGACATTAGGCAGACATTGAATATGTTGAATTATATCAGAAAATAAAAGTAGCAAAGTGACAATTGGGTGAAAGAAAATGGTTTTGAACTGAGCACGCTGAGACTTCAGAACAGACATGAAGAATGAATATTGAGAGAAGTGGCAATAAGAAAGAAAAGAAGTTTTAATAAAAACAAAAGGTTATGTCTAGGAGGCTGCATAGGCTTCTTCCACAAGACAGTCAGGAAATTGCATGGCATATCTGCAATGCATGGAAAAGATCTTGAATTTTATTTTTTTATATCATGATGGCATTTTTAACTCTGTTTATACATATTTTTTTTCACATGCCAGGGGCATGAGACAGTTCAGCTTTTTGCTGAGTAATTATTCATGCTGAATATTACCCTTGGACAGATCGAGTTCCCATGTCTGGGGAAAAAGGAAGGAATGAAGAACCCAGTCCTACATATACAATATCTATCTTGATGAAGGGATGTATTCTTTTAAGTAAATGGAAGAGGATCTATCTTACTTTTTTTAGAAGCTTACTAATGAACTAAAGAACAGATGTATCTGTGAGACTGTCATCAACCCCCTGAGAAGCAATGATTTGAAACAGTTTGTCATATGTACTTGATCCTGATTAAAATAAGACAAATTAACAAGTTTCACCTCTCTTGATGGAGAACAGATAACTGTCATTCAGAGGTTCTTCCATCATGGACTAATTAGTTCTTATTTTTTAACTCCCAAATAGCTAATTTCAAACTTCCATAATATTCAACTCTAGGAAAAAGGCAACCCCCTGCCCTGGCACTTCAGTTCTCCTGGGCTGCATTAAGTCCTCAGCCCTGAGGACACTAATGAGCCTTGATTGCACTGAGTGGCCACACCAGCCCCCCACCTGCTTGCCCAAGGGCAGGGGTCCATTGCAGCTCAAGGGTGAGGGCTCCTCCTCTCCCCATGCTGTGTTCCACGTCTGCCTGTTCTCAGGTGGTTATTGCCTGGATTAGCCATGGCCCTGATATTCTACTGTGCTTTTGCCTTAAGACCGCAGGGCCATGGCTGGAGCTGCTGCTGGTGGTGACTGATGGGTTGGCTGAGATTCTTGTCATGGAGCAGCCTCAAGCCACCTCCCCCAAGGAACATGGCCCTGTGGCCCAGGCAGTTTCACTGAGTAATACAGAACTATTTCTCATCTTCTAAGAAAACATAACTCCTTTGTTTATGATAAAATAGAAATTAAAATCTTCAGGGCTAGATATTTCTCAAGTGTTCATATAGGAAGAAAGGGAGACTCTTAGAGGCTTTGTTGACCAGGTAACAATATAGAATCATAGAATCATAGAATTGGCTGGGTTGGAAGAATCATCAAGTCCAACCCTTGGTCCACTGCCGCTGCGGTTCCCAGCCCATGGCACTGAGTGCCACATCCAGTCTCTTTTTAAATATCTCCAGGGATGGAGAATCCACTACTTCCGCAAGATGGCTGATGATCCATACAGAGCCTGAAAAGGACACTTTAAACATATTTTTGTAAGGAATATAAAATTGCATGTTTGCTAGGAATAATGTATTATTATTCTTCATGCATCCTCCCTACTCAGAGCAGATCCTAATCAGAAAAAATGTTGCTTGGTAATTTTTGATTTTGAAACTCCTAGTTCTTAATCTGTGCCATGGTAGACTAGGTTTCAGGCCATTAAAAAGGCTATTTTGTATTAGAAAATACAGATAGCTAACTAGATTAGTTAGGTTACAACAACTGAGTTTCTCAACTGGGGCATTATGAACTGAGTATCTGAACATGATGCAAATATGGTTGGTGTTATTCTGTAAGTAGTCTTATCTAAGGTATCTTATTTTTAGATGCTGAGACAGATGTCTCAGTGAATGAGGGAAATTTCTGGAGTTCAGAATATGAGAAAACAGCCCATAAAATGCTAAACATTCTTAAGTGTAAAATGTAGTAGGTCTTATGGCTGCTTAGCTCTTCAAAGGGTTAATTATTGTATGTGCTGGCTTTATGACTGTTTTTAAAGACTCTTCTTGAGAGAAACTATGTAAAAACTTATGGTGTAACCACAGATATACACCCGGGACTTTCCAAGGCATCTTTTACAAACACATGCTATCGCAAACAAAAAAAAAATATGCAGGACTCATTATAATTCCATTTATGTAGAGAGAAGCTGCTTTCTCAGTGACAGACTCTCAGGAAATCCTGTGGCATTGTCTCAGCTTCTCAAGTAAAAAAAGTCAGTGCTCTGATGCTTTCAATGAAAAGTATTGTAGGCTGGCTTTTTTTTCATGGAGAAAAGGTTTATCCCACAAAGATTAATTTTCAACATCTATCTTTTGGCACTTATCTTTCAGCATCTTCATGTGTATATGTGTTAAAATATACTTGTCTGGGGTTAGAGCAGTGGTGTTTTGGAAGCAGGGGGGGGCACAGGGTTGGACCAAAGGGCATGGCCTGAAACTGCTCCAGGGGAGGTTTAGGTTGGATATCAGGAAGCACTTCCACTTCCTCACAGACAGGGTGATCAGACATTGGAATGGACTGCCCAGGGAACTGGTGGAGTCACCATCTCTGGAGGTGTTTAAGGAGAGACTGGAGTGGCACTTAGTGCTGTGGTTGAGCCAGTGGGGTAGTGTTAGGTCAAAGGCTGGAGATAATGATCTCAGAGGTCTTTTCCAGCCTCAGCAATTCTGTGAGGCTGTGAAATTTGACTGTTTCTAAAAGCAAACTAACTATCTAAGGAACAAGCTTTCAACCTGGTTTGTTGGTCTGCTATCTCTGAGCCCTGCAGGTTTTCTCATTTTGCCTGACAACTCTTCCTTCTGCCCTCTTCAGGTTTTCATTTCTACATCTGTTAAACAACTTTGGTTCTGAATGACTTGGTTTTATTTTTATTCAAAAACCAGTAAAGGGCAATAAATGCTAATCTTAATCCTTCTTCAAAAGGGTTAAACCAAATAAATAATAAGTTTTCATATGTTTAAAGTTTTTTTAATGTCATATGAAATAGACAAAGAGCAAATATTTCTATGCATAGAACAAAATTAGGATTAACATATAGCCCACTTTGTGGTTTTGTTATCAATTACTGAAGCATTTAGTGGTTTAATTGCAAATGCCATCTTATTTTTAATAAATTTAAAAAGCTTTTGTTTGCCTGGTAGTCTTCTCTAATCCGAGGATGATAGGTTTGTTTTAGCTTAGATAGAGATCAAAATTTAAGATCTGGTTCCTCTTGGGTGGCATTTGTAATGCAGTCTGATCTCCCTTCTATGTGCACAACAATGCATATTTTATGGAATCTTGTCTTCAAACTAGAGTCACTGCTACTGTAAAGTGGATATCATACTCTTTTTAGCTATGGATAATTAAATATATTTTTAAAATTTCTTCTTTTTCCTGGTCTTCTAATTGAGGTTTTTAAATTATTCATAAGATAGTTACAATAAAAAGCCCTGATATTATTAAACTGACACACTAAGATGTTAAACAAAAAAATAGCAACTTGAATGAGAAATGTGGTCGTCAACCAGGAATCTCACAAAGCAGACTTGCTGTTCACTCACTGATAGATGTGTCTCTTTAACACACTTATTGGAAAATTTAACTCTTCTGTAGCATCCAGGACATGAACAGATTTTTTAAGATATTTTTTTCTAAGCATATTCTATTGCTTCATAAGGTTTTGTAGTAGTGGGAAGAAATATGAGAGATGTTAAACCTTTAACTCACACTTTGATATTGAATTATGTCTGAGATTCTTAGAGTGGAAGAAGCAAATGTAAAAGGAATATGTTTTTTCTTCCAGATTTGTTTCTTTCTGTAATCTAACAGCCCACATTAGCCAGGCCTATTTACTGTAAATGCACATTTCAGAAACCTATCTGTGAGAGTCAGGCAATGAGAGCTGACAAAGAGCTGAGCTACAATTACTTTTGTCTAGTTTAGGGATCTCAGCAGGATCTCATGATGAACAGGACTGAGGGGGTCCAGGAGAGCTGGATAATCCTCAAGGAGAACCTCCTCAGGACAGGGAACAACCAGCATGCAGAAAGTTGACCAAGTATGGCAGAAAGCAGGGATGGAGGAGGCACTTGGGACTCAGCTCAGATGGGCAAAGGAAGGGCACAAAAGGAGGAAGCAGTGGTAACCTACTTCAGACAATATGGAAACATTGCCTGAGCTATGGTAATGATTTTTTAAAAATTCAAAACCTTTCAGTTCTCTCATTTTCAAAATTTCATTTTGCTCATTGTCAAGCTGAAAGAGGAGTATTGAATTTGATTTGCTCAGCCCATCAGGATTTTAACTTACTCAAAACATTTATTCATATCTACTTAAGATTATACTTGTTCTCTTGTTGGCTTGCAGTTGTTGCCCACTTACTTGAACTCTTCACTGCTTCCTATAAATAAATGAAAAAAGTATTTTAGCAGAATTGCTTTTGCCTCTGTGCATGAGCTGGTCACAAGGAATGCTGTCCTCTGAGTCATACTGATGTTCCAAGTTATTCTTGTTTCTTTTTTTCCTCAGACTCGGTTGAACCTTCATGCATTGAAATTGTGAATATACCTGCACAGAATCAAGTACTCATTGCCATTAATAGTATTCCAGTGTCAGCAACTGCTCCTGCTAAAAATGAATGTTCCTTTTTTCTTTCCCCTCCCCTTCCCCAAGGCTCCCACAAAGTTCTGGAAATGTGCCATGCTACAAGTTGTTGCACTGGAAAATTTGTGATGTGTCATATTTTTAATCACATTGATGAACTAAAAACTGAACGCTTATCAGCTTCTTATCAGCAATTACAAATTTTGCATGGTGTTGTCCTCTTTATTTACAAAAAACTAATGTACAAAGAAGGTTTCGGTTTTCCCTTCAGGGAATCTCACAGAAGAATAAGGACTTTCACCTTCTATTTTCAGTGAAGTCAGGTTTTATTACGTTGCTTTGGGTTATGCAAGGAACTGCTGAGTCAAATGTTTTGAGACAACACTGTGGAAATTAATGCAGCAGAATGACCTGAGTAAAAATTATAGTTTTCAATAACTGCTTTCAGCACTGAATAGAGCAGCAAATGAATCCTCTGTGCTCTCATTTGATAGCATAAAGTAAGGTGCATGGATTGGACAAGACTTGTGTGAGCTGCTTTGTTTAATCTGTGCCCTAGAAAAAGAAAGGCAGCTTTTTTTGGTTTGATGAGCCAGCCTCTGGGGGCTGCAAAGAGCAGTGGAGTTTTCCCTGAGCAAGGCAGCCTGGTTCAAGCAGAGATGGTGCTCAGCTTATTGACTCCAGAGGGGAGGGGGTTTTCTAATTGATCTCTACCCAACATAAATGAGGCAAAAGGATGGCATCAGCTGTGCTTTGCAGCAGTAAATTTTCAGTGTACAAATACTTCCTAGATGTTCCATAAGGTTGAAGGTTAAGTCTGCTGCTCACTATCCCCTAAAGAGTGAATATTATGAACTACAGCTCAGTGGGAGTGGATAGATCCTATGCATCCAGTTTAACACCTTTGTCTACTTGTGTGACACTGCAGAGCTGTATAAAGCAAACTGGAGTTGAGCCAGTGGCAAGCTTTGCCTGATACAGCAGTTTTCCTGGCTTCCTGCTTTAATTTAGAGCAGTCTTCAGGGAATTTTTTTAATTATGCAAAGTATCTTGATGATGTTTGGCTTTCTAGGCAGAAGAGGATTGAATTATGGCATAGGCTCCCTTTCCTACTTGTTCAACAGGTGTAGTAAGGCTACAGACTCATTATGGCTGAGATTCTCATCCTGAAATATTTTTTTAATCAAGTTAGTGAGAAATACAAAGCTAGTCTCCAGTGAATAATTATAGGGCATAAGGTTAGGGAATAGAGTGATAGTTTTGCATAGTGACTGCTTCAAAATAGTGTCTGAAGTAAAATGGAACATATTAAAAGAAAAGCTTCAAATTCCCCAACAATCTGTCTTCAATTAAAAGAAGGAATTGTAGGTAGGAGCTTAGTATAGGGCAAACAGTAAGGAAAAAAAGTCCTCTTGAATTCCATCCATTTATGTGCACTCCTTACAGCTGTTCCTGTAAATTCCTGAAGTAAAGTGGCATTTAAAATTATTCTTTGTTGTCATGATTTCTAACAAGCTAAAAAATTCATGAAGTACTGCAGAAAAAGAAGTATTTTCTGAGCCCTGGATCTGCAACCCCCACGTCCCAGTGAGATAGTGCCAGTCTGGAATGTTTAAAAACTGCTTTGAGAGGTATACTGAGGGAAAGCCTGTACATAGAGCTTGCTGGGAGGCTTCGTGTCTGTCCCAGCACATCTCACTGCCTTATTGTGGGTCCACACACATTCTGATACATCCTGTTTGCACGTTTTCAGATCTTTACATATGAGTTTTCCTGTCTGTGCAGGAACCAACAGTCTGACTGCAGGTGAAGTACAGAGAATCTGCTGCTTCATTGCTACGGGCTTGTCATGGGAGAGGATTGAGCTGAGAGGGGGAAGGACTCCTGCACCTCTTGGGGAACTCCAGATGAGTAATATGTTCTGCCCTCCTGAGCATGACTGCAGTTTTGCAGCTCTTTCTCATTGTGCATGGTGCAGATCAAGTCACCTGGTATGATACTGTCAACAGATGATTGCAGATTGATTGCCAGAACTGAAGAAAATATGAATATTTATTAACTCTCTTTTGAGCTTTAGAAAGAAATCCTGCAGTGATACTGGAGGAGCCTAAATAGAGCATTTTATCCCTGTTACCAGTGTTTGCTAATAGGAAAGTTACTATTCTTTATTGGATGCTGCTCCATAACTCAGACAGAACCTTCTTTTAAAGCCTGAAATGAAAAGACTTAGGTTTGTTATTAAATATTTAGGTTCTTAAAAGAATACTTTTAATATTTTTTTTCCAAAAGAGTGGGATGGATATCTCATAATTGCCAAAACAGATGGTACAAAATGCAGAGATTTCTGTTCTGTCTGGAAGGCTTCAAAAGTTATGTAATTTAGTGAGAACTTCATTGCAAGTCCTTAACTCTACAAAGCAAATTCATTTACTTCCTCAGTCCTTTCATTTGAATTGATCTCCTGACTTTATTTTTTTACCCTCCCATAAGTATGTACAGTCTCACTAGTTTCCAAATTGTCCCTGCTGCACTGTACATGGAAATAAACACTTTTTATTATCCCCAGGAAATTAATTTCAAACACTCAAGAAGGGTTTTCCATGGCAGATTTATATTATTCTAGCTATATTGATTTTAATTGTCCCATTACAACAAATCTGAATTTTGTAGTGTATCGTAGAACCCAGGAACTGCAAAAGAGGAACACATTTTGTATTCCAGTTGGTAAGTGTTGGCTGTGCCTGTGGTTGCTTTACATTCAATGGCCTAGTGTAGAATTCTCTGCAAATCATTTGAAATTTGGCATCCCTTTCCCATGTGTGTCTTGCTACTAGAAGAATTTCTGAAGAGTAAGGATGGGGGAAGCACTAGCCAAAGCAATGTCAATTAAACAACTGCTTCTCAGTGTAATAAGCAATTAAGAGGCTTATCACAGAAATGGAATAGTGCATGAAAGCCTGATGGGTCAGTCATTCAGGAGTAATTAACTATGTAATAAAAACCAATCAACCAACCAAAACCGCTGTTATTTTGGGCTTTTTGATAGAATATTAAAAATAATGCTAAATGATACAGGATGGCAAGCAGAAATATAAAATTATATAATGTATTCTTGTAGTGAAGCATATCATATGATATGCTGGGCAGTTATTTTTTTAAAGTTTGTTCTGTGACAACAGTAGACAAGAAACAAGGATGGAATTTTTCAAATAGCACAATACTATTTACATTAGGAACCACTCTAGTGACATGCTGCTATTAACCCTAGAACATCCTCAGTTCTAGTGTTTCATATCATTGTTATTATATACTAGTAGAAGGATAATTCCCAGTATATTGACTTAAAATATGTTTTCTTTATGATGTGCTAGGTAACACCAGATGATAGTTTTTTCAGCTCTTACTTAGCACATTTTGCAAAGCTATGAAAAAATTTGACATCCAGCTCACAGAAGCATAAGTCCTTAGTGAAGAATCTTCAGGTCTCTTAGGTTCTCTCTAATGCTTGTCTCTTTTTTTATTTTTATTTTTTTTCCATTTGACAATGACTATCTGTCAATCCAGCCTTTTCATGAAGTTAGTATCTGTGCTCTGGTACGTTCTACACCTATTGTCATTCTCTTCAGGAGGCATTTTGCTAATACAATAGCCTTTTAATTTCTTTAGTTTCTAGACTGCATATATATGGATGCATTTTAAAACTTCTTTACATACATTTCATACACTGGAAAAAGTTAAGGCTCTTTAAAACATTGCATTCTCTGTTGCTAGGTAGATTGTAGCACAAAATTGTACTCTGCACTCCCAATTTCTTTGCTAATTATTGTTACAAGAAGCTGGGAAGCTGCAAAGCTTTGGGAATTTGCTCTTGCTTTTGCTTTAATGCAGCTTCTTTGATCCATGGTTGTTCAGAATGCATGATTCACTGGTTACTATGGTGCTCTGAGGTTAATTGAGTAATCATTAGTTGTCCATATTGTCTGCTAAAAATGAATGAAAATTGATTGGAAACCAAATGAAACACAACTTCTCTTATTATCATATGAAAAGGGTGCAGTGCAGTTTCTCTAACATAGACATCTAATAAGTGGGCACCTGGTCAGCTGATCCCATTTAACATACAGCAACAGTTCTCTTCATTTTGAAAAATAAGCCACATGCTGGGACTAACTAGAATTTCCTTGAACTTTTGATCTATTGAGCTTACTTAGTTTTACAGCTGTTTGATCTCCATTCAAAGTTACTTGGTCTTAATTTTCCTGCCAGTCAGTTTTGACATGATCTCTGAAGACTTTAGAGTTCATTAGAAACAAGGCAAAATCATGATCAGGTGGTAACACTTATTTTTTCTGATTTTGCTTTGGTGATACCTTTTGGGTTTCCCTTTATGATTATCTTGTGTATGTTCATTGCACTGAAAACCCCAAGGAGAAAACTATGAAGCTTCACCAGAACAAGAAAATATTTATTGCATAGGAGGCTTATAGTAGTATTCCATAAAACTAGAATTACAATTTGTAAAACTATGGTGGTCTGAGCCACCATATATCAGTCATATTTATGTATTCTCATAGCCACTAATGTGTCTACTGTAGCTGACTGAGTAGCCAACAACCTTCTCTCAATCATAGTTACTAGCTAGAGCAAAACCATTTTTGCAACTTTATATATGGCAAGAATAGAGAGGAACTGATTTCTTGCACAAAAAGAGAATTATTCCATGTCACAAGACAATATTTGAGCTAGAATATGCAACTATTTTCTAACATGCTATCTTTATTGCAATTGTGTCACCATTTTCTAGTCTTTTGTATGAATATATCTAAATAATAAATGTATCTACACAAACATGCAAATATGGTGCCAATATGTTATTCCATGAATGTAAGTATATAAAGACACTGTCACCTATTACTGTGGGTTTTTTTGTTTTCACCTTTAATAATGAAAAAGAGTTATTTTCCTTGTAAACCACTGGATTAGAAAAGTGTCTTACGGTTGTTCAGGCTAATCTAAATTCAAGGATATTCCATGAAGTAAGTTTTTTGCTGTTTAAAAATATAGCTTATGGGGAAAATGTAAGCTATAAATAGCTCTTGATTAACCAGGTGTGGCTGTATGTGAAATTATGAAAAGGCATGGCATGCCTGGTTTAACTTGGAATGCTGGAAATGATGCAAATCCAACTGTTGTGAGCAAGTTGCTGATTTAAATCTGGAAGACAGCTTGATTTACTCTTGCCTGTGGGCTGGGAATAGCAGTAAGCTTATTTTGACTATAAATGAAAGAAATATGACATAAAAGTCACACAGTAAAATATTTTGCTTCTATCTATTGGAACTTGCTTATCTGTGTAACTCTGGCAGGTTTGTTGTTTATTTGTTTTAATATATCTTTCCATGGGTATGCCATCTCTGCCTGTGTTCTGTGCCACTACATTTCATCTGCACAGCTCTCTCACTTATCTTTTCCTTCTTCCTCTTCCTAAACCAGAGCTCTCAATCTATCCTCTGACATTGTTTGGATGTAAGAATTAAAAGAAATGACCCACACTAGACAAGTTTATCACAGCTCTTTCTGACTGAGCCATGAGGAAGATACTTATTTTGATTCACCTGCTAGACCTTCTGTCTATAAATTGATTTATTTGTAGCAGGGACAGCTAAGTTATCCAAAATGAAGTAAGGGAAACAAAGAATGCATTTGTCCTATGTGAGCTGTGAGTTGCTGTAAGAGCTCTCACAACTGATTGCAGTTTCATGTTTTAGCAAACCTTAAGCCATTTTATCAGGTAAACAGTTTGTAAGATCCTAAGTGGTGGGAAGGTTAAAGGGATAAAAGAATAAATGACCTGCTTGCAGTTGTACTTACCTATTGGCAAAAGATGTGACATTAAGGCACACGTCCCAAGATGTGGCCACTCTTCAGGAAACAGTTTTTCCTCTCTCTGTTATAATTACAGAAGAGTAACAGTTGATGCATTAGTGAAGACATCAATGAAAATAGTCACTCACCTGAATGAAGTCTGTCCTGTTTGCTACAGCCACTGGTCAGTCATTTGTTCACCAGCATGATGTAGCATTACCTAAACTAGCTGAATAGTTCTGGTTGGTACAATTTAGCTAAAATATTTTGAAGCTGGATATTTCAGCTCCTTTGGATACAATATTTTTAAAAACAGGATTCAGTTTTCTCCTGGTTTACTCAGGTTTCGACAGCTAATTTATTTAAGAGCTTCCGAGTACAATGTCTTGATAACACAACATTATCTGCTTGATAATGCAGAGATCTCCAAAGTAGTCTGAACCAAATGAAGCCATGGAGGTGTGCTCCTATGCTCTAAGGCATTAATTAATGTAGAGACTGTCATGGTTTCATCCTGGACAGTGATGAATTTCACTAAGAGCAATGAAAAACTCAGTGAAGAATTTCTGTCTTCAGGGTTTATAGACTTGGAAACAGCTTGAGTTCACAAGATAACACACTTAATAGAATGTGGTTTTTAAATTTGTTTGTTTGGTTTGGTTGGTTGGTTTTTTTGTAAGGCACATTTATGTTCTTGCACAGGCATTCAGTCTCATGGGTTTGCCAAGACAGGCTGGAACACGTTGTTGCAATGTCCTAAGTGGTGGGAAATTCATTAAAAACTGCTAAAATCTGCTACTTGCTTCTGATCATGCAAAGATTATGTTCAAATTGCTTGCAAACTTTTATTTTTATGTTTTATTTTCTGAACACCATCAAAAGTCTTGCTTGTGAGAGTATTACAGAACAGTATTTTATGGCAGCTTTCCAAACAAATTAACCTTTGACTTGAGACCAGGCATGGAAGCACCCACCCCTGGAGGAGGAATTTTTTTTAATGAATGATCTCACGTAAACATTGTGTATGCAGCAAAACTGAACAGTAACCTTAACCAGTGCATAAAAGCAGGTATAATAGTACTGTAAAACTTTTCATCAATACCTTTCTACAAAAAGTAGAGTAACTGTTTTACATCAGACAACTAAGATGTTATATTCAGGACCATGTTACCACTGCCTTAATTTCAGGAACTTAGGCAGAAGCACAATGACAACTATGCCTACCTCTTAAAACCCCCAAAGTCTTAGCAATCACAGGAGGTTTCTCTGACATCCAAATGCCAAGATTTTCTAAACTGAGAAAGAGAGCTTGTCATAAATTTGATTTCAATGAATGAGACAGTTCCCTATGCAGGAAGGTATCAGACATCAGAGGAGCCTGTGGTTCCACAGCAAGTCCTGGGCTGTCTGACTCCCAGGATGTACAAGCACACCCTGATGTCAGCATAGAGGCTGACACAGGTTTGCAACATCCAAACTGATAATGGAACCACTACAGCTCTAATGTGTTTTTCATTGTTGAGCAAGACAGGGTGGAAATGCAGACTGGAGATTTGCAGCTGCTCTTAGAATATCAGTTTGCACGGAAGCATGAGGTTATTTCTTGTAGAGCTAAAGGTTAAACCTGTGGTAAAGACATGCTTGAAGAATGACACATTCAAGAACTCTTCTTCTAAATTAAGGATATCTCACGTATTTCCCACAATCATTTGTTATAGGGACACACAGGAGACTAGTGTCAGGATTCATATTATCTTCTGAATGTCATGTTGGACTAGTAGGCATTTCTTATGTTAACTGCAAGCCACACAGTCTGTTGAGGTCATATTCCAACTAGCAGACATAACTGTAAAGAATCCCAAGCAAAAAGCATAAACATGTCATGAGCAATAATGCTCAGTATTTTCATACATGAGGACCAATAGCAGCATTTAATTTGGACAGCAAACTGAGGCTGTTTTTAAAAATATATCAAAATTTAAGACAAGTATAAAAGTGCCATTATTATAAAAGTGCCAAACTCATTTTGTATCAGATTATTGTTTCTAGGGCAAAATCCAAGCAGGTAAAAACTAAAGAGAAATTGTGAGGTCTTACAGCATTATCATAAGCTGTCTTTGTTTGGGTATTACTTAACAGGCAGAACTATCTTTGTTTCTGTGCTTATGTGAGAGTTAGTAGATATAAACACACACTCAGTTTTGGGAGCCTGAAGTTAATTGTCTCCTACTGAAGGCAGCTTTTCAGACTTAGTGATTTTAGTGAGTTTTAGGTGCATGTTTGCAAGTTGATGTGAAGATGGATAATTTTAAACCTGGAAGTAGAAATGTTTTTCATGCGCATTGACCATAAAAAGCTATGATGCCACTATTGTCTTTATCTAGTTTCACAATGCCTTATTAAAGAAGAACTAATAAAAATAAAGCCTGAGAGGTTCCACATTAAGCAGGTATAATAACCTGCATAATCAGGTATTACTTACAATGGGGTTGAAGGGTCAGTTTTACTTTTTACCTCAAGTAACTAATTTCTCTGCTTTTGCTGTCAGTTGACAAATAGTGCTGGCAGCTTGATCTCCAGCCCAAAGAACCCAGGAATCCCTGCTTCCCAGTGATGTGTCAACAAACTCAAGAACAACGGGGCTGGCAACAAATCAGCAAAAGCAGGAGACACCCAAGTATGTTGCCAAAGGTCACGTTTTCCCCTTAGTGTCCCCTTAGAATGTTTCCATGCTTGGGGGCTGCCTGGACCCAGGGCCAAAGCCATGGAGCTGCTGGCAGGGACAGTTCCAGGTGGCAATTCCAGGTGGAGCAGGGGGCTGCCCACTTCACTTTTCTTGGAGTTGGTAGCATGGCAGCTGGTGAGGGCACTGCCTTGCTCCACCTTCACCCTGCCCTGACACCTTGCTGTGCCCATCAGTAAGCAACTTGCTTTTACCAACACAGGTGTGTGTGTGTTTCAGACATGGACAGGAAACTTGAAAGCAGATATTTAAAATATGATCATGTGTATATATTAAAAAAATATCTCCTGCCACCTCGGGGAGGGAAAGGGTCAGGCTTAGGGGGATGCACAAAAACTTAATGTATATCTGATCTCTACGTCACAACTAATATCAGAAGTGATGATATGAAAGCCAGAGTAAGGATTTTAAAGTAAGTTTTGCAACAAATGTTCCCTCTTAAAAGTTAAGAATATGGTGAACTGATGAAAAAGCAAATACAGAAATAGTGGATATGGTGAATGTGTTACTGAAAAGACATTCATCTGGGTTTCCAGTACATACTTATGCATTCATGGAAAAAAAATATAATACATCTGCCACATGTCATATAGAAAATAATGAGCTATATAGTTAATTGAATGCAGTGTAAACTTCTAGAAGGATAGCTTTTATTTTAAAAACGAAAAAAGAATTCCTTATAAAATTTGCATTAATTCAAACAAGACTGAGTCCCAATTACTATGAGACTTTGTTACTTGCTCGACTGCAACAGACAGTGATAAAGAAGTTTGGAGAATTGTGGACATATATTTATCAGGAAAGTTTTATGATAGATCTGGCAACAGCCTCTCAACTAATTCAAAATGACATGAATCTGAAATCTCCCATAGGGACAGAAACATTGAAAGAAGGGCTTCAGACAGTGGGTTTGTTTAAAATGGAACATTTCAGTGCTGGGGGGCAGGTAAAGTGAGCTTAGCTTGTTACTTGGGTAATAAGAAATATTTTTCTTGTTCCAAATTATGAACTTCAAGAACAGTAAAAGGTTGTCAGAAAGATGGAGTCCTGAGGATGTAGTAGCTTTACACTGCTAGTTTATGTCTTTTCAACAACAAAAGGTATAGATTATTGAGGTGAAGAAAAATGTATATTTGTTTAGTGTTTTCTCAAGTCCTTTGCACATCTCACAGTATTATTGGTTACACTGATCAACAGACAACAGGTGTGGGGAGAATATAACTGATGAATTACAGAGTAGGGAAATGTAAACCAAAGGCAGTAAATACTGTTGAATATAGCTTAGGTTAGATTTGAGATAAGAACTTGAAGATTTACTTAGATTTAAGGAATAAGTACTGTTGAAGTACCTGATGCAGCAACAGAATTTCAGAACACTTAAAATCTTTTAGCTGCAGAGAACTAGCATGAACCTCAGTGAAAATACATTTAGGTTTTATCCATTATGAAGGTAATTTTACACTGAGTTTCCTCCAAATTTGGTGTGTTCTGTTTATAATCAATGAAACAGCACTCATTCATCAAGCTCTAGTTTTTGCCACCCTGATAAAAACTGAATCCGAATTAGGCTCTTGTCACAAAATTCCATCTGAAAAATATTGGCCTGAAGCTTTTGACTGTTAGTAGAGAATTTACATATTAGTTTTCTAGGGTGACAGAAAGCCAGCTTTGGGAGGACTTCTAACAGACAAAATATGAAATCACCTTGAAATCAGAGTACAGAAATTGCCCTTGTAAATCAAAGATGTTGATGTGATTGTTTTAAATCCTTTTGCTAAAGACTATTGGCTCAAGAGAAATTCAGAAACATGTTTATACATGTTTGCTGGACATTGATTTACTACATGTACTGCAGTGTATCTATTTTCCAGTTAATTTATGCAGTTACTGCTTTCAAAGGACTATGCTGTTGGAACAAAATTGTTTCCCTTTCCCAGGTGAATTTAAATCTTTTGCAAAGCAAATAAGCACTGTTTTAATATTTTTGGGGTGTGTAAGAGCAGAAAGAGTTTGTATGTTTTTGTAGCAGTCATGCTAGCATGATGATAGAAACGGACACAGTAAGTGCACAACAAAAGTCTTGTAATTTTTCTAAAGACAGATTCAGCTGATGGTCTAAATCCATGATTAAGTACAACTACTTAAAATTAAGATTAAAAACAAAGGAAAAGCTATCCAAGATTTGAATTGTATTCTCTCTTTGGAAGGAGTGCATGATTTTAACACATCCCATATGCCAACTGTGTGATACCACAAGCACAGCATTTAGGAAAATTTGTATCCAATTTATTCTTAGTCCCACAGTGTACATTTTCTGGAATTACAAGACGTTGGTCTATATCTTCAGGTGTCCAGTATAGCTTTTGCATTACTTAAGTTCTTGGACTGAATCTCTTTAACAGGACAACTTTAATCCCAGTTTTATATGATTGGTGTCCTAGTATTGGGGGCCCCAGAACTGGACACAGTACTCCAGGTGGCATCTCATGAGAGAAATTACATTTGTTCATTGCCTGGCTAGGATCTAACTCTGTCCAGTTATACCTCTCTGACTTCTACTGTTTAAAAGATCAGGCAAAAGTTGACAGTATTTTTATTTTATGTAAGCATCCTATGTTATCTTTTCTTATAGCATTTTCAGGCTTTCTTAAAATGAAGGAAAAAGTAAAAAGCACCTGTGAAGTACAGTCTTTTTTTTTTTTTTTTAATGTGTCTTTAAAACAGCTGTTTGGTAGTCCCTCTTGCTTGAAGTAATGTCAATTTGCTGCTTCTTTAATGCTTATTTTGTATTGAGTGATTTCAGCCTTCTAGAACCTTGTTAATCCATTGCAAAGAGGATGGTTCTTTATACATGGGGGTAGAAGTAAACTTCCCCAAAATTCTGTATCCTAATATAGAATCTAATAAACCAAGGAAGTAATAGTATATTTTTCCAGTAGGATTTCTGGTAATATTTAGGGTGTCAGTGTGGGAGAGCCATGTCTCACTAGCAGATGTTCAACAGTTTTTTAGAATGTAACAACGTGAGGAAGATCTTGAGAGCATCAAGGTAGCAACAACACTAATGTGTGTATGGACAGATCACTTTTAATTCCAAAAGCAACACTAAGACTTCTTTTAGCTGGGAGTAATCAATAACCTTAGCTCTATACCTTATTCATCCTTTTCTGACATCTGTCACATTATATGAAAATAATTTTGATAAAATGTGTTATGACAGGATATTTTCCCCCCCTTCCCTGGATGATTTCCTTGTATTTGTTTGACTCCTGGCAGAGAGGATTCTCCTTCTGATATCCTTCAAAATAGAGTGGAAAGGCATCTTCCCCTGAGACAACCCAAGGGGTTTAAAACTGTGGAGCTGTTAGAGAAAAACCTGCAATGATAATAATTAAACATACCTAAGTATGCTTGTAGCTTCATTTAGGGAGCTGAAACTTATATAATTATTCTGGTTTTTTCTGCCACAGGCAAAATGATTTTCTTTTATCATGTACAGGAGGTTTTCTGATTATGGCCTTAAAACACTGAATTCTTTGTGTAAAACTAAGACTTCTATTTCTGGTCCTAATTCTTTCTCAAATGTTTGGCACATAATTGCTCTGTAACTTCTGTCTTTTAGTGTTATAAATCTTTATTTGGTTGCCTCTATGAAATTCAAACTGGCGATAATATTCTACGTGGTAACTAAACACATGGGTACCAATTTTTTATAAATACCTGTAATAGTAAATTTCTTCCAGTAATCCTTCACTTTCTTTCAAATTGAGTTTTCAGCTTCAGATGTTCTACAGGATTCTTATGAATCTTTGTAATGAAATCATTTTTCTATTAGAGTCACCTATATTTTACCAGACAGCTTATTCATAGTAATAATCAAGGACTTGGGAAATATTTTTAACAATTTAATACTTTTAGAAATTAATTTTAGATAACTCACTATGTATTCCTATATATTAGAATTCAGCTTTATGCAGGGAAAAAAAAAAAATCAGTGTGAATTGCAGTGTAATGAATGTGCTGTGTGACTGCAGCATGGAGATTGTTTACACCAGGGAATGACCATTCTGACAGTACTTCATTTCTGAGGTGATTTTGAAGAAAAAGAGAATTATAGGGATTGAATGAAAATATTGTCTGCACGGGGTGAGTAACAAATCATCAGCTCATGGCTGCCAATAACAAACCTGCAATTACTATTCTACTACAGTGATTGTCATTTACTTGGTGAATAATAATTGTGAGCCTCAAGGTGAACTTAGAAGTTGTAGCCTTCTGACCAGTAGGGAGGATACAACCAGCTGTGTCTAGTTTTGTGTGGTTTGGTGTTACTGCTAAGAATATGATCATAAAACCGTATATTTTAAAGTATTAAAAAAACCTTGAATAATTCAACATTTCCGTGTCTGCACACAGAAGCAAAGTGCGAAGGCAACAATTGAGCTTGATGTTGCATTGTGCCAGATTTTTAGAAAACATTTTTGAAGTCATAATTAATTCCATAGTTTACATAATTCATGAAGCAGTGGGCAGCTGTGAAACTATCCATGGAGCCTGATTAGAGGTGGCTTACATTTTACTTGGTAAAAAGATAAATCCTGAGATTTAAATCAATTTATGAAGCTGCTTCAGATGTAAGCAGAATCTATGTGTAACCAAGAAATTAATAGCTTTAAAACTTAGCTGGAGATATTTTCCTTTTCTATTTCACTCCTGGCTTTACAAGAACTTTTCCCTTCTTGGAAGTACTAGGGATACTAGAAAGATTCAAAACAATGTTAATAGTTCTACTCCTTGTTTTCATTTATAACACTGAATCATACAAAGAAAATGCAGATTGTTACTCTCAGCCTGTGGAAGTTAAGAAGTTACTGTGCCCTACACACAAATAGAAGAAGAACAGAGTTTTCCCCCCAACTAGATTTGAATTCACTTTAATAACAGCCGAGAAATAACATGGAAAATGAAAAGCTCAGGCTTTCCAGGAGAAATTAATTTGCTTCCTCTGTGCTATGCTCTGGGGGAAATGGCTGCTGTCTCCAAGATCATAGGGAAAATTACTAGATGTAACATTGCAGTGTAGAAAAGGCAAAAATATTATAGGATGCTGTCAGGTTAATAGTGAACTACGACCTTAATGTCTTGAAAAGAAATACTTGAAAGGTATTAAAATAGTTAATCAAATTCTTGTGTAATCTCAAATACAAGTAAAACATCTTAGATGTTTGGAAAGATTCCTATGGTGTATATTGGTTGTGGGTAGTGGTTTAGATAAGCTGCACCAAATTTTCATTCTGACAGCTAACCTTTATGGTACATTGAATTGGATTGAGGTGCCAAGTAATTAAAATGATCCTCCATAGCCTCTGGGCTGCCTGCTGCTTGCTGCACAAAAATGGCATTGCCTGAGGTACTTGCTCCAAAATTAGAGAAAACACTGTTTCTGAAAGAATCTGTTAACTGAGCAGAACACAAGTGACTTGTAAAAGGTAAAAGGTCACTTTTAAAATTAGGTTTCCCTCTCATATTTTACCCAAAACATCATAAGTACCATCCTAACCACCACTAGGGTAAAATTTTGGAAACCTTTTGGGATTGATTGAAATGAAGTGATGTTGTGAGTCTAATTTAAGACTGTTTTCAATCAACTGATACCTATATGTGAAACCAACTTTTCCAAATAATCTAGTACACATTCCATTATCTGAAAATCTTGTTTAGTGCTAAATTGTAAATGCTTGACAGTCACTTGTGTTTTCAAAAAAATATTTTAATTTATTCATTTCTGTATTCTTTGCCTGAAAGATAAGGATTACATGTGATAAGGATTTCACTTCTTTATGGCCCCATTATTTTGCCATTCTTTCATCTTGTGGATAACATGTGTTTTCCTGCCTCAGCAATTCCTACTCAGATTGCTAATTCACTGCAGCCATTCTGGTTACCAGCCCCCAAGGCTATGACCCTGCACTTTGATTTAGTTCCATTTCTAATGTTGCTTTCCTTGACATCACATGAGTTGCCTGCAATAATACTGTGTGAATATTCTTTTCTTCATTAATCTGTGTCAATTTTGAGTCATCAACAAATCTTATAAGAAAACATTTTTTGTCTTCATTATTAAAAATAAATAAATGAATTCTTAAGTGATTAAGCTGGGAATGTTGCTGCCATGTACCCTGCAGGCTATTCCTTAATGAGGTCTTCTTCAGTATATGATTTCTGTTGGTTTACAAAGCCAAAGTAGACTTAATAGAGGACATTTCATTTGTCTTGACAGCCAGGCCAGTCTGTCCAGCCAAACTAATGCAGTATCTGTCTTTGGTAAATGATTTTCAGTTTATTTTGTTACCTATTTAGGCCTAAGACTAAGTACCCATTATTTTATGTCTTTTTGCTTGCTATTGAGGGTCTTTTGGTAATAAAAATCAGTTACTTCACCCTTTATAAAATGTTACACTTGTTTTTCACCATGTGGTATCAGCATAGAATTTACAGATTGTTTACAAAGAGTTTGAGGCCATTCTCACTCCATGTGTGACCAAGTTTGCAAAACTATTTCACTATACCTTTCATCTGTACTTTGTTAACCTTTGCTTGCTTTTTTGTTGTTGTTGTTGTTGTTGTTGTTGGTCTTACTCCTAATCTCTCTACGCTTGAAAACTGAGACCCATATTGTTTGCTTTCAGGCTGAACCTAGTTTATCTTTCATTGCCAATCCATCATCTGATGATGAAGCTGATGCTTTCCCATTACTCAGTTTCTATATGAAATGGTAGATGTTTTTTGTGTTGTCTTAGGGTTTTTTACTGGATGTGATTTATCTAGATTTTTGCAGTTTGTCCCTAAGTATTCTGCCCTTAAGACAGATCTTCTTAGTGATGTTGTTAAGTTCCTTTCCACCACTGATTTGAAAATTTTGTTATGTTTGTTTATACTGCTTGTTTTTCATTTACTTGTGTCTCACTTTACTATTTCCTTGGTGCTTTCAGCTCATAAGGTATCCATTCCTAAATTATATGGTTGATAGCATATTTTTCTACAATGTGTAACTACACAGAAAAAGTAATGATTTTTTTGCTTACCATTTATAGCTGTTTTCCCATTGAGAATGTCTCCTGTGTTGCCATAAAACTGGCACAAAATCTTTTTTTAACAATTGATGATATTTCTTCCTGTGCTTTAGTCTATCATACTATGCCAAAGGTAAAATTTCTTATTTAATCTTATTACTAGTGCCAGGGGATTAATGTCAGGTGGCACTTGTGGTGACAGTGGAAAGATTAAAAAATAATTCCATTAAACCTGTCTACTGTATTTGATATTTGAACCGTTAATAAGAGGGATTACCTTCTTTGTAGGCTGTGGTAAAATTAAGCTCAGCATAATTGTCTTATGAACCAAAGGCCTTACTTCCTTACAATACAAGAAAGATTTCATAAAGATTTCTGATTAAGACGTTCATTGAGAGTTCAGTCGTATTAGACTCATGGAAAAGATCAACATAATAGTTTTCTCTTTTTCTGATGATGAGCATTATAGGTTTTCTGGAAGTATATAAACATAGTTAAGACATACTTCTATAATTTCCACATTTCCAAATATATTCATTATGTACTTCTTCATCCCCAGTTATCAGACGGGAGAAGTGAAAAATACAACTGAAAACAATTAAGAGTGAAAAATATTTATAGAATTATTCCTATTAATTTTTGTTTATACATTAGAAATTTGCTACATTTTCATTTTCTCATAGCTAGAAAAAAAGTAGAAGTTTAAAAATCCAGCTCTCAGACATGATGTGCAGGTTTACAGATGGGACTAATTTATTATCATTTCTGTATCTGGAAAACTAAGAATAGGTACTAGATCTGTGCAATGCAGTAGGCTCCAGACTAAGAAAACTCTTTTCCTCACATTCATGCTTCTAAAAGAGAAGTAGAAAGACCCTCTTCTTATAGATACTAACAGCACAATGGTGGTCCTGGCTATAATTTAGTTCTTAAGGCTTTGAATTCTTCATCAATGCTGTGAAATCATCATTGTGCAAATAGATTCTGTACAATAAAGCTAGCTGGATCTTGGGTCATGCTGTTCTTTGGTACACAGGCTTATTCTATGGTCTCTAAATGTTTTAATGGACTTTAAAAATGTTTAAAAATAGCTTACTAAAAACTCCTTCTGAGGAGCCCTTTGAAATATCAAGGATATTAAACAGTGGTGCAAGAAGATAGAAAATGTATACAATATTAGAAAAGTGGATTGATTAAATTTTTACTTAATGAATTAACTTTTTTTAAAGTTAGGAATATTTTTTAGTTTATTAAAAATCAAGGGAAGCTTGGACACAGCAGGGTGTTGCAAAAATGGCAGTTGTGGGCCTTCCTGTCTGTTTTAGACATAGCTAACAAACTTCAGTGGGAATTTACCCCTTAAATTTCAGGCATTTGAGCAGCATAATGGGTGAGTAGAACAGTGCACCCAACCTCCCTGAAAAGTTGGGCTTGAATAACAGAGGAATGGAACATGGAAATTTGAATTGACCTATAATGAAAAAATAAAAACTGTGAATTATTGTGTTTGACTTCCATACCAAACAAATTTGTACAGTAAGAAGTAGTATTAGTCAATACAGGGACATAATTTTTCTCAAAATGGTGAGAACCCAAATTTCTTTACAAGGAAATTATAAGCCCTAAAAATGAGCTGTTTAAGAAGAACTTATTTTGAAGAAAGGAAATAAACACATGGGTAACAATGGCCTTTGCCCAACATTTGACAGTTTTAAGGTTCAGCTGGGCAGAGTGCTGGGCCACCTCATCTAGGTTGTGCTTTCAAAAAGATAGGTTGGAACAGAGAACCCAAGAGCCTGGTAACCTTCCAGCCTGGTATTCTCTGATTCCACTACCTCAATGAACCTAGATTTACAATGTGCTGTTTTCAGGGCCTTTTCTAAATCTTAAAGACAATAAGCTGTCATGATATAGTAGGGAAAGTCATCCTGTAAATTAACAACTGGTTAGGAGAGAGAAGGGAAATAAACAGCCAGTGTTTTACAACAGAGAAAAAATATCAATGGGGATCTGTCTCTAGGTCTAGCTGTTTATAAATTATCTGGGTGAGGAGAGAAGTAAGAAAATTTGCTGATCAGACAAAATCAAAACCTATATGGATAGAAAAAGCTGCAAATTGTATTTGAGTACTGAGAAACTGAGCCAATAATATGGCAGGTGAAAATCAAATGCCAGGTCCTACACGTGGCAAAAAAACCACAAACCCTGTAGTATAGTTGTACTGTCCTTGTAACTACTTGCCCAACAGTGGATTCAAAATTATTAATAACACTCAGAAAAGACTATCTGATAGAAAATGTCAGTTCTGTCCCTAGTGATCAAAAGGCAGATGGAATATTAGAATTCCTTGGAAAGGAAAGAAAAAAACCCCCACCATCTTTAATGTATGATACTTGCATATACTTGTATGCATACTTGCTATTCTGTGCTATTTTAGTGGCACATTTTTAAAGAGACCATAGAAGAACTAGAAAAAGTACTTAGCAAAAAAGGAGAACCAGAAGACTGTGATGGCCTTTTATGTAGGATGAGGCTGAACAGAGTAAGCTCTTCAGCTTAGAAAAGTTGAGTGACATGGCACTAGGAAAAAAAAAATAATTAATATGTGTTTAAAAAAAAAATTCAGAAAGAAAAAGAATTGAGAGATTTAGGGTGAAGCTCTCTGGGAATAGATGTAAAGTAAAGAAAAAAGTATGTAATATGTACCTTCATATGTCATTGTCATAACATGTTTTGGGTGCCAAAAATACAAAAGAATTAAAGGCAAGTCATTAATTCAGTTAAGATTTATCAAGAAATATTAAGTGCAATGTGGAAGGCACAGTCTGTGGTTTTGAAAGCCTCTAAACTACAGCTTGCTGGAAACCCATAATGTTTGTGTGACAATAATGTTCTGTATGCCCACAATTTCAGATGCCCAAGTGAGTAGAAGAGTTCTCATTTTTCTATTTTCTTTTAGGTTACAATTAGTCATAATAAAAGTGAACATATTCTGTTCTAATATATCAAGGTTCAGTGAAATATAGTAAATACTATTTGTGGAAGTGTACACACTTCTAAAAATCTCTTCTGTGACAAAACTTGAGACGATAACGATCATCAAATGATGAACTTCCAATTCTAAATATTTAGTAGTACATTATGTTGCCCTGAATAAAAGCCATCCCATAATATGTTTTTTGACCCATCATTGGAGATTTCCTGGGAGTCCTCATTGCTGTAAAAGACCTAAATTGCATAACAGTGCTAGTCCAGGGTTAATTACCAGCCACACTCATTTATTACTGTAATGAAAATATTATTTCATCTCTGCTCAGGAGAGACTAATGAGCTGGCACAGGTGTTAGTTTTAAATTTATTTCTACTTTTATTGAAGAATGAGTAAAATATAAAATAGATTTCTTCATGCACAGCAAAATTTGCAGCAAGTAACTGATTTTTTCTTTTTTTTCTTTTTTTTTTTCATTTTTTAAATCCATTAGATTCTAGGCAGAGTTTCCAGATAAAAAAATTCAGCTATTTTATCTCTCTTTTACCAGAACATCTGTTTTTCACTTCTCAGTAGGTGTTTTTGTTTACAGTGCATTCTATCCTGGTTGCCTAGTCAAGAGCATGCTTCCCAATGATTTACGTGACTGAATCTTAGACTGCTGTGATAATGAGGAAAAAATATCACAGACCTTTTAATGCTGGAGACTATTTGTTCATGTTTTTAAACAGAAGTGGTTAATTTGCAATTGCAGCTTCTTATGTCCCCCTTAACCAAACAGTAAAAGAGGGGATAAAAATGTAAAGGAAGACAGTGGGAGTATCCACTTCTAGAAGAGAGCTTGATCTATGTTGAAGGCTGAAAATACTGTATACAGCAGAAAAACAGGATCCTGGGTAAAAGAGGCAAAATGTTTTGCTGTGGTTCTGTTGGATTATGGCTTACACTACTAAAGGCAACTGTATCAACTGCAAATACAATTCTAAAATGTTTGCCTCCTCTGCTAGGAGAAATATATCATACAGCTATTATGTTCAAACCCCACTTTGTCATTTCAAAGAGTTTTTGTTAGAAGTAACAGCTTGTGTTTTCAGAAATACGGTTAGAGGAAAAGGCATAATGAATAAATTACTGGATAATTCTGACTAGGGGAAATTTGAGAGAATTATATTGTGCTGTACCTTGCCACATGTTTGTCTTAATTTTTAGCACTGTGTGAAACTGAGTGCAGGCCCATTTTGTACAGGCTTGGTCAAAACCAGCCCAACTGGGGGGAAAAAAGTGTCAATCTCAGTTTGCTTAATGAGTAGTGAAGCTTGCTTTGAGGAGGGATGCAGGTGCTGTCTCTGACAATTGCTTGTATAAATCTATTCAGAAACTTAAAGCACATTTATTTGAATTACTCTTAACATAAAGAGGCTGCTCCAGAACTTTATACATCTGGTCATTAAATACTCTTCTACTTTTCAGTCTCAGAATTTCAATAGCTGATTTCTTATTCTTCAATAGGAGCATGGAGACTGGCATTGACTTTTTCTAGCTGTTCTTCCCCATGTCTACCTTTCTCGCTCACTTATTTTTTTATAGAAAATTCTCTATTATTATAAAACCAGTCTTAGTTTTTCTTGGCTCTACAGTATCAAAATACTATTTTGATATAATTTGTAAGTAGATAATCCAGTCCCATGCTCATACCAATTGCTTTTCTCTGTATGTATTCCAATTTAATGCCATATTTTTGAGCACAGGACACCTGAATCATATTTCTGATGTCCAGATGTGATATTAGAACAATATCTCACCTGTGAGTCATCAACAATATTGATCTTCCTTACTTCTTCTAGAAATATTTTGTCTTCTGAATTCAATATCCTTTTCTGAGGCAGACTTACACTGCTGATTCATAGTCATTCTGTAAAAGTGATTTGCTGCAGATGAGCATTGGCTTTTTACAGAAATTTCATCAGTCCTGAAATGGATGATATTGCACTCTGTATTAATGGTGGTTTATTCCATTTTCTGTACACCAAATCGAGTTGTTAAATTGCCCTTGATTTTCTGATCCTCTGTATTGCTAATACTTTACTAAAACCATTTGTAGTAGCACACTTCTTTTTAGGAGTAATAACAGTGTAAGTATTTAACACAATTGGGTCCAAGGTGATCCCTGAACAACCTGTTTCACAAGTCCATCAAGCTCAGCAGCTGACTTTTGAGTTCAGCCTGTTTTCCTTTCAACCACATTAGGTGAAGTGTCTGTTGAGCTTTATGCACTGAGCTAGATGGCTGATGCTAAATTAAACTTCTGTGTACTGAAGAATTTTGCTAAAACTTACCATCAACTTTATGTTTCCAGTGTAAACCAATGGCACCTGTGAATCTGAATTTGCTTCTACTTGTACTATTTGGTAGTATAAGAAGAGATGGTGGGGGAGTTGTTACAGCAATATGGAACTATAGGTGGCAGTGATCACATGAGTCTGAGCTTCGTGCTCAAAGAGCTGACTGATCTGTTACTCCTGATCTGAGATCTGCTCCACCTTGCACATTCCAGTGATATTTGCAGAAAACTCATTCCCAAGCTTTGTCAGACAGGCTGTTAAAAATTCATGTTTCTACACCACTAATAAAAGTTTGTTTTCTACATATTGAGCATTGTATTGATTAGTTTGAAAGAGCAGTTGTTTCAGTTTTTTCATTAGCTAGAAGAGAAGGAAGTGATGTACAGAAATGTTATTCACTACGACTTGTGAGCTTAACATTGTTTTTTACAGCTGATCTTTACTTTTAAGTCCATTGAGTTAGAGAGGTTTTACTTGTTGCCTTCATTAATGAATGTGTTGGTTTGTGTTTTTCATGTAAATAAAAATAGATAAAATAAGTTACTGTTATTCCCTACACACAATAATAAAGAGAGAAGAAGATGATAGCAGGTAATAAGCCTTTCATGAGATGTGATAACAAATCCAGCCAGTCTATCCAGAAGTGTGTGTGTGTGTGTGCACACCATGCAAGGTGTACGTGTGTTTGAGCTGCTTGTGTAAAGGATAACTGAATTTACACTGTGCAGTTGCTCACACCAGGCTGCTAACCATTTGGAAATGCAAAAAACAAACAAACAAACCAACCCAAAAAATCAAACAACAAAACAAACAAAAATTGAAAAAATAAAGTGTGTTCATTGCAAAAGGAGATGCTGTTGTGGATGTAAAATTCTAAAGAGCATCCATGCTAATCCAGTTTCACCTGGTACTCTTCTGTGCACTTGTACATTCTGGAGTGTTTTCTCCCTTTTTGATATGAAAAAGCCTTTTGGTTTAATGTCAGTAGCCAGACCTAATGTTTCAAGACTGTATGTATTCAGGTGTTGATGCATTTAAGCTTCTTTCACCAGCTAGTGAATTTATCCTCACAGAGATACCAAAAACTATTTAAGCATGCTTCCAATTCTTTCAGATGAAAAAAAAGAGAGATTTAAGAGGTTTTCACCAAGTGGCAGAGGCTGGGACAGGACCAAGTCCAGGGCTCAAATGTTCTATTTTCAGTTTTCTACTGTAGGGTTAGAGATAACGGTATCTTTCCCAGGCTTTCATCTATTTAGAATGATTTGAAATCTGTTGTTGCTGGATATCTCTTTAGTTATATTTTCCCATATAGGAATGTACACCAATTGCATTGGTATAGGGTTTCTATCTTAAGAAACTTTAAAATTAAGTAGGAAAGATTATGCTGCCTCATGAATAACAAATGAAGTGTGACAGAGAAGCATATTGTCTTTTAAATTGCATGTAACTAATTTGTTAATTGAAGTCAGAAACAATATTGCTACCTCAGTTTAAATAAATTTGGGATTTGCAGTTGAAAACTGCAGTGACATTGGTAAATATCCCCCTGAGCAGTAAAACTGCAGTATTTGGCCCAGAATGTGAGGACTTCCTTGTTTCCCAGTACGTTGGGAATAAGTTGTTAGCAATTCCACTTATGGTAACACCAAGGAATCATCCCAGAGCAGTTTACCATCGTGCTAGGTGTGATAAAAGAAAGAAATGGCCTTTCCACACAGACTTTGGAGTCTGGTATAAGTAAAACCTGGCATAGGTATAATCTGCAGTAACTTTTAAATAAAGAGGTGGAAACAGTAGAGAAAGAAATAACAGGATTGTCCTTAGATGGAGGGTGAGGTTTGCAGGCAGAATTGCATTGTTTTAATTAATTTAACCTGATGCATACAAATAAAAATACCTAAAGACCTCCTCATGACTCTAAATTTCTATTTATTTCTGTTTTGATACAGTATTGCAGTCCATTGAGATGTTTTCAATTATCTATTTACTCTGCTTTTATTATAACTTTGTTCTCAGCCATTCTAGGAGAGAATATTCATTCTTCTAGTGACCTCAGTCCTCATTGAAGTCATCCCTGACTTTGCTAGCTCATTTCTAAGGCAAGTAGTAAGTTTCCCTCACTTTCTGATTGTTTTCTTTCAAAGACTTCCCTCTGTTGGAGGTCAGAATGTGTGAACGAATAACACAAAATGAGCAGCAGTATAGGAACAGCATAAAATCTTGTCATCTGGTAATTTGGGAGGCAAATCATGAAGGCTTTTGTTTGAGATTTCTATTTTTCTACTTTTCCAATCTTGCTACCTAATGAAACAATCTTTCTGGTTTATTTTCAAAAAGAATAATTAGTTCCTCTGGTCTTTTCATGCTTTCTCTTCTGCCCTCTTTTCCTTTGGGAAAAACTTCTAGAAACTGCAAAATAATTTTTTGCTATTTAAAACTTCTGTGTCAATATGTCTTAAATGTTTTGACCTCTGTTAGTAAATTGGTGCACAGTGACTGCAGCTTAGTACTTTAATAACTGTCCTGCTGTTCTAGACCCCATTTGTGGAATGTTTGTACTGCCATTTTTTTTATAAAATGATGAATTCAGTGGGATTAGTTATACTGCCTAGCTTTAAAACCACTCTTGCTTTTCATATATGAATATAACTGCATATAGGCAGAGCCTATAGCTAGTTTTACTAAAATACTGTAGCATAACTGAAAAGTTTTTAATTAAATAGATAATAATTTAAAAATTAAATAGAAAAGGAAAATTAAAGAAGTATGATAGGTCCAAAATTTTGAAATATAGAAATTTTAAATGAGCAAAGTTTTGTGCATCTTTCCATTTTATACCTTTATAATAAGCCTACATACTATATAGAAAGACCTGTACCATGAAGGTACACTCGGTTCTGACTTTAGTTTGAGTAGTGTTGTGATAGGATGGATATTTACTCTTTCAGCTAGATGGCATACAGGCTGGAATCAGATGGTTATTACCTTTGTAAATAATGAGGGGAGAGCAATGCTCCTTTTAATACCAGAAAAGAGGTGCAAATAATTTCCTCCCTAGTGGAGACAGCAAAATCTCCATGGACTGCCTCAAACGATGATATTCCCTAAGCAAATCATTTTCAAAAATAAACAAGCAAAAAAACCCAAACAAAACCACAAACAAACCCAGAGCAAACCCAGAACAACAAAACCAAGAACAAACGCCCAAAACAAAAAACAAACCCAACACAACAGAAACAAAGTTCAAAAGTGAGTCATGGGAATGTTCATCTGTGAGGGTGAGCTTGCAGGACCATCTAACAATTATTCTTGACTCAAGAGAACTTTGAATTTTGGAAAACTTGCTTTATACTATAATCTGTTAACTAAAAGGGGTTTCTTTATTGCAGGCCATTTTCAGCTAAGACCTCTTTGAGCTTTATTGCTTAAACCAGGAAGCAAAATCTGTACTGACACCTACAGGACTATGAAGAACCTCAAGGCAATGATAGGGCAGCTGAAGGAGATGCTAGGGTGATAGGGTGATTATGGAACCAGGCAGCTCATACCAGGACGATAGAGAGATATAATGTAGGCATGTAATAATGAAGCTGTAATGGCAGAGACCAAACGTGCCTCTAATTCAGGTTCCTGTCTCTGGCAGTATCAGGAGTTGGTGTGCAGTGAACACAAGAAATGACAAGTGTCAAGTGAACTATCTCCATGAACACTGTTCCAGCATCCAGTGATTTTTAGCTGTGGCACTTGCCAAATTAGGAGTGATGTTATAGCATTATATAAGCTTGTTTGGTGCTTTAGCTCCTCAGTTTGTCCATGTAAACTTTCAGGTATTTAAAAAGTCTTGCTGAAAGTTCTTCCAAAACTTCACTGTCTCATGTGGAAAATTTCCATTTATGTACTTTAAACTTGCCTTCTGCCAGTTTCTTTTGATGACCTCTGTTCTCTTATATTGGAAGAGACAGTAAACAGCTGTTCTGTCTGGGTTTGACAGACTTCCAGGACAAAGGGTCACATTCACTTGAGATGCCTGTCTTAAGGAAGCTGTGCTGTATGTGCCTTTGACTATTCATTTAATCCTTCCTTGCTTCTTTAACAGTTGTTAATCCTTCTTGAGATGGGTAGTAGTTGCTTTATATTCGTAGAGATTTTATTTTGATAAATCTATTGGCCCAGCTTGGTTCTATGAACTGTAATTTTAAAAATATTTTTATAATTTTGACTGTTTCAGTCTTGGATAATATTCTCCCCTTTGAGAGCAGGGGAGATGACCTACCTATTGAAGAATCATCTTGAAAGAGGAGGCTGGGCAAAAAACCTACTTTTGACCCATATGAATATACACAGCCTGCAATGATCATCAGTATTCCCTTTCAGTAGCTGCATAAACTAAGAGGTCTGATGTTTTGCAATTCCAATGGTCAGTAAGCAAAAAGAGTTTGGTTTTGTTGTTGTTGTTGTTTTTTGTTTCTTTTTAATTAAGGAAAACCCCCATGAAGATTAAATTTCTTCATTAGAGGAGGTAATTGCCACAACCCCCCCCACACACACACACACATTCCAAACCTTTAGAGTTCTTCTTTTAAACAATTTATTTCCTGTCACGAAATAGCTGAATGCCAATGCATGTTTAATTGTGATTACTGAAAAGTGAGAATAAGTTTATTTTGGCTGCTAGCCCCTAAAAGTGAACTAAGAAAAGCATGATTCTACTTCATATTAAATCATCATTGATGAAGGAAGAGCTGTTATGAGAACATTCAGAGGACAGCTACTTCAAGAGATACACAGTGAGTTATAGAGAGAACAGTCCATTTAGGCAGGGTTTCCCAGATATTGGAAACCATGACCAAGATAAACATGAATTTTCTGCCTAAGGCTGATCTAAATTTATTGCCTTTCCATTCAGGAATTAGAAAAGGTTTTCTGCCTTGAAGTGTACTGATATTTCAAAATGAGAAAAATGTTTATACCATGTGAATTCTAATCTGATGCAGACAATAGAAAAAAGAGATACACAACTTATGTCAACCAAAACAAGCTTCTTTTTCAAAGCCAGAACCAAGGCAAAGCTGAATATATTTTCTGGAGCAGACTGAAGATGTTACTTTGGTTAATATGAATTACATGGTATTGTTTCCCTTAGATTTCCTAATGACCTGCTTTTGACTTGGAAAAAAAATCTATGCTGCTTTTGTGAACAGTGGTATGTTGTTACAGCTCAAATGTTGATTCTGTCAAGGTCTTCTCCATAAAACAGTCAAGCTAACAAGCCTTAGTTTCAAATATTTTCATTGCAAGTAGTTAAAAATTACCTATTTCTAAGGAATTTGTCAAGATTTCTTTATTTGTTTGTTATAAGCTGTTAAGGTGATCCAATAAACACAGTGAAGAAATTTAAAAACAGATTAAAAATAAATGTACAGAGAGAACAATTATTTCTTGGTTCTGGCAAGAGCAAATAATCAAGACTCTGATCTGTGACTAGAGAATTGAGGGAAGTGTTTTTCTTAAGCTGTATATTAACAAAAGGTTAGAGATGAAGTAGCACGACAAAGAAATTCCAGAGCTGAACAAGGATGACTTTTATGGTAAATAAAAATCATTCTTCATTAGGAGGGAGACAATCCATGAAACCAACATTACTTTTATATCTTTTCATATTCTGGCTTATTCTGGTGTAGGATGATAAATTTGCATTGAAGTTTTCTTGCTTTGCCATTGTATATTTGCATGATATGTGTATTTCCATTATGATTTATTGTTAATAGTTAGAGTTTTAGCTGCTTTTATTCTGAAATTACCTCTTTAATTTAACTGTAAAGGCTCCAGAAATCAAAATAATCATAGAATCATGGAATGCTAGGGGTTGGAAGGGACCTCTAGAGATCATGTAGTCCAACCCCCCCACCAAAGCCATCAGCCCCTTCCTCTTGACACACACTCCTCAGATATTTTGTAGGCATCAATAAAATCCCCTCTCAGCCTTCTTTTCTCAAGGCTAAAGATCCCCAGAGCTCCATCTTTCTTCATAAGAAAGATGCTCAAGTACCTTTATCATCCTCTTAGCTTTCCACTGGACTCTCTCCAGTAGATCCCAGTTTTTTTTTGAACTGTGGAGCCCAAAACTGAGTATATGGGGAGGAGAACCTCCCTCAATCTGCTGGACACACTTTTCCTGATGCACCCCAGGATGCCATTGGCCCTCTTGGCCACAAGGGCACTTACCATGGAGAATTTACTGTCCACTAGGACTCCAGGGTCTTTCTCCATGGATCTTCCTTCCAGCCCCTAATCTGTACTGGTGGCTGGTTTTATCCCTACCCAGATGCAGGATGCTACACATGCCTTTATTAAACTGCATGAGTCTGAAATTAATACTCAACAACAGTTTTTGAACCCTGCAATTCAATTTAAAAATAAGAATTTGGTTATCTTTCAGCTATTTGTCCCAACAGATCATAAATATATGCCCCGTATTCTAGCTATATAATTCTAGATATATAAACAGCTCAGAAGCAGTTGTGTTCAGGAAGAAAAAAGGAATCATTTAGTGCAAGTGTGATTTAGTATTTTCTGTGTAATCTTTCCGTGGTTTTCGTTTAAGCCTGGTTTATGGAGATGAAGCACTTGAGGTATACACCTCATCCAACATCTGAGAATGTGGAATGCATTTTTGTCACTAACAGAACTTACAATGTTTCAGTAAGCAGTCCTGTCTGCCTGGTTGCATGTACAAATCTTAACTTTGCCTAAATATAGATATTTTTAAGAAGCAGTACAATTTACAATATATTTAGTAGCTTATTTTAAAATCTTTTGTAATTTTATTAGCCCCAAAGGGACTTCAGGTTTCCTGTATACACACTCTAACCTTGCTGTACTGCTTAGCTAGGAATTGTTTGCCAGTGGTTTTCCATGGAAAAGAGCCTTTTTTCTAATTAAAAACAGTGTTCTGAAACTCCTATAAAACTTCAAACATCTTTTCTTTGGTTCTACAAACAGTACCTATATCCCAGGTTGCCTGGTTTTTAAACTGAGAAGCCACTGAAGGCAAAATGGATGCCTGCAGGAGACCAGACCTTCAGATTTACCTTTTCTTTTTTTTCTTTCCCCCTTAAGAGACGTGGATCCTCTAGGAGAGATGGAACTTGTGATGCACTCTTTGGCATCTTCTGAATTTTCAAAGGAATCTTTGGCTGAGTCGGGTGTGAATGGGCAGAGTTTTATTGCACGATTTACTAAATGTTAAGATGGCTGCAGCTGCACATCTTTTGTAGGTTACTCCCTCGGAGATTTGCATTGATCACCGGGGCAGGTGGGGAAGAGCAGAAAGAAAAGGGTGTACAAAAGCTCACTGACTTTTTATTTATTTATTTATTTATTGCTTAGGGTCAAACAGGAGCAGCTAAAATCAGTCACTCAATCTTCAGTGCATATTAAAATGAGTCAAGTGTTATTTTAGGAGGAGAGGAGAGGGGAAGCATGAGGCTGCAGGCCACGGACTCTCCCTGGGCCCATTGTGGCAGTGCCTGGGGCTGATTTTTGTGTCTGGGTGTTGGTTTGGTGTTTCATTTCTGTTTTGCTTTTAAGATCTCAGGTTTTGACATTTTTTCATGTAAAGACAACACAAAAGTACAAGAGTATTCCCCTCCCTCTAACAAGTTTAAGTTGTCTCTCTGAGAGGGTGTGGAGGATTAATTCACCTTTTTCTGCTACTGCTGCTCTTGGCTGTTATTTGATCTCCATTAGCAGGCTTTGGATGGAGCACAGATGTTTGTATTCCTCAGAAAATGATGAAATTTGCAATCATCAAAAATTATTTGCAACCTATTAAGAGTTAAGTAGTGTTTAAAGTAACTTCAATTTGTAGGAGATATTTGGAATTCAGCAAAAGGAGTGTCGAACTGCTTTATTGAAAATGTGCATCAACCTAATTCACTAGTTCTAAAACCTTGTGTCATTAACTCTGATTATTTAAGTCAAATGAATGTTAAGGAAAACCTCAGGGCTGCTTTTTGCAGCTTGCTCTGTAATCCTGAGGCTGCATGTTGTTTTAAGTTGGGTCCCAAAATGCAGACAAAAAGACTGCACTGGGGAAGGGGACACTGTGTGCTGTGCACAGAGCTGGGTGCTCAGCAGGCT
This sequence comes from Florisuga fusca, assembly GCA_038090715.1. Lineage (NCBI taxonomy): Eukaryota > Metazoa > Chordata > Aves > Apodiformes > Trochilidae > Florisuga > Florisuga fusca. The sequence goes on from JAAWXA010000008.1 coordinate 6,799,833, forward strand.
CATCCCTCTCTGCCAACCTCTGCCACCCCCACCTCCTGGGGCTGCAGACATTCAGCCAGATAAACCCAGCAAGCATCCCCTGCCCTTGGTCATGCTGGCCTCTCAGCATCGTTTGGGTTGGACCCAAAGCTACTTCAACTTCATACACAGGATTAATTCTGTGAAAGAAAGGGGCACCCCAGCCAGAACAACCATTAGAGGTGGTGCCCTCCTGCTGTCACACAGTGTCTTCTGTCTCTCTAGTAACCAGGTTTAGAGATATTTTCTTACAAATATTGTAGGCATGTCCACAAGTAACAGTGATGCAGGGGTGTGTGTGTCTTTCCCTGAGGTAGAGCAGTAGTTGTGGCCTCCACCTGAGAGCTCTTCACCAAGCTCCATCAGGAGATGAGGTGAAGGTTGCAAACAGTACTGTATTGCAGTAAAAAAGCAGTTAGAAACTTCTGAGAAAAGCAAGGAGCAAAATAATGCCTAAGCCTCCAACTTAAGGGACAAAATATCCCCCACAATTGAGTAATATGTTGAAACGGGCATCATGCTTTGAAAACTAATTTGTTTCTATAGTAAAACAATTATAAACAGATATGTTCCACCTGCATCTAGTTTGCTTCTGCTGTCATATATAAATTTTTAAAATGTTTTTTGGGTTTTTTTTTTATGCCACATCATCATAAATGGGTTTAGTTCCAGTCTTTAGAGGTTGGCTTCTGCATTTTAGGTATTTTCCACTGTGCTACTGACCTCTGTGTCAAGAATGCCCACAATTTCTGAACTGTATCAAAGTGGTGGAACATTATGTTTATTATAGATGCTCTGAAAATTTTCTAGTTGGAAAGTATCTGATTTTGGTATGGTGGGTCAAAAAAAATACTTGCCAACTTTTTAAGTTTACACAGCAATAATGCTAATCACTTGTGAATATTTGGAAATTAGTGCTATTCTGTTGTGCCTCAGATAAAAGGAGTAGACATCACTTAGCAAATTTTTAAGTTATAATAATTGTAATTTACTTATAAATATTCAGTTTTCTGACAGCTGTTCAAAGGAACTGAATTAATTTCTATAGCAAAAGCTGCATGTAATTCAGGTGTGTAACGTAAGTTCCTAGAAAGTTGTTCTATATCTGCTGCAGCTGGTTAAGTCAGATATGAAAATGGCCTGGAACTCATCAGTTACACTGTTTTGGCAATCCCAGGCATGTTATATTCTAAGGCTGCCCAGTTGCTTCTGTCTGGTTTAGTTGCTAAATCATAACTGCTTCCAGGCATGGATGCTTTGTTTGGTAATGCAAATGAGAACTAAACTGTAACCTTCATCAATGTCATAGCACAATTTTTATATTTGTCTAAAATAGCTTTTCCTCTCCTAGAACACCAGTTACTCATCCATGTTCAAGTGGTTATCTGGCTTGTCCTTTGGATCTTTAAAATACACTGTATAGACAGTGCTACATTGAGAACATATTGATCCCATTTACAGACCACCTTACCCTTCTTGCTTGAGCTATGTTATGCATTTAAAGCTCAGATTCAACCACCAAAAAAATTTCAAAAATTCCAAAATAGTCTGTTTGGTCTCAGTTTTGTAACTTAGACCCAGGTGTATGTGACAACTCCTAGGTGCTGGCACACGACATAAGCTTGTGGTAATCCCTAGTTCTTTCCCCCATGTGATAGAAAAGAGGGAAATAGTTGGGCTTCATTTTGGAGTCTGTGTGACGATACTGCACAGTGAATTCTTTTGGTAATAAGCCTTCACTTTGGTGTCTAAAAGAGCTGCGAATTCTTTTGAAAAATTTGACTGGAGATACTGGTGTTATCTTTAATTAAAGTGTGAAACACTTCCATTGAATTTTCTTCAGATAACTTCCATGCTTAGCCAGCAGTGAATAATTGACTCATGACTAAAGACTTCACAATGAGTCTTTTGACTGCTAAGGAGGATGAAAAGTTAGAGTACTGAGTTGAAGAATATTGTGGTAAAGTGAGAGCATGTAATTCCACAAGTAAATGTCTCCGTATAGCACAGATTTTGGGGCAGTTTCTATCTGACTATGGGAAACTGAGAAAATTTATTCAACAGTGTGCTGAAATGACTGGGAGACTTCATGTGCTGGAAATCACAGTTTGTTAATCTCAATAAAACACTAAAAGATGAAGCCATTGCTCATATGCAGGTATGTTTCATGGGTGTTTTTTCTTTGTTTCTCTCAAGAAACTGAAGTACCAGTCTCTCAAAAATATATCACTTTTCTTGGCTACATTTTATCACTGTTGAAGCCGTGGTATGGACACTGAACAGATTTTGATTATTTTGATAATTTATTAATATTTTTTGTATTTATTGATAATTTAAAAATTATTTTTAGATTTGTAATGTGCATAATTGGGTGGATACATTCTTTTTCAAGTGATGTAGGGATCATCTTACTCTGTGTTTTAAAGGTAGGACTTAGGCTTTATCTGTAAAAGTGCCTGTGTATTTACCACCTATTTTGCTGTTTACTTGGGTGATTGTCCATCCTGAAGTGACTTACCTTGGAAAGTCTTTAGCAGATCAGTGACACCTGTATCCAGGCAGTCCTGTCATCTATGTAATGTTTGTCCTCCCAGGTGGAACTGTTATTCTACAAAAGGATGGAGAAATTATTTCTGTATAAACAACACAGCTGATCTGTGCTGGAGTTGAGATATTGTTTGAATTTTCATTTCTGGTACCACTTTAAAAATTTGTGTTTTCAGAAGAAATTGCAGAATAATCTGTGTCCCTCAGAAACATGAAATGGATTAGGAAAGAGTACAAATGTATATAACCATTTGCTGTGCAGATAGATAGTTCTAATTATAAAACATTAGCTTAATCCTGTGCAGATCAAATTCAGCAGTCAATTTCCATAGTACATGACTAGAAAAAATTAAAGAAAGTCATGCAAATCAGCTTTCTCTTAAATAGTTTGCTGATACTTTCAGTAAAATTCCATTACTTTTGTTCTGGGTTTTTAAGTATCAGTGTGGCTAACGGTTTCTCACCAGCAAAGTTTCACAAGGTGTGTTATAAATTTTGTCCTTAATCAGTACCATGTGGGTACTGATTATTCTGTGATTATTCAGTGATTTTAGAAGTTTGTTTTTTTTTTTTTCCCCTGGTTTAGGCGGTCCACTGGAGATATTCAGTCTGCTGTGAATATAAAAAGTAATTAAATATATATTACCTAGCATGTTTTTAATAGCAACAGTAATGGTAGAAAGCAAAACAGCCTAAATATTTAATCCGTGCCTGCTTTTCTTTTTCCCAAGTGAAAAAGCAAGATCCTGTAAAGCTTCTCTTCTTGAAAAACAGTGACAGATTCTATAATACAGATAAAATATTTACACAATATGACTTGCTTATCAAAAGCACAGGCATTTATGGAAAGTCAGAATCTTAAGATCTGTGTTGCCCTTGGGTCTAAACCTTCTCAATAATTTTCTTCAACTTTGTCACTTTCAGAAGCCCACCCAATGGCTACAAAGAGCTATTTTCTTTCCTTGATCCCTAAGGAATATTCATCATGCCTTGCATGTTTCTGTTTACTGCCATACCTGTTATATTTCTCTTTCAGAGGAAAGCCATATATTTGTTTAGTTTCTGTGTAAGTATCAGAAAATGTTACCTTCCATATTTTTACACTCTTGAATATGGGTATACATTAGCTCAATAAATACAAACCTTAAGACAAAATTTTCCTCTACGGACTCATCCCAGAATAATTTTATGTTGTATAGTCTGTAGTGCAGGCTTAACACAGTGGATTTGAACTGAGGTTCCTGGGACCTGTAGGTCAGGACATTCTTCTTCATGTTTTGTCTGTGGTTTTATTTTGCTAGTGGAATACTTAAAGTGATAGTCCCACTGAGACAAGCATTATTCAGTCATGGAATAAGGTGTGCTATTCTTTATAAGGAGGTCAGAATCTGGCCTTTACTAGAAAGGTTTGAAAAGAAACATCCTTTTTCCTGTTAATTTCTGGTGGTGGAAGTCCTAGCTGGGTCACATGCTTGATTTCTGCAAGTGACTTCTGCATCATCTGGTACCATAAAAACTAATGGGAATTATGTCTCCAGTGTAGAAGGTCTGTTAGATTCCTCCTCTCTATGTCACGTGGAAGCACTGGTACTTTGGAAGAAATTTTATAATTTTTAAAAATAGACTTTAAAGTATATTTTCTTGGTTGGTTTTCCACAGTAATTTCTATAAAATTTTATTGATTTACTTCCTCCTCTTAAGGATTCCTGGAAAAAAATATTCCTTCCTGGTATCAGAGTTTTCCTGTCCAATGGGAATAAAAAGTATATGAGAATGAGAAGGCTTATTTTGTTAAAAATGTTTTAATGTAGAGTCTGCTTTTCTCAAGTAGCTGACAAAGGCTGTTATTTACAGGCATATAGACTCTTCTTAAAAAGTCTAAGTGGCTGCTGTAGTTAAAGGCATTTCAATATGAGGATCACTTACTGAAGAAGCCAAAAGTGAACCAGTCTGTTCAGGAGATAGAATTCCTGTTCTGCCATACAGTTGATCTCAGAATCAATAACATTGGTTCTACTAAAACAAATACCTTCCTCATGCAGCATTACCGTCAAGGTTGCCATTCAGTGGAAAATTATATACTTTTAGCATTAAACTACATATATGTCAGTAATCTATACTCAGTTTTTGTCTTCATGACAAGTATCCACATTGCTTTGCCACTCAGTCTTTTTTTCAGAAGAGTGGAAATGCATAAGACAGTGATTTCTTTACATTCTTTCATACTTTGTTCTTTCCTCCTTTTCCCAGAAGGAGGATAAACCATCCAAAATGGAATTCAGTACTCCCTTCAGAAGGCTGTGTTGAAATCAATGCCCATCAGATGAAATCAGCTTAAAAAGAATCTCCCTAATGTGGAATGAAAAAAAGGTGTGTACACACTTCTGCTTTTATTCTTTCACATAAGCACAAAGACCAAACAATGGTCTAACGTGTGGGAACAGTGCATTCCCTGTACCTGTTGAATGTGGAGGTGGAAAAGATGAGAGGATTTATTTTCATGGGATTTTAATTCTATTCAATGAACAAGACTTTCTATTCCATAGAGAGCAACCTGGTCCAGATAAATCTGACAGAAATAACCTCAGTCTTCATTCCTGCTAACAGTAACTGAGTCAGCAGCTGGATTCATACACCCAGACTACTTAAATATATTTTATTTACATTTTCTGAAGGGAACTATGAGCTCTTTTGGCAATTATATTTGTCCTGATTTTATAAATTCTTCTAAAGGTTTTCTTAAAGAGAATTACATATTCAGGTCCTGATATTCTGATTTACTGTGCACCAAAAGACTTGTGCAGCTACGGAAACCCAGTGATTTTAACTGGGCACTACAGAAGTTGATCTGCCAAATCAGTATCAAGTCTTCCTTTCATGAGACTCAGCTTCACTTGGTTAATTTTATAGTTTAATAAATAACTTGTTATATGAATAATGAATAATTTTACTGAAGATTATGGGATTTTTAATAGTAAAGATTATTGAAGGAATAGAATTCTGAGAAGTTGTTTCCTGCTAAAATTGGCTATTTTAGTTATTGCAACACAAACGGCTGAGGATATGAAATGGTTTTCATTCTGAAATAAGTATAGCATGGAAGGAAGCTAAAGCTAGAAGGTAAGACCAGCACAGGATTTGTGGTGTGGTGTGTTCTCCCCAGTGCTGACTACAGGGAGAAAATCACTGCCCTGGTCCTGCTGCCCACACAACTTTTGCTACCAGCCAGGATACTGTTGTTCTCCTTGGCCACCTGGGCACACTCCTGGCTCATATTCAGCCAGCTGTCAACCAATACCTCCAAGTCCTTTCCCATCAGGGAGCTTTCCAGTCATTGTCCCCCAGGCCTGGAGCATTTCATGGGGTTGTTGTGACCCTAGAGCAGGATTCAGCCACTGAACCTTGTTGACCTTCATACAGGTGGCCCCCAATCCAGCCCTCTGCAGAGCTTCCCTACCCTCAAGCAGATCAGTGTTTACTGAATTCAGCTGCGTTGTATTTTTCCTTTAATGCATCAATATGTAGCTCATTTTTATTTAGCAGATAAATATATAGGAGGAAAAACACTGGAAATGTAGCTCAGAGGTGAGAGTTTTCATTCTTATGCTATCCTGCTGCACCTTCCAAGGTGAAGGTGAAATTGTCCATGAGTTTTCTGTTGCTCATTAAAAGTTTATTCTAAGTTGAAAAAGTATGTTACTGTTCTTGTGGACATGTCTTTTTCTGTCTCTGGTTGCATGTTAATCAGTTGTTACAAATAGAAACATTTTCACTCACACTGTACCAGATAATGCCACAAAAAAACCTTGTGTGTTTATAGAGCAGTTCTTGGATGCTTTTTCACCTTATAGTCCAGAGTTCTAAGCGAAAAGGTAAAATTAAAAAAATCCTATTGCATAGAGGATTCATAGCATTTGTCAGATTTTCAGCAAGAGATTTTTTGTTAGACAGAAAATTTGTATTCTGTTAACAACTAACATGAAACAAAATTAAACATTGCTTTGCTGTAACCATATAGAAGTACAACAGTGAAGTTAAATTTCATAGTATCTGCTTGGACTGTTTCTTAAAATGCCATGTGGTTAGTAGTTGGATGTTTTTTCATCTTGGTTACTAACTATACTCAATGGATTCAACGTGGTTTTGTGATTGTACTCAGCAGGGCTTTTGCTTAATAGTGACTGCCATATTTCCAACACCTGGATAGTCAGCAGACTTGGCTTGTTTATAAATATGCTGCTTTAGGTTGTTCTTTTTGCACTGTTCAATTAATTTATTTGCCTTCTTGTTTTAGTGTACTTGTTTGTCCCACTGCCAGTCTCAGATGCTATTTTTACATGATCTTGGTAACTGCAGTGTGTTACTGTTACCTCTTGACTTTCACCGTGGATTTAATTTATATTACTTCGAAAAAACAGTATGAATAATTTCATATGTATTCTCTAAAAGCTTTAATTGGTGTAAATGTCTGTTAAAATAGATGATTAGCAGTGGAGTGTCCCCTGATATGTGACTTTGTAAGATAATAAGACTAAGAGGAGCTATTTTTGTGCCAATGATGCACTCGCATCATATGTTTATCAGCAGAATATTTTCCGCAACTGATGTAACTTATCTATTGCATAGACTATACCCTTAAAATTAATCAGCAAATAAAATTTTCATTTGCTTTCAGTGAAAACCCCTATGGGCAACTCCTATGAGGTCTTATATCTATCTCCTACTGAGCTAAAGGAATATAGTAGAAGTTATTTCCTACACAGAGATTAGCTCATATTTCAGAGCTGTGCTGCTGATTTCTGATTTAGGTGTAAAAAACAGTCTTTGACGTTTCTTTATATCAACCTCCTGCTCTGACAAGCAAGTGGGTGCAATCCAGCTTTTCTGACTTCTCACAGACCCCCAGGCACCATTTCTGTGTTATTGTGAATGAGTAATTGCTGTTAATGAAATAAGAAATAGAATGTGAAATAAGTTTACAGCCCCTTGTGTTGCTTGAGGTGATGAATTAGTAAATTTTGTATTTCCCTGGGAGAGGATGTCAATCTCAGAATATAAGGGAAGTGCAGGAGATAACAAAACCACCTTTACAGGTAATTTTCCTTTTAAAGTTACTTATTTTGAATGCATTTCTATCTTTAGTATTAGCTAGTTCTTCCTTGCCTGTTTCTGGCTGCCTGCTGCTGTTACAGAAAATAATGTAGTCGTTTACTTGCTGCAGTTCTGAAGAGCAGGAGTCAAATTTTTGAGTTTTGCTTTTTAATTATTTTGAAAAAACTATGCTAAGTATAGACAAAAGAAGTGGTACATTTTACTAGAGGTTGTAAGAGGAATAGTATCTTGTACCAAAGGTGCAATACAACAAATTTAAATTTTATGTAAATGATGAATTTGATTGTAGAACTGTCTATAGTAGACATTAGCAAGTTGAGATGATTATGCAAAAATTGAAAACCATCTGCTAAACAAATATAATTCAGTTGTCTTTTAAGAAAAAATACCCCTTGTCTAATTTAGACAAGTTTGTTCAGGAAAAAAAAATCATGATTTCTTTCTTAAAGAACAATTTTGTCAAAATATATTTCAGAAACCTACCCATTTTGTGATTATTTAAAAACTATTAGCATACACATTATTTTACTTAAAACCACCTTTAAATTTAGATTTTGTGTTAAGCTAAACTTTTTTTTTTCATATTTACATCATCTATGTAGTGTCTAGAAATTTTTATGTCCCAATAAACTTCAGAATGGCAAATTCCTATCTTCCTGAAAGCAACTTTGAGGTGTTATAATTTGACAGAAACACTCAGGTTTTAAACAAGGTTTTCATAGCCTTATGAGCATTGCATTCATACACGTGTTGTGTTATGTTATGAAGTAAAAATGGTAAAAGTTTGTGGGGAAAATTAACTTTTGAGGAGAACCATTCTAAAAGTGAGGTTTATGCATGAGCATTTTGTCTACTGTGTAAATTTCAGCATCTCCAATTCAGATACAGGGTATGAGCTTTTATAAACCCACCTGCAGCTACTTATGCCACATTTTAAACTTTCATTGTTGTGTTGTTCAAACTGTTTCATTCCAACATTTTACTCTTCAAATTCACTAACTTTATAATTTTATATATGAAAATTCAAACTCACAAGACAACTTTTAAACATATCTTGAGAACCCTTAATGAAATAAAATGTTGCAGTTTGTAGAAAATTACAGTTCTGTGACTGTAACAACATAACAAATTTTTGTCTATATTCTGAATTGTGGTGCTGGGGGGAAGAGAAAAAATATCTGAGAGAATGTGAGCTGGTTTTGAAGACAAAGGTCTCTTGATACAAAATTCTGGTCGGTGTAATATATAGAGAATAAGTGATTTCAGTCTGATTTCTGATACATGCTTATCTCCAGTTCTACAGAAAAATCTTGACACTAGGAACAAGCAAGACAAACTTTGCATTTGAAGTGTAGGGTAGAAAAGGGAAAACCTGAATGTTGATTTGTTATGTGCTCCTGATATGCTTGCCCTAAAGGTACAGCAAGCTTCCATTGACAGTGATAGCATTTGGTTGGTAATAGTCTCTAAGATAAAAGATGCTGAGTGCAAGACGTCGTTGTTTACTGTTCCCAGTTCATGGTGTCATGCAGACCTGGTATTTTTTTACAGATGCTTTGTTGTACACATATCATAATTAGAGCCATTAACATCTTTCAGAGGTAAAGTAGCTAATTTTTCAGAAAGTGGCACATCATTGTGAATATATTTCAAGGCAATAGTGTTCTCTTTCTAAACTGGATCCATGGCTTACCAGAAAGTGAGATGAGTTTTCCCAGAATATATATATGTGTGTATATATATATAAAACCCCAACAACAACAACAAAACCCCACAAAACAAAACACACAAAAAAAACAAAACAAAAAGAAATCTGTCTTCCCTCTACATCCATAAAATCCATAATGTGGATTTTTATAAGTTTGTATCTCTGCATATTCAGTGTGATTTGACTCTTAACATATTATAGATACAATTAGTAGCTTTTATGGGGGAAGAAAGTAGGACAATTTTTCTTTAAATTGGTGCTGTCCAGCTGAGAAACTTGTTTAAGTGAAAGCCAGTTGCTTTGCTCTTCTTGATTTTTTTTTCTTTTTTAATGAAGAAATTTAATACAATCAGTTTTAATGTAATTCACAGTACATAAAGACTTACTCCTTTTTGTCATAAACTTGGCTGGATCAAAAAGTATAATTCGGGATTACTGGAGTATGAAACAACATAGAAATGTTAGTAGCAGAATGATTGAATTGTCTTCTGTGCCAGGCAACAACATTGTTGTTTTCTGAGATGTATACAACTCCTGCAGCATTTTATTCTGTCAAGGTTTTTGAAAAGTATAACAGTTTGAAAATGCTTGTACTCCTAGAAATGAAAAGATTTAAGAATATTTGTTTATATATGATCTGGAAGAATTGTTCCAAAACAGCCCTGCTGCTGCTTGTTCCCTTCTGTTAAAGGAGCTGTTATACTCTTAAGAGTTCTCTCTGGTAAATCGTAATAATCTTTTGCGCACCACAGATGTGTAACTGATGTGCTTGGATAAGTAACTGGGAATGGTCTCTTTGATGACAGAGGTGTGAACAGTAATTGATAGAATAGTCATTGTTTTTTCAATCTGAAGTGAAAACAGAAGCTGAGGAAGGTGTCGAAGGGACTTTCAGAATTGCCTGAGATAATCTATAGAACCTGACTAAAAGCTCATTCCTTGAGCTTAAATCCACTACCTGCTCAGATTTTCAGGAAAACTTGAAGTATTGCTAATATTTTAAGATTTTATTAGTGTGCCTGCAGAGAATGGCAATTTTTATTTGTATTCTTTTTTTTTTTTTTTTAAATGTTGCTTGCAGATGCATCCCATGCAATTACCTTTGTTAGGTTTTTAAACTGCAAAAAAACCCCAGCAGGAGCCCCAAGCCACTCAGCTACGTAGGTAAGAAGCTTGAGAAGGGGAACCTTAGTACATCAAAAGCACCATCTTGGAGAAACTGAACTGAGTTAAAGCTGAAGCCTTTTGACATTTTTATTCTTGTTCTTGGAGGTTCTGCTTTTCAATGGAGTAAAGAGTAGCTAAATCTTTCATCGCACAGCATGTTGCCTCATCTGAGTATTACCTCTCATATTGCATTTACTTGTGATTTTCTAGGTAACAATAGTTTGGAAAGGGTGCAGCTATCAGTCAAAATCCTTTTCTTGGGTCCATTTCATTATTAGGAGCTGAGCATGGAGAAATGTAGTCAATAGACAAGACCTTCCTGTGATTCTCTTGCTCTGTATAGGCTTTGTAGTAAGCTCTACCCTCCTACTGCTAGTGCAACCAATTGTCACAAGCTCTGGAAGCCTGGAATGCACAGTATCCCATGGACTCATCTTGCAGGAATCAAGGCAGGTTTCTAAAGACCTCTACTTGGGCTTTAAGTGGAGTCCACACAAAACATGGTGGTTTGGGCAGGAAACCTTTTCCTGAGGAAGGCAGCATCAGAGCTGTGGGGAAGGGTGGCTGGAAAGCCATCTGATGTCAAAGGACTTGGGGTGTTGGTTGGCAGATGGCTAAATATGAGCTAGCAGTGTGCCCAGGTGGCCAAGAAGGCCAGTAGTTTTTTAACAGAAATACCATGGCCATCAGGACTATAGAAGTGGCTGTCCCTCTGTACAGAGTACTATTGAGGTCACATCTTGAGTATTGTGTTCAGTTTTGTTTGAACCCCCTGTTACAAGGATAATATTGAGGTGCTCATCTTTTCCACTTCCAGGTTCAATAGGTACTGGGAATCCATGTGTAGATGTGGCACTTTGGGACACAGCTTAGTGGTGGGCTCAGCAGTGCTATGTTAATGGTTGCAGTCAGTGATTTAATGGTCTTATCCAGCTTAAATGATGCTTTGAGTATTGATGAGCCAGGAGGTCAGATGAAGTAGCATTTTGATTCTTTCCACTACAGAAAAGGCTTTCCTGAAATATTTCTTTTTTAATTTAGCAAACCTTTAGGAAATGTTTGGGGAAGAATTTTGCTGTAACTGTTTGGAGGCATCTGGATAAAGTCTCTTTTTGGTTCATCAGTTGTGCTTGTTCTCTTCTGTTGTCTTCCTGCACAAATGTTGTTTCTCCTTTTGCCCAGTTATTACTACTCCTCTCCCCCTCTGCCCATACACTCCCTTGTCATAGTAGGACAGTATTTTATGCTGCTTATGCCTAGTGGAGGAATTCCCAGCATGCTGTTCTGCCACAAGGTAGTCCATCAATGAGTCTCTGGACCTAAAATATTTAAATGTTTATAGAACTGTCTTTCTCAGGGTGCCACAGAGGATTTTCAGGCCAAAACTCTGGATACACAACCATTTTTAGTCTCATGTGGTACAAGACAGCACTCCAACTGCCATTTTCCCAGGGATAAAAATAAATTGGTTCAACTAAACAGCTCCCTCTGAGGATGCACAAACTTCTCAGACCTCTGGTGCACACTCCAGCTCTCCAATACAATAGTGAACAGCATGTTGATGCATCATTTTGCTTTCAGGTTTTTTTTTTTTTTACTAGCCAGGCCAGATACTTGTTTTCTTCAAAGACATTTCAAAGGAGAAAAAAATCTGTCAAATAGAGATGATGTGCATTTCTTTCCCCTTCATATCCACTTCTCCAATCATGGACATTTCCCAGTTGTGTTGTGCAGCTCTACCTCTGTATCCACTTAACATTAACAAACCTGTCTGCTCTTATCTTTCAGTACATCCTTAGAGTTGCTTGCTGTCAAAGCTTAGCTTAAAAGTTCTTTAGCTAAAGATCATTCTTTGTCATCTTTCTGCTGTGTTCTTTTACCTCACTTGTTTTCATGCACATTTACTACGGGGTCACTACTGCTTTAGGTGGTGCCCTTTATATTTTGTTTTCCCTCTCTGTGGCTGAGTGTATTTTTGTGCTGTTTTTCTCATCTTTCAAGCTGAAGTGCTGTATGATGGCTCTACCAGTCAGGATACATAAAAACACATTGTTCAGTTTAAGAAAAGTTGGATGTACTAAACAGAACATTTGAGTTACTGAACACGTCCATTGTCTACTAAGTAGAAATTGGTGCCAGTTTCTGTCTGGACAATTGAATGCTTTCAATGTTGAAACAAACTACTTGTAGTTCTTTTTAATAAGGTTGTTGCAATTTTCATTAAAATCTGTTATACAGTCACTGAAACTTGCTGATTTACTTAACAATGGAAATAGGATTTTGGAAAAGACAGTCACATTTCCTTGCTCTGCTGGGGATAATGCCAAGTATATGATATTAAGGCAACTATCTGGTAAAGGATATCAGAAACTCCCTTGTAATAACAATAAGTGTTATGAAAAAATGTTTTTCTTTCTGCAAATTGAGAAAGTCCATATCACTGCTGTCAGGAATTATGCTTGATGAGGGTGATACTGTGTGGTGGGTAGTTATTTACTAGTTGTAATCAGTTTATCTTCCAATTTAGAAATCTTTTGTAGGTGAAGTTCTGTCCATGGTGGTATTGTAAATGGGTTTCATTGCTCAATAAGGAAGTGACATCTTTTTCAGACAAAGGTTAATGTTTTCTCCCAATATCAAAAGGTCATGGTTGGCTTTAAACATGGTGTCCACTTTCGATTGGCTTGACTGTGCCAAATTTCTCAATAATATTTTACATCAATAATAATAGTTCCTAGCCTTAAAGAACTAGGGTGGTTTTTGTTAGGATTGATTATAATAGTTAAAAATTACTATAAGATATTTTAAAGTAAAAAGTATGCCTTTGCAAATCTATACAAACCTAAAGAGAAGTACTACTTCTGATAAGTACATTATTTCTGTAGAATTTGTCCTGTGCTGCTTGGTGTTACTGAAGTGTCTTACTGAGGCTATATAAATGGTCTAACATGCCCTAACCTAAGTTGGTTTTTATCTGTCTGCTGTTTATTGTTTTCTACTCCTTCTAATCTGAGCAGTTGTTCTTCTGTCAGTTTAACCCTTTGCCTCCATAATGTGACTGAGCTTGAAACTGAAAATTTATTCAGGCATTCACTTTTAAAAGTCTTTGTTAAAGGAAGAAAAATCATTGCAAATAATTTTGGATTTATACTGAATATTAAGCTACATTGTATTGAGCATTTGAAGAATGATAGTTACCATTCCATAAAGCCCAAAATGCTTACATAAAATGGGAAGCTACTTACCCTGAACTCTTAAAGCTTATCCTCATCTTGCCCTCTCTCAAAAAAATCCCAGGCTCCCTGCAGTATTGTGGGTTTCTAATTCTGAGGTTTGGAGTTGAGGCAAATTCCATCAAAACCAGTAGAAATCTCAATATTTTTTTTTCAGAGCACTTATTGACTGTGATTCCTCATGACTTAAACAAATGCTTTCTTATTGCTGTTATTAAATAGTTTTGCAGGGTGAAAGCCTCAGAGGTGGTTTCTAAACACTGCAATATGGTAAAAACTAGATAGGCTGTGTGTAGGAAAGTAAAGAGCAATCTGGTTTTGATATTAAATAAGTTGTCAACAGAAAAATAGATTCATGTCTGCTGGATTGTGTTGAGTGACATAGCTGTCTAGTATGGAAATCTTACTTATCTGCAGGAGAATGAGTATCACCTTAATCAAATGTCTGCAGGATTCTGTCTTCTGTAAAGGGGAAACCTACAGAGTTCTTTCCTTCATCAGATTAAAAGCTAAGGGAGAAAGAAAAATGCAAGGAAACTCTTCAGCTATAGTTTTCTAGCAAAAAAGACCTCTACAGCTCTGTCAGAGAAAAAAATATTTTCACTAAACTGCAGTATTCAAGAGTGGAGAAAGAGGAGACATCAAAGTTGGATGTAGCTGGCTGTTTCATATGCTACTTTATCAGTGTTTCTCACCAAAATTATTAAAGTATGCTGCTGGTTTGGACAGAAAATCTGCAACAGAAGTAAGTTTTCAGGGCTTCTCATTGTCAAATGGGCAAATACACTTTTAGTTAGCCTGATACTAATTTATTTGTTTCTTAGGAATGCTGGTTTTTTCCACATTCCTTGCGTTCTTCTCAGACCCTGATTTAAGATTGCAAAAATCAAAGTAAATGACCACTAATGTCTTTATCCCTAAATGACCACTCATGTCTTTATCCCTAGGTTGTTTCATGCTAATGTAAAACAAGTGCCTTTATCTACTGGGAAGGGGGGGTTGTCTGGGGCAGTGGGTTGTTAGTTCTTTTTAAGGCATTTGTGTAAAGGCTTCTGCTGTCCTGAAAGCAGTTTCCACCATAAGGATCAGGAGGCCACATGCAGCTGGAATGATGCTCAAAGCCTACGAATGCAGTTACCCTCTTCCTTTCCCTCTTTTCCCAGATAGGCTTAGGTTTAGACACTGATGGATGTAAGCCTGAGAGACAGCTTATGGAAGAAAAGCTGTCTCCTAAACTAAGAATGGAGAAGGGAGAAAAGGCAGCAAAAAGTCCATCTATCTTATTCAGGGGAAAAGATATCTGGGTCTCAAATGAAGTTGAAGAGGTAGAGTCATAAAAACAGGTTTTGCAGCTTCCAATAGAAACTAACAATAGTAAAGTGAAATGTCCCATGCAGGCAGTTTTTAGTAGATAGGACACAAATTATCTGTGTTTTAAGACACTAATTCACCACGGTCTCCCCTTCTATTCCTGACTCTTCTGCACTTCTTATATTTATTGTCATCCTTTGTTTTTCTTGTCTAACTATATGAGCAAAATCTTTCTCCAAAAGTTGAAAATCCCCCTACATTGACTGAAAAGGACAGCTGATGTTGTAGGCAGGTAATTGCAGCAGTAAAAACACTGCTAGACATTTTATCTGAGTAATACTAAGAACAGAACCATTCACAAGTTCAGAGTTCTCTTGCACTAATCTACAGCATTATATGGCTTCTTGGTGTAGCTTATCTAACCTGATTAAAAACTGATGTGTTTTTGATCCCTTTATTCCTTTGACCATCAATATGAACAGAAAAAAAAAAAAAAAAAGTAATTCTGGGTACTAGTAATTGCAATCTAAGTAATAAGGCTCTATGTGGTATCTTGATAATAAACATGAAATTTCATCCTAGATAATGCTGGAGCTGCTCTGTTTGCTTTGAAAATATGGGGATATTCAGAGAATATCAGAAAAAACACTTTCTGGATTGATGTAATTCTGAATTATGCCTAATTACAGGTCAGTTTTCATTTGTAGGTATTAATGAACTACATATGCAATACAATATATACCCTTATTTTCACTTGAATGATGGGGCTGAGAAGCACAATAAATAATGCCTAGTTTCAGTCAGAGAGCCTTGCTAACAAATACAAATAACACAGGTAAATGTGGAAAAAGTATGGGGTCTTTGAGAGAAAAATTAATCAGAGGAAAGGATATTAATCTCAAAATTGTGACAGTGCCTGATTGAAAATTGGATAATTTCATTATCCAATGAAATTGGATAGATACTTAGTATAAGGAATGCTTTTGAAATTGTGGTCTCATATATATTATTGGTACCACACAAGCAGGATTAAAGGTACAGTACTTAATGTTACACATAATATCAAGTCCTAATTAATTTTATTTGCACTTTTCACTAAGCAGTTATTGAAGAGGTGTGGATATGACTTGGACAATTGATAACCTGACTGACAAAGTTAGTAGAATTTTCGTGCAGTAGAAGTAGAGGCAAATATTGTAACAAGATTCTGCTTTTTCTTGTGCAGTGTCTTTTCAACTGTAAAATTAAACGACTATTCAAAATTCTAAACTGTGGCTCTTAAAAGGAATGCTGCTGTCACTTGAGGAAAAATGTATACTGAAAAGTGAAAAGGTATCAGATGGTAATAATTATGTCAGCTTAAATATTTATAAATATCTAAGTTACTGTAAAAATATATTGGCTCGTCTGAAAGATTCTGTGATGCTAGAAAGTATATTTCAGCCTTTTAAAGTTGTTACAAATTACAGTTTTGGATTCAGAAAACTTATGTTTTCACTATCTTGAGTCAATTAGAGTGATTACAGAACTATAGTAAGTTAAGAACCTATTTGAGGTTTGGAAACTTGTGTCAAATAGCTCATCTGGGAAGATACGTTCGTAGTTTTCCTATTTCTTAGTGTTTTATAACCTTTTTTTTTTAATAACCGTGCTTTTCAACATTATTATTGTCATTTCTCATTTTTTTCCAGTAACAGCTATCATTATTCCATTATTTTTTTGGTTCTTTGCTTTTATGTCTTATATTCAACTGCACTTTGGTGCTTTGAACATTTAAAAAAAACCAAACCAACCCACTCAGTGCTTTGAAAGCATCTGTCCTGGTAAATTATTCAGAAAGCTAACAACAGATCCCTGAGAATGAGGCTGTACAAGTGTGGAATAGGCAGGAAATAGTTTTCCTTGTGTGCTTTTGTTTAGATCCCATCTTGCTTTTGGTAAAGAAAATCTGATATGCAAGAGACAATGTAGCCTTCAGTGGACATCCATAAGGATGATGACTGTTTCTACTTATCATTTCTTAAGATGCAAGGAGTACTGAATAATTCAGTGTTATTTCAACAGCATCTCCAATGTCACATACCTTTGGAAAGTGCTGAATGTGGTAATGGTCTTGGTTTGAGTCTGGCCGATACCAAAGGGCCACGTGGCCGCTCGCTCCCTCTCTTCCATTAGGGGATGGTCAGGAGAAAATACACCTAAAACAAGGGATCTCCGAGTTTTACTCACCCATTATGGTCACCAGCAAAACAGACTCGAATTGGGGAAAAAAACAATTTAATTTATTATTAATCAAAACAGGGAAAAGAGAAAAAAACCCCACAACAACCAGAGCTTAAACAATTTACCCCACCTCTCCCTTCATCCTGGGCCCTCAAATTACTTTTTTTTTTTTGGTGTCTATACCTTCTCCCCAACCCTGGGGGCACGGGAGAGACAGGGAGTGGGGTTTTATGGTCTTATTCCAACGGGGGTCCTTCCCATGGGAGACAGTCCTTCACAAACCCTTCCAATGTGAGTCCCTTCTCACCAAGCTCAATCCCTTGGGACCAAACTGCTCCATTGCATGTGGCCCACAGAGCCATGGACTACTTCAGGAACAGTTTCCTGCAGGTCCACAACTGCTCCTCTGTGGTTTACAGGAGGATAATCTGTAGTCTTACCACGGGATGCAGAAAAAAATCTCTGTTCAGGGTACCCCTTTCTCCTTCCCCACTGTCCTTGCTCTCTCTGCCCTGGCCTTGCTGTCCTCTGGTGTTGCTCTCTCTCCTCTGCCCTGAACACTTATCACCAGGTGTTTCCCCTTGAAAATGTCAGTCACAGGGGTACATCCCCTGTCCCTGGTGGCCTCAACATTAACCAAAGGCAGGACTGACCATTTTGGAGCCAGGAGAGCTTTCAACAGCTGCTCACAGGAGGCACCCCCGGGGCCTCTCCCTTGCTACCAAAAACTGGCACAGCATTAACCCAGAACAGTAATTTTTTATGACAATTTGGTCAGTCAGTGAAATACCACAGTATGTCCGTGGGCTTGAAGATGAACGCCCTTCCATTGGTCAGGATGAAAACACCAAGTGATTTAGACTTTTAGCATTATTTGACTTGAAATTCCAAGTATAGGCTGAATATTTTGTTTGGTTGGTTTTCATTCATTAGAATAATAAGGAATGACTTGTGTTGAAGGTTTTTTATTAGGCTAAATTTTCATTAGTATGAATCATGACATATCTGCTAAAATTCTGTATAAAATTGAACAAATAAATAATATGAGGTAGCACTGATGGAATAATTGGTTCAAACACAGTGTTTACATTTTCTTCTCACAAATAAATCTCAAAATCCTGAATCAAAGCAATAGAGATTTTTTTGCTGTCCTTTTCAATTCTGATGCTGGTTCATTAATTTTAGGTGTATGAAATAAATATATAGGATCCTGTGTACTCTGTCAGATACAGGAATAAATACAAATCTTAGGAATATTCTCAAAATAGAAGACCAAATTAATTTTATTACCTCTGTTTAAAAGTTTTAAAGTTTTTAAAATTTTGAAAGGGAGGAGGTAGTAGAAAATGAAAATGTGTAAATAATTGGTGAAGAGCATACAGTCATGGAGTTCCTAGAGTAATTGTTGCACCATGTTTTCTTTTTCAACTCTTGGTGGAAGTTTTTTTTTCATGGATCACTGCTTTTCACAGTTTTGTTGGCACTTGGTCCTTGAAGAATCTGAGAATCAACTTCTCAGGCAAATCTGTGAAATTAGAATGGTACTCTAAATGCAAAATCTGTTTCATAATCTAAAGAGGGTAAATATCTTTTTAAACTGTTGTTCACTTGTAACAAACTTCTTCTGACTAGTATTAAAATATAAAATGAAGAATAAGTTATTTATATGATCTCTTTAGCTGGTATATTTGCATTCAGTTGTGGTGTCTGAAAAGGATGTGCAGTAATTGATGGTTTTATTTTTTGTCATGTAGGCAAGATGAATGAGATTGGAACAGAGTTTACTCCCTGGAAATTGAGTTTTTCTACATATCACCTAGGATGACATATTCTCATAGTTAATGTAACAACAAGGAAATTAATATTGTGTGTGCTTTTCTTAAACATATTAGAAGAGATCAAAACATTTGTTGAACTAGGTGCTTTGTGAACAAACAATATAAGATGACCTCAATCCAGATTTAAAATAAAATCCTGCAAGCTATGCCTGGAAAAAACAGTTGCATTGATTTGCTAAATGCAAAGGTCCTCGCCAGAATTATTAAACGGTGTCTTATGGGAGCACTTGAAATGAGATTTGCCCCCTGGAAGCTCACTGCACTTTGTTGGCCCATGGTGCTGTTTAGGAATAATCTGTATTAGATTAATAAATGATTATATTAAATCTATTATTAGATAATCTGTATTAGGAATAATCTTACCTCCTGTCTCTCAAGGGAGCAAGAAACATGGAAAACTATGTTTATGAATAGGCAGTTATTCTAAGGCAGTGTAACAAATAATAATTTTAATTGTATTTAGGTTTTTATTGTTTTTGTTTTGTTTTGTTACTTTCTTTTCCAACTCTGTTGTTCTATTCAGTTTCTGGGAAAAAAAAAAAAAATAATGCAGAGGCAAGACAAGCAACTGTGGGTCAAATAATTAGTATTCCAAAGCACAAATCTAGTTGATGCTAAGATGAAAATGTAAATCTAAAACATTGTTTTTCAGATAATCAGTTTTGTGATATACTTCATGTCACAGCCTTAGGCTTCATAAGCAGAAAACATTCTTATAATTCTTCTGGTTTTCCCCTCTAGCAACCAGACTAATTTTTCACTGAACTGGAGTTGTTCATCCTTGCCCAGATGATGGAAACCAGCACTGATATCTGCATGCTTAACATTTAGGCTGATGCTCTTGGGGAAAAAAAAATTTCCTAGGTTTCATAAATCTGGGTTGTAAACACTTTTTGTTTGTTTGTTTGGGGATTTTTTGTTTGTTTGTTTTTGGTTTTAATACTTCCCAAAAGGATGTTAATATTTTCAGTCTGAAAATTCTTGCCCTAATCTCTGGTATAACTCCTCTGAGTATCTTTTGTGGTAGTTATAACTCAGAAACCATTATTTTTATGTTTTATTTCCATATTTTTATGTGGTTTGTGAACTTTTGTCTGCAGGACAAAGTTGTAGCAAGGTGTCATCTCTTCTAGGAGATTTTTTTGTGTGTGGAGTTTTAATACCATTGTTTAAAAACGCTTTTGAAAAAGCTTTTCATAACTATAAATTAATTACTTTTAGATTACTTAATTACTTATAAACATTAAAAATTAAGTACATTTTATAGTATGTAATTTATAAAATTATGATCAAGAAATTTAAATTCTTGCCCTGATTATCTCAGATGTTTTGTGGAACTTCATGTTGACTCACGGACAAATCTGTCTTGCCTCGTAGTGCTTTTCTAATGAAAAGTTTCTAACCTCCTCCTGTTAATGCAGGATAAATAACTGTGCTATGTCACACTCCCTTCTTGCATTCACCTTCCAGGGTAGGACTGAAATTAGATTTATGTACAGTAGTAACCTCAGAAGTTATTTAATAATATGCTTATATTTGCTAATTCATGCTTACAGTTCCAAGGGAAATATCCTTGTCTACCTCCAAGCATTAAATGTTTGCATTGTGCTAACTGTAAAGAATTTAATTATTGTACCAAAGAAAATTTTTCTGTTTTATGTGGAAATCTTTAGCTATTTTTTATAAATGCATATTTTAGATACATCTGCCAAAGATACTCTTGCTACATCCACCCTGAAGCAGCTTCTGTTTGCAGAGGAATTTTGTTTTTAAAGCAAGATTTTTCTAATTTGTTTTTTTCTTAATAGCCACCCCCCACACATTCCAGCCAAGCAGCAACAGCATGAGTAAGGCCTTGGTTCTTTTTTTCTATCAAATCCTCTTTTGTAATTTGTAATTGAAGTAATTCAGTAATAAAATTTGTGTACCAGGAGAGAACTACTGTAAAATGATTGATGTTTTTCATAAAGGTTGTCCTATATATAAAGAATATATTTCCAGCTTCCGGGAAAAGGCACCAGAAAATATATGACTGAATTAGTATTCCTGAATATCCCCTATCAATAATGGAATTCTCACCTGTAGATGTCCTCTTAGAATATGTGTTTCTTGAAGGAGAAATTTAGATTACAGTTTTAAGTGACACCAAATGATTTCAACACAGCAGCTGGATGTAGGAAAGCCATGTTTGGAGAACTGCCAGCTCTGACAAAGCAACATTGTGTTGCTACTTTGCCCATGAAATTGGCAGAATTACAAGGTACAGGCTTGATAACCAGAACCTTGCTACAGTCACCTTATTTCCTTTTGTGTGATTACTGGCAGAAGGCAAGATTCAGACCTGTAAATCTCTTACGTGGCCAAACAGGCTGAAACAAGTTCTGGCTCCTCAAATAAGTACTGAAGTGTTAGAACATTTTTATGTGGATCTTTTCACTTGTTATTTGTGAACTGTTATCTCTGTGCATAACCAAAGATTTAAAACCCTATCTTTTCTACATCTTGAATAGGTATCACATAGTTATTAGTAGATAATACATAAAATGTATTAGATTCAAAGGATCCTGATGTTGTTGTAATTTTAAATTACTTGGCTCAATCTCTTTAGTCTGTCCAAATAAAGTATTTTCTTGAACTCAGAATGCAATTTCTAATTCCATTGCTGATGCTCAGATATCAGAGTTTTCTCATACATTTGTCCCTGTGTTTTTGTTGGGGGTTTTAAGCAGTATATATGAGGAGATGTTCTCTAACAAAGTTTTATGCCACGACTTTATAAAGACTCACATTTTTAATGCAAAAAATGTCTCTGGATAAAAATCTGTTGTTGATTTATTCCTTTGTCTTCTTTTTGACTTATCTCTGACTAGAGGAATAGCCTTGTTCAGTACTATTTTGTTCTCTATTTTTAAAATATAGACAAGTGGTGCTGATGTTCTCTAATTTTTCTTTTGCTGTAGATGTTTGAGTTGATTATGACCAGCATATAAAATATATTCTGACTCAATTAAGCTTTCAATTCAGATTTGTTTTTTTTTTTAACCAAAGACAAGAAATAATAACAGAATTTAAAACTCAGCAGGAACTAAATTATTTTTGTCTTTTTCAGTAATTTATTCAACAGTTGGAGTCCTTTCTGTAAAGAATCTTCATTGAAATACTGCCTAATTTCTTAGATAGAACACAGTTAGTGAAATATTTTTCAGGGAAGAGTGGGAACAACAAAAAAAAAATTTTAGCAGAACGCTTGATAAGAAAAGTGATCAAAGGAAGTGTATTGAGTTGTGATTCTTCCATAAAACTGAGGTTATTTCTTGTTAATATAGACAGGAATGAGAGGACAAACAGTGCTTTGCAAAATTGTCTAGAATATTTATAACTTTTTATTCCTTAGGTGTCATCTACAGACTTCAGGACTGTGCCATCTCAAAGCCATAAGTCCTTCTCCAGCTCATGTTGCAAGAGTTACAGCAAAGAGGAAAGATGTGAGTACAGCTGTCTACCCAGGTAGACCATAGCATCCTAACTTAACACAGGAATATTGTGAGAGGTAGTGTTGAAACCTTGGCTAAATTTGGGGTAAATTATATTCTCTGCTCTCTTTATCTTCCGTAATTTCATCCTAAAAAGCAACTGGATTAATCAGGCGTGACTTATCATTTACAAATCCATTCCAGTTGTTCCCAGTCACTATAACAATTGTGTGACTAGAAACATATTTCTGGGGACTGAAATCAGACTGACTTCCCTGTAATTATCTGGATTGATCTTTCATGAATTTTCCTCAAATCTCAGGTATTTCACGCCACAGTAACTGAAAGTGAAGTGTATTGACAAATGTACTTACTGATGGTTTTGTTTTAATAAGGAAAAATCAAAAAACAATTCTTTTGCTCTTAAATTTGTCGTCTGGGATAATATGTGACAATCTTGGGTGATTTCACTGATCTATGGAGGGAATACTTTGTTGCTTTTGCCTATGGGCTACACAACCATCTGCTTTTATTTGTCCAGACAGACATTCATTACAAGATGCTTTTGGATTTATTCATTCTATTATGCTTTGCCTTTATTTGTTAGTCTGGCAAAGAACTCTAAAGTAATATAATGATCTCAAGGATGATATTTGAATTTGTAATGGCTGTTTCTCAAGCACCTGGATTTGGTAGAATTTTTAATAACAAATACTTCTAAGGAGAAAAGTGAGCTGAGTTTTTTTATACCATTGGTTATCTACATGGTTTCCTAGCTTGTATTGCTATAGTGATAGCCAACAAATTGAATTCTCAATAAAAATATGACTAGTTCATGCTTGAACTAAGGTCTGTAAAAGGTGATCTTGAGACAAGTTATTTGATTTCTCTTTTGCTTTAATGAATTTATGCATATCTGAATCAAATGTTTTTTACATATCAACGTGTTCATAAGAGGACACAGAAAGTTTATTCCTGGTATTTAAAATGTAATCAATTTCTCATTGCTGAATGATACTGGCAATCTTTGTATGAAGGGGATGGCAGGTGGACCAATACATATTCTTAGTTGCAAATTGCGAAGAATTTTTGACAAAGAAGAGAACAGCTCACCAAGCACACCTTGCTCAGCCATCTTGCCACGTAAGGAAAGCAGCCTTTCATCTTGCATGCAGTAAGCTCCAACAGAAACTTCAAGACATCCAGAACAAATGATGGATGATCAGCCTAGCAGAAAAGACTGAACTATGAGCAGTTACGGGTGACCACAGAGGGCTCTATGAAGCACTGGAAGCAGTGTATGGACCCACACACCAGGCCCAAAGCCCCCTACTCAGTGCAGATGGCCAAATGCTTCTGACAGATAAAACCTCCATCCTGAACCGATGATCTGAACGCTTTCAGACTCTCTTTAGTGCCAGCTGTGTAGTTCAAGGCTCAGCAATTCAGCACATTACACAACAGCGAATTGGACATGGCCCCTACTTTGGGAGAGACTCTTAAGGCCATACAGCACCTGAAAACTGGCAAGGCAGATGGGGTTGATGGAATACCATCTGAAGTATGGAAGCATGGAGCCAATAGGAGTACCACAGACATGGCATTTGCTCTCAGACAACTGCAAGAGAAGTGCAGGGAACAGAAAAAAGGTCTTTATGGGACATTCACTGACCTCACTAAAGCTTTTGATAATGTAAGTAGAAAGGGCCTGTGGCTAATTTTGGAATGATTAAGATGCCCCCCCACATGCCTCAAAATGATCATCCTGCTACATGAGGATCAGAAGGGCCAAGTCAGATAAGGTGATGCACTCTCTGAATCCTTCCCAATAATCAGTGGTGTGAAGCAAGGCTGCGTTCTCGCACCCACTCTATTCACAATCTTCTTCAGCATGATGCTCCAAAGGGCCACGGCAGACCTTGGTGAAGAAAATGGCATTTACATCTGATATGGTACTGATGGGAGGCCTATTCAACCTAAGGTGACTGAGTGCCCACACCAAGACCCTAAATCACCATGTCCCAGGGTTGCTTTTTGCTGGCAATGCTGCCCTCATTGCTCACACAGAAGCAGCTCTGCAGCACACAACATCTTGCTTTGCAAAAGCTGCAGATCTTTTGGGGCTGGAAGTCAACTTGAAGAAGACAGAAGTTCTCTACCAGCCTGCACCACAGGGATACTTCCATCATCCCCACATCACCATGGGCAAATCAGAGCTTACGTCAGTCCAGCAGCTGAGCTGTCTGGGATGCATTATTTCCTCAGATGCTAAGATCGACAAAGAGCTAGACAACAGATTAGCAGAGGCACACAGAGCATTCAGAAGACTTCATAAGAGCATCTGGAGCAATAAACACCTAAAGAAAAGTACAAAGATTGGTGTCTACAGAGCCATTGTACTGTCTACCCTTTATAGGGGTCTGAACCGTGGGTCATCTACCTCCACCACCTGCAACTCCTTGAACGTTTCCATCACTGCTGCCTCTGTACGACCCTAAACATCCACTGGACTGACTGCATGACCAATGTCACTGTCCTTGAACAGGCAGGGGTCACCAGTATTGAGGCCATGCTACTGAGGACACAGCTGTGCTGGGCAGGGCACGTCTCCAGGATGGAGGATCACTCCCTCCCTAAGATTGTGCTCTGTGGGGAACTTCCCACTGGCTGCTGCAACAGAGGAGCCCCAAAGAGGAGATACAAGGACTCCCCGAAACAATCCCTCAGCTTTGGCCATACTGACTGCCATCAGTGCTCCACTCTGGCCTCCAGTCAGGAGACATGGAGACACCACCCATAACACTGCTGCCTCCTTTGAGAACACACGTAGGATCAGTCTGGAGGAGAAAAGACAGCACAGAAACACCCATGCCTTGGCTGTCCCCTCACAGGAGACTTTCTGCTGGCCCTTTTGCAACCACACTGTCTGTCCCCCATTGGCCTTTTCAGCCATCAGCAAGTGTGGGGAGAGCCCTTCTGAAATCTTTGTTCGCGAAGCCAAGCCATGAAATTATCTTGCTGTCCTTAACAGGAGTAAACCTTAGATAATAAAATGGACACCAGAAAATGCACACACAGTACTGTATTCTGAGTAAACTCTGATTATATTCTGAGTAGCTATTTGTCACTATCAGGAACTGTACTTTGTGACAGCATGAATCTCTAGATCTGTTTTGGAAGAGGAGCAAGCTCACACACTGCATTTCCAATAGCAAATAACATTATTTCAACTTTTCTTAGGCTGGTGAGCATTAAGACCTGCTTATTTTGAAATTCTTTCTGAACTTTCTTTGTCACATTGTGCTGTAATGTTTTTTGACCTGAAGTGACCTTACCAGATGTGTCAGTGATTATGAACAAGACATTCTGGAAGAGAATTCTGTTTTTTTACTGGCTTGACCTCATGCTTAAGGATGACGTAACTCATGTGTAATTAATTGAAATTGTTATTTCTGAAGTATCTTAACAAATTTCTGAGACAGAAGAGTAAGGAAAACTGTAACTGAGTGGCTGGTGTGGTACACAAGAAGTATTACAGGCCATGTTATCAAAGCAAAAGCAGAGTGTGCCATGATAACAGTTTCGTAGGGATTATGTGTCAGTAATCTGGGTTCTGTTTCCACAACAGTCACAGGCATGAATAATCAAATTGCAGTTAAGTTATATCAGTATAAACTAGGATTAATCCTTTAATACATCCCAAAATACAAATATTCAGATGCTTTGAAAATCAAGCAGAAAATTCAATGCTTTGTCCTTGATATTGTTCTCATATTTGGATAAGGGAGAAATTGAAAAAGCCCCACATTTGCTGTAGGTCACAATCTCATCTAAGTTATTTTGGTGTAAAACTGGAATAAGTCCTCTTTGTGTAAATTGAATTACTGAAATTTTATATTGCTGTATATAAAATTTATATGTCCCTAAACCATTCTTGCTAAAGTTTGGAAAGTATTAAATAAAATAAGTAGGTCACCCAAGTGGGATGATACTGCCCCTTATCTTTAAACAATACTCTAATTTGACTCTAGCACAACGAAAAGAAATGAATACAGAATGTGCTCCCATGTGAGCTGTCAGAAAGATAAAACTGAATATTCTCTAAATCAGCTTTTCCATGGACAACTGCTTCATCATCATTAGTATGTATATCCTTATTAATATCTAGGCCACCCAGTTATGAGACCCTAGACTGCAACTTTTCATAATTTCCAGCTACTCCCATCACTTTCAGCAGGATTTTATGTGTGACCTATCACAAAATTAACACGTTATATTTCTCTGAGTTTTCTCAAAGTGTTTTTTTGAAATAAAAGCTAAGAATGACATTATTAATGTCCATCAATGCCTAAAGGGTGAGTGTAAGGAGGAAGGAGCCAGACTCTTTGCAGTAGTTCCCAGAGACAGGTGGAGGGGCAATGGGCACAGGGTGGAACACAAAGTTCTATCTACACATGAGGAAAAGCTTCATTACTGTAGTGGTGACAAAGCACTGGAACAGGCTGCCCAGGGAGGTTGTGAAGTCTCTTTCTCTGAAGACATTCAGAACTTGCTGGGAGGCAATCATGTGTAGTGTGCTCGAGGCAATCCTACTTTAACAGGGGGTTGGACTAGATGATTTCTAGAGGTCCCTTCCAGCTCTGATGATTCTGTGATTCTACGATTCCATGAATAAATGTATCTACCTCTTCTATAAAGTTGCATTTGTGCACAGTGAAAACACTGTGCACAAAATATTTATATTTATATATATATATAAAGCGCCTATCACCATATTGACAAACAATTCTTTGGAAACAGAACTTTGGAAACAGTCCTTGCCTTCTGTTTGACTTAGCCTAGCGGTGTGTGAAAGGACTGATCACTGTCAGGTGCCTGGGAATTTGGAACTGAGGCAGTTTGGCGGATGAGGACAGACACATAAACCTTCTAAAGTGATGTCCAAGAGTTAGGATCAGATTACAAATAAAAGTTTCTAAATTCTTTAATTGCCCAGCTTATAAATGTATTTCATTTTCAGTCTTTGACTATGTCTGGAAATCTTTCAAGCCATTGGTAGCAGTCTCTTTATGTGGTTGAAAAAGTTAACTCAGTACCAGATGTACACCCCTAACTGGGAAGTAGCATAAATGAGAGTGGAATAGAGATGAAGGTAGACATGTTTGCATGGTAAGGTTAAGAGGAAAAAATATATATGTGCCTGTTTTAAGCACTGGTTACTTATGTGAAGAATGGCAAACAGTATAGACTGTACAAGTCTGAGTGATTGAATGCAGTGAGAGCAGCTGTAAAGGGAGGGTTCAGACCCTTGGTCAATGCCAGGTGGAATTTGAACTATAAATTTCTGGGTTGGGGTTGGGCTTATGAAGTTTGGAGTTTTCAATCAATTAAAAATGCAATGTGACATTTCTTTCCACAAATTTCCAGGATCCTATATCGAGAGTAATAAGAAATGCTATTCTTTGCTCTTAATAATTATGTTACTAACTACAACTCTGTCAAAGAAAGCAGGGGTAAGCAGTCGGGAGGGGAAATAAATGAAAATCAGCAAAGCAATAAACCCTGCTTATTAAAAAACACTTTCTTTATAGGCACCTCTGGAGAGATCTTGATGAAGATGGTATTTTAAGAGTCTTTTGTAGTGAAAGAACTCTGCCATAAGTAAAAACAAAAGCATTCTGTTCCTCAGCCCAGCAACACCTCCCAGTGCTGCTTAACGTGATCTGTTTATTGAGAAAGCAGTGTAGCTTATCTAAGAAATGGTGAAACCTGTTTTCATTACCTTGGCCAACGTAACACACATTTTATGTTGATAGTTCAAAGTAGATGATCCTAACCAGGTCTTTTGAAACAAAGGAGGCTCTTCAGTCTCTTCAAGTGGGTCAAGACACTAATCTTGAGAGAAACAGGTTGGTTATTCTTAAAGAATTCAAAGATAAAATTAAATTTTAATGTTCTCTGTTTATCAGGATTCATCAATGTGCATTTTCTAGGCATGCATGAGCTAAACAATCTAAATCATGACAGAAATATTTTTGTTAAATTTCTGAATTGTAGAAGGATAAAAACCCCCTCATTTCATATAGATTATTGCAAACTTTTATTTTCCTCTAATTTTTTGGTACAGCCAAGAAGCTGCTTTTGTGCCTTTTCTGGTTAGGTGCTATCATCCTGTGTTAAACAGCTTGTCCTAAGGCACAACTGTTCTAAGTAAACATATTGTGCCTCATGTGATGAGTCAAATACACCCATGAGACAGAATGTTCTGTTATTGAGTCACATCTGAAGAAAATATGCAGATGGTTAATACAAAAATCTTAATTGTTAGAATGCTGAAAAACATGAAATACAGAGGATGGAACATTGATCTGAGAAATAATTCTGTTTTCAGCACAGCCTCAACTGTAAATACTTTTCAAGTTATGGGGTGGTACATTCATTTGTAGCAAGCACTTTTCATTCAGGATATAACACCTATATTCTGAAAGTGAGAAGGAGCTGTCAATTCTATCCTTTTTAAGGTATTTTGTTCTTTATTTTGAATGATTTGTCTTCACTGTGTGGATATGTATATATAATTGTACTATAGATCTTGAGCTCCAGTATCCCATTTACACACACTTCTCTAGTGATAGGTCCCTCCTGACTGTTTTGGTTTTAGTATTTATTTTACTGTGTGTTGTAACACTGTCTCCATAATTTTTTTCTCTCTTTGGTGGCTACATTTTGTTAATATCCTGTGGTGTTTGAACTGTTCTGCAGTTCAGGAGTCAGATTGGAGTTGTGTGTTAATATGAAGATGCACAGCTTGCAAATGAATCACCAAATACAGGTTTATTAGTTTAAGAGAGAGCTACAGCAATAATGGGCTTTTTTGTAGGTATCTTCCAAGCTTAGCAATTTTCTGAGGAGCACAAGCTGCAGTGTACCAGAGCTGGGCCTAGGACTCTTGGTACATTGGGAGCTGAACTCAGGAATGTTATTAAGAGGGCTTTGGAGAAAGAGAGTTACCGTAAGGACAACACTTGTATTGTCCTAGGAAGCTCTTTCATATTACACTGAACAATTTCAAAATTGTTCTCTACTGAAAAGCCATAAATTATCTTCTTGAGTAAATATTTGGAATTCAATTAGGAACCCTTTCTTACTCTTAATAGAGCTTATAACTTTTGGCAGAAAAACACTGAAAGACCTTAAAAAACCCAAACCAAACGCCCACCAAGCTTGGGCATAGAGGCCTGAATGCCCAATGGGATTTGAAGTGTTACAAACACATGAGAGACATTTTACTATGGCACTAATTAAAGCAGTAAGTTTGGAATCTTACTAGAATTGTGCTGGTTTGCTTTAAAGACATGAAAAATGTTGCTTTCAAAGTTGTAAACAAGCTTTAGGAAGGAAATTATATATCACCATTTTAATATCAACTGTTAAAATTTATTAGAAATATTTAATCACCTCACTGTCTTTCTGTAAGTCGATCTGTATTTTGGGCCCATGCATATCTTTGCTAAGACATTTTTTTATAGATACCATCATTCATTTCATTTCATGAAACCTTGCATAGTATTGAAATAATACTATGCAAGTCAAATAAGCACATCTAGCAGAATCAGGGCATTGTTTTTTAGTCTTAGTGCAACTAGAATTGGAGTATAATCTTTAAATAGATTAATGAGTTGGCCATACCAAAAATGTATGGACTATGGCCAGTCCTGCAATTCTGTAAAGGTCTGCTTTAGTGGAAGAGCTGCTGATTCAATATACTGATTCTCAGGCATTTGCACTACTTTACAATACTTGAAAATATCTTTTCAATTTTCAAATTCCAAGTAATTTTCAATTACTTGAAAATATCTTAAGAATGAAGTTTACAGAGGCTTGTTACTAAAATCAATTTAGTTTTAACCAGAGTATGCTCCTGTTTTGGAGGTTTTCTTAACAAAAATCTCACTTAAATCTTAGACCAAAGCTGACAGAAATTGAAGGGAATTTTACTAATCCAGAGTTTTAGTTAATTTTTGTAAGACTAAGATTTTTCACAAATAGTTTCCTCCCTTTAGAGGGAACTCTGACACAGTGCAATAATTGCAAATGAGCTCTGCTGTCCTCTCCACTTTCTGTGTTTCTGTTTTGTACTGTCTGCTCATCCTGTGTAAATTGGATCTGTAGGATAAATTTTAAGGCATCCTGGAATTATTGATAAGCTTGTTCAGCTTGCAACTTCAGTAGCTGATTACTAAATATTTGCACCAAAAATACTTTAAGGTTTATTTAAGCAAAAGTATTAAACTTTTATGCAGGATTTAATATTATAAGATAGTGTGAGAAATGCTTAGCTGTACATTCTGAATGTTTCTATCATCCCAGGCTGTCTGGAACTGGTATGAGCATATTGAAGCATCAGAGGAAAGTCTGGCATATAGAATAAGAGTATTATGATGTTAGTCAGCTTTCTTCCTGAAAGATCTCTAGTAGGAGAAGTAAATTATGGAGAGAATAAGTGAAGACTCTTCAGTTTTTTCATTGTATAAAGTTACTGTAATGTTTCTTAGTACATGAAAAACAATATTCAAGGGAATAATTCTCACAGTATTGGTAAAAAACATGTATTTCTTTTTAATCTTTTTAGTAAATGCATGAATCCACGTTTACTCTGATTTCAAGCTATTTCCAGACAACATATATTTATCTCTGTCTGACTTTTCTCATGCTGTTAGTTTCTTTTATAATATTGTTGCATGTGGTTACCTTAATATAATAAAAATTGTTGAAACTTAATTTTCTTAAAACACTTAAATTCTCTGAAATGAACAAAAATAATTGTCATGAACTGTTTGCTGCCTATTTCACCACCTTAAGTAGACTGAGGAGAATGTAGGTAATGAAAATTAATCCATGCTATTCTTATTTTTTAAACTGAAGATGGAAAATTTGGGTGTTTTTCATAGGATTTGTAAAAGTACCAGGAAATAATTTTATGAACACCTAATGATGTTTCTACACTGATATATTTGAGGCCAGCCTCTCTTTTTATCCTATATTCTTTTCACTTCTGTTTTTTTCTCTGCATTTATGTAACATACAATAAACAGTGGTGAATTCTACTTTCAGACCATTTCAAGTAGTCCAGATTTCTTTGTAGACTTTTTACAGTGTCAAATGACCTCTTAAACTTTCATTTTACTGACACTGGCCACCTGTGGGCAGTCAATCTGTCAATCAAATATATCCTAGCTGAAAGCAAAATGGATTCCATGTGAAGACATGAAAAACCACAGCCCTTTTTAACCTACCACAAGGCAAAATATTATATTGTTTCCTTGCTTAATTTAAGGCTATTATTTAAGGTATCAATATTCTTTGTATTTGCCACCTTTCGAAAAGGCAGTTAGGATTTCTTTTTGAAAACATCATTACTTTGATGCAAAATACCAGTAGTAGAAATCACCAATTCATTAAACAAAACAAGTATATCATTCCTCCTGAATTATCATGAGAATATAAATAAATCTTCATTTTCCCCCAATAGTCTGATTCTTAAGTGTATACTTCTTTGTCCTTTGCTCTTATTAACAACTGCATTATTGATGAAGAAAGAAAAGATAATGTAAATTGCCCTTAAAACACAAATTAAATCCTGTAGCACATATTAAGTGAGATCGCATAATCTGTGAATTTGGGGACGGAAAGTTGGTGCTTTTTGCATTAAATTCATCATCTAACAATACCTGTTTTGCAGTATATCATGTTATTAACAAAATCTGCTGGATGGACTGAATTTAACAATTTTGTTACTAATATTACATATTCTGAATGGCCAAGTTTCAGTTCTTTATAATGAGTAGTGATGATTAGAATGTATTTTGTGTAATTTTGCATTAGCCCTTAATAGTTTTGCTTTTTATTTTATTTATTATTTTTTATTCTTTTACAGTAAAAAACAAGACCAAAACCAACAACAAACAAACAAACAAAAACGGGAAGGAAAAAAAAAAACCTCCTTTGGCTGAATAAACGTCCAGTTAGTTTTATAGAGTTATGAAGAATTACGGAGAGACTTACACAGAGGCTGTTGAAATGTTAATTGCTAATAAAACTTGAACAATAAGAGATACCTAGCTCTCAATATAATAAAACTGATGCTGAGGGAAGAGAAAATATTTTAGGTTCAGGGTTTTTATGAAGGGAATACAGAGTTAACTCAGATTTTGAGAATGTCTTGGCTGTTGGTGTGACAGAGTACTCTGTACAGGAGAGTTTCCTACTTGTGTTGGTCATATAAAAACTGCCTTATAACATTAAACTGTAATTATATAAACTCTAACAGACCTGATGCTCAGTAAGATTGGAACATTTCTCTCTTACCAGTACCTATAGGGAGCAAAGCAGGCAAATAACATATCAAAAAGAGTAATTTCTCTTGATGTCACAAGGCACATACTTACATCTTGTTTTGCAGAGACCTGTGTTTGAGAGAATCAAAATAAATTGACTAGTAAGAACTGTTCATCTCCCATTGATCCACATGATCTGAAGTAAGTCCCTTAAGCTAGATAAGTCAGTGGGATGAGTTGGAAAGAGAAATAGCAGAGGTATTTCAGCCCCTGTGAGAAATTTAAGGGCTTGTTTTCCTTTGTTTTTCTCCTCTCTGTGCTACTCATTTATATTTTCTGTTTATACTGATTATTTCACACAAGTTATTATTTTTAGCCTTATTTTCTTTATAACCTTCAATTTGTTGAAATGATGGAACTGCATTTTTTTCTATTAATTTAAACATTGTAACTTCTCCAAGCTGTAAAATAAAATAAATATTGAAATAGTTTATTTTAGATAATGTTCTGCATAGCATTAAATTTCTCCTGGGTCCATAGTTCAGATACGTTTTGCTTTTCCAAAGAAGAAAAATTATTTAATAAGTTTATATGAAAACAAACTGACATATCATGAAATCATAGAATAGGTTGGAAGGGACCTTAAAGGTCATCTGGTTCCAATGTTAAACCTGTTAAGGTACTGCCTGTTTGATTAAAAAAAATCAAAATGTCTTTTTTGAATAATACAAAGTTTGGGTTTTTCTTTAGGGAGGACTGGGAAATCTCTAAGCAACTATTCTGGCTTGACAAAGAATCTTAGGAGAGTATCTTAGCTCCAAATTAAAAACCAACAAAACCTCCATTTACCTTTAAAAGTGTTCTAACTCATAATATTTGGGGATTCAACCTAATGGTTTTACAAATTAAAATTATGAACTCATATCAAAGCAAAGTGAAATGGAAAGGTTAATTACAATATGTATTCCTGTTTCTTCTTTTATGACAAAATTATTACAGGGCTACCTCTGTGTCAAAAGTGAATCTTGAATGTCTACATATTAGACTTTGAAAAATTGCAATCATTGATAAGTCACTGTTCATTATAAAAATGAAGAGTTTTTAATTGAAAAATTGCAAAGCCTTCCTATTAGTTATGAAATGAATCTTAATGCTCTTATTGTCTGAATCATCAGCATTGTTTTGGATGCATATCATTAATAACAAAAAGCCTCCTTGCAGTTATTAAAACACCCTTCCATATTCTTTCCTGATAATTTTTGAATTTTTATTTTGTTGCTTTCATTACTCCCCAGTGACATTATATGTGCAGATTGTTCTTCAAAGTCTGTGCAAGTGAAAATCAATATTAAAAAACTAATAACTTCCTTTGAGTGCACTGTAGGTTTGAAAAAGGAAAACATTTTTAAACCTTTAATATAATGAAAAACTATACTGGAGCTTTAATATTGTTTTGCTTATGCTTCAGTTATTGCTTTCATTAAAGTTTTAATTTCCAGAGATATTGCTGTGAAAAAAATTAAGTAAACAGCTTTGGTTAGTATCTGTGTACTCACTGAAAATTATGTCTTTCCCCCCTTATTTGTTTCCATCTCCTTTCCATTGCAATTACTCTCCCTAATATAAACATCTAATGCAGCAAGATTTAGTTAAAATAATTCCTATATATAAAATCAATGAGAAAATTTTGAGGATGAAGATTGCAGTCTTCAAAATCAAGAACTATAATAAAAAAACAGCAGGTTAGGTATTTTTTTTCATAGTAATGGTCAGTGTTTTACATTGATATAATAACTAGAAGTAGTAAAATACTTTTTGTGGGGAGAATTCTAAACTGTTACTATACTTTTAAAGAATTCTGTAATTTAACCAGCTACAATTATAAGCTGTGACTTATTAGCTTAAGTGATGCAGATGAGACCACTTAAACCAGAGGATGGATCAGAACCTCAGGATTACATTCATTGATTTAACATTTCACTGACTGAGAGAAACACAGAAGAATTGAATAAGAAAGGCTGCCTCCCTAATATTTTTTCAAAATAGTAACCTCAACCACAGAACTTAAGTTGGATTTTCAAACTGGTTTCAGATAATTTCAGTTAGCTCTAAACCAACTGGTTAAAGTTGTGTTACTTGTGGTTTTGTATGTGTGCAGCTACTCAGACAGATAAAAACTCAGAGGCTCATGATGAAAATCTTCATTCTCAGGTTACCAGGTACAGGACAGGAACTGGGCTATGTTCTGGAGAAGGGATGCATACAATAATATATGTACTATTATTAGGTCTTTGGAAAGTGGGTTGCCTGAGAAGGATGAGAGAGACATTGGTAGTGATGTGTGAAAGTCCCTTACTGTGTTCCTGAGATCTGTAGTCCCGGAAGGATGAGTCCTGTGAACTTTTCTCATCATTTTTCATGAATGCTCTGTTTGTTGAGTCACTTCAGCAGTTGTCCAGAATTCTAAATTGAATCTTTCCGCTTTGATAAATTGTATTTTTTCCACCTTTAGCTATGGTGGCACCTTTTCATGCCTTCTTTTGAAGCAGCTGCTGCTGTGTGTTGCCCTTTTTGTCAGCAAGGTTGAATTATTGTCTACAATTTCACTATATGGAGCTAAATGTTAGGAACCATAAGATTAAGTGAAACATTGAGGGTTAGTAGAAAATAACACTTCTTCCTAACTTTAGTTGTTACTGTGAAAATAGGAAACTATGAAAAAATTGTCTTCTTCTTTGAGGCGCTCAAAGAGAAACAAGTGAAACTTCTAGTTTTTTCCTTCTCTCCTATTGCTGCTTCTTTGATAACAACAGTTGTAGGAGCCTAAGTATTCTGACCAAAAATTATGTTCTATCTACGAGTATTAATTTCTGCATATTTAACTTTCCACTGCTGTTACCAGTCTCCTGTAATTTTTCAGTTTCAATGGAGGTCAATGTAGCCTGGATGACAGCAAATTCACTACAAAAATTTTGTGTCTGACTAGTTCAGTAAGCTGCTGAACTCTTTCTGCATGCATATAGATGAATACTTCTTGAAAAGGCTTGCAGAGAAATCACTATTTTAGTGCTTCAGTTCACATCTTCGTCGTGTATAGGAAATTCTACTGATTCACTATGGTGAAATTCTGCCAAGAGACTGTGTAGCTGTACAAAAATCTGGTTGATTGACACAGTCAGCCCAAATGATCATTTGTTTTAATTTGCGTGATTTCAAATCCTCTTATTTCAGTGAGGTACATGACTGAGAATTAATATATTTGTATTTGTTTACTCTTTTCTCAATAATTTCCTGTGTGGTGATTTGGTAGTAATGTATTTTACTGGGTCAAAATCTTCTGGTTAAACAGAAGATTGCAAGCACCTGCTGATCTTCAGGGCATGTTGACTTGCAAGTATCCTCACTATTGTGTTATTTCTATGCTTCCCTCTGTGTGAATGTAATTACAGCATTGTCCCCATACCAATTTTTTAACAGTACAAGCAGGCTGGTATTTAGAGCAACGTGTGTACCATAAAGGCATCTTAAAAGCCTTTCATTTCATCTTAATGAGCATTAAGACAATATCAGATATGTGGAAGTGCAGCTGAAAGAGTGAGAGAGATGAGGAACCTTAATATTTATAAAGAAATTAATTGAGAAGATTTAACTGGTAAGCTCCTTTGAAAAAGGATGTGTTTGAAGATAAACCACTTGTTCTCACAATGAACTAAAATAATTACAGTGCAATAAGCAATAACATTTACCCTCGTTTCATTTTGTAAAACTTCAAATTTCATGATCACACTTGTTTTTTTTTCAGAAGGAAAGAGTGGCTTTCTCTGGCATAGTCTCTAAGATGCTAAAGAAATCAGTGTTATTTCAGGAAGTAAAAAAACTGGAACAGTAAATTGATCTTTACTTTCTGGTGGCTGAAGACTAGGTTTTCAATGAAGCTGCTGAAGTGAGAGTTCAATTATCCTGTTGGGAAATCTGTGCTACATGACTAGTGATTCTACCAAGTAAGTTAAATTCAAACAGCCTGATGTAAACTGGTTATCATATAATAAATGCATGGAGCCTCTGTGAGAACAGTACCATGGGAAGCCTATTATCAACAGGGATGTATGTGCCAGGACACTGAAAAAATTATCTGAAAATTATCTGTTGTGCCAGTTTTGACCCTTGCTGCTGCTGCTCACTTATAAGACAAGAGACATGCCCTGAGAAATTTTCATGCAGCATTTGAGGGTCAAATATGACATCTACAAAATGAGCACCTCACATAGCAGCGAGGTGCTTAGTGGAGACATGAATGGTAGAAACTGATACCCTGGGCATGTTTAATGTACTGCAAAACACTGTCTCTCTGATTACTTTCTACACTAACAACACCCACTTGGTCCTGTAGTTATGGTTACTATGTTTTATTAAATGTAGGAACTAATTTGGTTCAGGAAAATATCCACAGTGACGTGTATCACATTGAAAGGACTTGTGTCTGATAAATCAGCCTGCACTGGTCACTTCTCCCCTTATCAAAAAGACAAAAAGAAACTCAGTACAAGCTGCATGGGAAAATATTCTTGCTTACATGATTTTAAGGGGAAAGTTATTCAAGGGAACTTAGCTGTTTGAGTGGTGTGTGTTTGGCTCCAATGGATAGAAATTGCTTCATGTATTGGCTGGTTTTAGAGAAAACAAACTCAGATTTAGAAAGGATTCCAAGAGAGTAGGAATCCCTCTTCTGTTAGCATCTTTTTAATGCTTTTTTATGCTTTTGAAAATGAGGTCCAAGTGCTTGTTGCTGTTACTGACATTTAAAGGGGATTTACGTCAAGATTTGTCTCATTTGAAATGTAGAGAAATTTCATTGTAGTCACCCCAGCAGTGCTTCAGATTTACAGCTTCTCAAATCCTTGGCTGCTGTCTTTATGTCACTGCAAATAAACTGAGGATGGTGCTAAGCAATGATTCTACCAAAAATGTGGAGCACTACAAAAGGGCAGACTTAGTCCAAGTGTAGTGCTTTTTGAGACATTGGTATGGTAAATAGTTTGCTGATGAACAATAGGTGGGATACTTAGCAATCTCCTGTTAATTCATAGCCATTGTTGTAACAACCAGTCTGGGTTACTTCATTGAGGTTATGAATAGAAGTATTTTTATACTGTTTTTTCCTCCCTATAGAAGTCCAGCCAATCTGCTGGAAGAAAAAATACTTATTTCCCTTATTATGCCTAGGATCATAGGGTGGGTGCTATTACCAGATGGTAGTGTAAAATGTTTCAGGGAAAGCTTTAATTATTGTCCCAAATGGAGATAAAAAGTACAAGATGTTTAATGAAATCCTTGTTTCATTTTCTCTTCAATTTGGAAGAATTACATTTAAATATGTGGATCCTTAATATCTAATACTTACAATTCCATGCATTTCGGAGACTTAGCCATTTGCTAAATGGGCCTCAGGCACCTTGGGAATACCTCGGGATTCCTTTGGGAATCTTTCTTGGTTTTCAACACGGAAGACAAGGTTTTCAGCAGCTCGGATGATCCTATAATGTTTCATTGTTAAATATGTTTGAAATCTGAGTGGAGGGATTACCCTTTAGCAGGTGAAATATTTTGAAAGTTTTCTGCAGTGAGGTAGGGTCAAGGCTTATTGCTCTGCATTTTATGACTTTTTATGAGATTATAATGTCCAATAAATGCAGTTTTCCATTTTGTACAAGTAATCACTATGGTTATAAGTTTGCATCAACCAGTTGAGCTTTACAAGATGTGTTTTTTTTATTGTTACAACTGGCTCTGATGGATACAGAATGGTTTGTTGCAATTGCATTAGCAACATTCTGACTATATTTTACCCATGTGGGTAATGGAAAAGGTTTTCACTATGTATAAAATACAGTTGAATTTTTAGTAGCTATTCAACACAAAAAAAAAATGTTGGTAGACTTTCAATTTCTTGATGTTTAAAAATCTGGCAGAAAGAAAGGAACACTTCAGTGTAAAAGTACAAAACTTTGCCTAGTTGCTCTGGTACTTCATATATCTGTCTTTCTGTGGTGTTTGCTAGCTTCATAGAAGTGATCTTCTTATCAATGTAAATAAATACTGGAAGGAAGAATGTAAAGATGATGGACACAGACCCTTTTCAGTGGTGTCCAGTGACAGGTTGTGCCTCCTGAAGCAACAAAGACACAGATAAAATGGAATAAGTTCAGTAGAGGGCCACTGAGTTGTTCAGGGGCAGAACAAGAGACTCTGTAGTGAGAAAATGATGGAATAGGGCTCTGAGAGAGATATCTTCCATTAATGACAGTCCCTTGGTACCTGCAGGGGTACCAGATGTTAAATGCAATTAAAGTTACAAGAGTTAAATTTAGTGCTCTCTGGTAGTCTTTTTTGTTGAAGCAGCAGTTTTGAAGCCAAATGTTTTTGACAAAGCCAAGCATTAGCTTCTACTCAGGCTTTACTTTTAAAAAATGCTTGAATGTCTGTTCTGCTGAAAAGGAGAATGAAAGTAATCAACTCTGAGTTCAAACACAATCTTCTGTGTGGTCTGTTTTTCCTTATTCCCTGATGTCTTCTTTGTTAGTTTGGGTGAAAATAGCATTCCAAAAGCAATGGTTTGTTATGAATACAAGGGTAAAATTGTACTTTTCTTGGAATCGAGGACAACTCCAATGTATTGGTTGACACATGTGCTCAGACACTATTTTTTATGGTAAATGATCCCCCATGTGTCACAGATTTTAGCTTTATGGGCTGACTGCACACAGAGACCTTGTCAGGCAGATGAATGCCAGACTAACAGATGGACTGGAAAAGGATATTCTGAGTTACACTGTGTCTTCTGACTATTGCATAAATCAGTCATCTTCACAGACTACTTTTTATTTTTGAAAGACACTTCAAAATGTAATTGATTATAATATTTTTAGAGTAATTTTATTGCAAGATGTTTATATAACCACTCCAGTAATATATGTATTTTTTCAAGTACATACATTTCTATTTCTGTAATCTATGCAGTGGTAGAATTCTGTACTTGGTAAACTTAAAAATTAGTTGAACACTTCAAGATTTTGATAGATGAAACCTTTGTTTTGTTATCTTCTGTTTTTTTCAGTTTAATTCTGGGATGGCAATTAACCGAATGACAGATGCTCTCTGTTAATCTCCCTCCCCTCCCTGATAAAGAAAGGAGAGAGAATAAGGGAAAGGGATTTATGGGTTGGAAACAAAACTACACACCTTTAAATAAAGTAATTGTAAAAAAGGAAAAATTATTAAATATATACAAATATACAGAAGAATGATACCACGTTCCTCCCTCCTTCCCCCAGTAACTCTCACATCACCACCGAGGCTGCAGGGCAGCCCTGGGAAAGTCCAGGCTGGACCCCTGGGGTCAGGAGCAGTCGGGAGCTGGAGGCAGGAACACAGGGATCCAGGCTGGCATGGATCAGGACCACAGGCAGAGGAATGGATGGAATCCTCCCAGGATGCCGAAGCAAAGAGGGACAGAAGAAGGGCCGAAGGGAAGAGCAAAGGGTGAAGGCAAAGGGGAAGGGGTTTGACCCTTGTGATCCCTCAAATTTATAGAGAGTATGATGTGTATGGGATGGAATACTCTGTATGGTCACTTTTGGTCACTTGTCTTATCTGCTCCTCTCTAATGGAGGGTTGCAGGTGTGACCCTTTTACTCCCTTTCTCTTTCCATGCATAAGATCTTCCTCTGAACCAAGCAGTGGCTCTACAGACCACTCTCTATCTGTAGCTATAAACACCGAGTGTTGTCGGACCCAGGAGCAGACACTGACTGAGAAACTTGCTGTTAATTTCAGCAAGTGCAGCGACATACAAGAGACTTAGCTGAAAGCAAAATTACAAGACAGAAAATTAATTCTATCCTGGCCCAAACCAGGACAGTTTTATGTAGGGCAAATGGACTTCTGCATAGAGCAAGGGAATAAATTTAAAGGCATAGAGAATTAAAATTTTATAAGCATTTCTGCCCACCAGGGTTGATGAATCAGACTGACTTCAAAGAGAAGTAAGGTTTTCATATCATCTCCTGTTTTCAGCTTTCCTTATGCTTAAAAGGGTGGGAGCTTTCATCTATCTCTGTCTCTCACATGCTGCATCTGATCCAAAGCTGATCAAAGCCTTTTAGTTAATTTTAGTAGGACTTCAGTAGACGTTAAAATCAGTTTTATTGTTTGCTAGAAGGAAAAGGGGCTTTTCAGCCACCTGGAAAGCCCATAACTTCTACAGAGTTCTTATGGACATCAACACTGGTATGTGCAGTTGTGGACCCTTTTTGTGCATCAGTTCCATTAATAGTCAGTGGAGTGAATTATAACTGCAATGTGACTAAACTAATCGCATGCTGTTTTCCCCTGTATTGCCCAAGACCACATTGTATCTGAATAGTTTGCTGTGTACAATTGAAGAGCATCTTCAGCAAATGCACAAACTTTCTGGACAAGAAGAATCAAGTTTTTAAACTTTTAACAATGTGTAGACTCTTCCTGTACTCAGTATGCCAGTTTGTTTCTTTGCTGACTGAGTCCACACACACGATGATTTTTAAGTTAGTTTATGACAAATGACTGTATGAACCTCAGAAAGTAGAGAGGGCAAGATGTAAAGCTCAGGTTTATAAAAGCTTGTCATCATGGCAGAAATGAAGTGCTGCTGTTGAAAAACCAACTGTGACTTCTTCCAGCATAAGTGACCCCTCCAGCCCATTTGTGCTTGTTGCAAGATTAGTCTTTATTGTGCTCAGGGGACAGACACGATGTGTGTGTTCCTACAGCTTCTCCCATAAGGAGTGCAAGACATCACAAGAGGAGGAAAGAGGAGAAAGGTTTTTCTCTGCAGAAAATGGATGAAAACTTGACCTAAAAAAGACCAGTTATTTAAAAATAATGTGATTAACAATGATATTAAAGGAAAAAGAATGCATGCATATA
The DNA here is from genome assembly GCA_038090715.1 of Florisuga fusca. Taxonomy (NCBI): domain Eukaryota; kingdom Metazoa; phylum Chordata; class Aves; order Apodiformes; family Trochilidae; genus Florisuga; species Florisuga fusca. The sequence goes on from JAAWXA010000008.1 coordinate 6,841,764, forward strand.
CTTTTGTGAATAACATGCTTTGAACCACTTTGAAATATATGTGGCTATTACTTTCTGCAACAACTGAATTTACCATATAACTCATTAATGTCCTTTGGCTGTGACAAATAGGAAATCATGTTTATTCAGGACCTCTGTGGCCTCCATCCAAAGTGCTAATAAGTATGCCATCTGTAGCAGCAATTTGTGTGATGTATACATATATGACCAGAGCACTGGAAGGATGATAAGATATGTTGCTTTTGCACAGATTAAAGAATTTCTATTTGGTGGCAGGGTGACTTTCTGCTGCTGTCAAGTTGAAGTGAAGTCAAGCTTGTTGCCTGAGTGACTGTCTGCTCTGTTAACACTTCCCTGGGGTACTGCAACCTGTTCTTGGTCAAAATTTGGATTAGTTTACAGATGGCTCTGATAGTTTCATGTTTATAATTCCTGGATCTAGGTCTGAATAGGAAGGTTCAGATAGAACAGAGACTGTGATTTGAAATACTTAATGAAGTGCTCTTGAAATGACACCTACAGAATATTTTTCATAGGTTTGAATGACTTATGTCTGTTTTTCTGGACACTGTATTTGTTCTCTCATAAAAGATGAGTGTATTTCCTCCTACTTAAAAACATCAAACCGTCACAACATTTTAAAAATCATGTGTAAATATGCTTCCCATCAGTATGTGTCAGAGCACAGGGGAAAAATCAGAGTAGAATATAAAAAAAAGATGTACAGTCAGCAAGGACATAAAAGTTTTTGTTTGGGTTTTGGCTTTTTGTAAAGAAAAGGATGTGCAGTTTGTCACACAGATAATGTGAAAGATTATGGAGTAATAAGGTCAAGTAACCTAGAGTTTTCTTTTGCTTTTGGATCTGTTCATTGTGTATGTGAAAAAATGAGTCAGAAATTAGCAGAGCCATGCTGATGTAACTGTGTTCATAAAACCAGACTACCTTCATTACTCTTCACATCAAAACGATACCATAGATGAAGAAATGTGGGCATTTTTAACAGTTTGAAATATGTCTTAGATTCTTTGTCTTGATTGCAAACCACTAAATTCATTCTACTATATTGCCTCCACTGGCAATCTAATTCCTTCAAGTAGCTGCAGAACGGGTAATGTTAGTCTGGTTTTACTGGTTTTATACAATGATACTAGGCAAGATCTTACTAATGTTTCACTTCCTACCCTAATTCAAAGAGAGTTATGCTGTCTTTAGGTGCAAGGGAAAACAAGCCATGTTTCAAAAGTAGGTCTTCATGCTGCACTGTTTCCAAAAAAAGTGTCCAAAACCTGTACCAAAAGTAAACAAAGGCAGTGATTGATACAGTGCTTTTTACAGTGCTATGGTCCATGCAGGCTCACACACACACCCAGAAATAAATAATTCCTTTGAATTGTACTAATGAATAAGAACAAATCTCTTTTAGGTTCACAAGACTGTTTATTTCCTGTCTTTCTAGGGCTAAGATGGAATATGAATCATTCATGTGAGCTTAAAATTATGACTGTCATCTACCTGCTATGCTGCAGAAGGATGGTACCTGGTGCCCTCACAGTAAAGCCCAGCTCTTAATCTCTGAAGCAGAGACATTTGCATCATTGTGTGCTGCTTCTCTACTTCTTCAGCCTCCTGTCTTACCAGCCAGCCACAGCCTCATATTTGGTCAACCTGATAATTTCCACATTGAAAAATTCTATGTTTTCTGGGTTCATACTCCAGCAAGCATTTCCACAGTGCAGCTCCCCGTTTCTCCTCCTCTTTGAGAATAATGGTATTATTGAGTCATATTCTAACCATATTAAGGCTAACCTGGTCATATTCTAACTCTATAGTGCCAGTATCAAACCTAATCTGGGTAGACTGTACATGTTTTCCACATCTGCAGGTATTTTCATTTTCTGGTCTCGTAGGAGTGCAGTGATTAGTGAAGGTTACTACGGCTGTTGTTGTTGCAGTTTTTAACTTATGAGCACATCTAGTTCCTTATATTTTTTTCTTGTATTTAGTGGATCCAGTTCCTGAATATAATCATACTAGAAATTGTTCTTTCAGGCAAATCTTTCATAGTTTACCCCCAACACAGGTTCTACTCCTACCTTCTTGGAGGGCTGCAAGTCATCTGAAAGTGGTAACATTTCTGTTGTCTCTCTTAAGGCTCTAATAAAGCATCTGTGGAATCACCAAACAGGTCTAAGAATATTGATACCTTCTTTCAAGGTGGACCCCTGTGTTCTGCTGTTGTCTAACACTGCACATCTTTGTCAGAAGGGCTTGAAACTCAGCAGAATTCCTGTGTTCTTCCTAGAGTGGTGTGGATTGGAAGGGCTCTTAAAGAGAGTCCTTCTCCAGGTTTCCTGTGGCTCCTTCAGGTACTGGTAGGCTGCTCTGAGGTCTTTCTGGAGCCTTCTCTTCTCCAGGCTTCATGCCTCAGTGTGTCTTACTAGCAGAGGTGTTCTAGCCCTCTGATCATATTCCTGGCCCCCTGTTGTCACTTCAGCAGGTCCATGTCTTTCTTGTGTTGGGGGCCCCACAACTGGGCACAGCAATCCAGATGGGGTTTCACAAGATGGAGTAGAGGGGGAGAATCACCTCCCTCAATCTGCTGATCATGTTTTCTTTCTTACTACCAGGTGACTGGTTCCAAGAGCAGTCTGAATCAATGGGAACCCCTACTTCCATCTGTTACACTACTACAGGTAAGCACAGAGTAACCTAACTATATGGACCCCCTGCATTAAGGTTTGGAATCTTTGTTGGGTTTTTTTCTTCATTTATAGATGGTCAGTGTGATTTTTGTGACTGTAACATGCTAGGATTACTGGAAAAGAGCCTTGGCACAGTATTGGTTTATGAAACCAAATAAACCAAAACAGCCTTATCTAGTCAGTTCTACTTCATAGAACTGAAGTACCTGGGCCTGGCTGCTGAGCACCATCTGTTGGTGGCCTTGTTTCACCCCTGTGACAATAGAAAAGTGCTATGAATGTTTGTGACTTTCAAGTCTTGCCTTGTCAGTAAAAATTGTTCGGGTTTTTTTCCCTCAGGAAATTGTTGTTTAACATCAGTTCTATCATTTCAGTGGTTGCTTTGCTAGCCACAGCAACTGCAATAGATATTATTATCATAGGAGCTGACAAAATTTGGATTGGCCTGGAAACATATACAGCCAACACTATTGGGTGCCAGTGTTGTTGACACTAATAAAAAATGCAGATGCTCAGCACCTGAAAATCCTGGATTATGACATTTGGTGCCTGAATTTTATTGCCTGGCTCTGGAAACAGAGCTCTATGGGATCATAATCCCTGAAAATTTTATCAGGTTCCAGAAAGAATCAGGGTCAGTCCTGGAATCTTCAAAGTCTTTTGTTTAGTTTGTGAACTACCTTTCCCATGCCTGAGTTGCCCATTTGTGGCTGGAATACTGAATATTACAGAGCAGCTGAAGACTCTACCTGGAAGCAGTAAGTGTGGGTGTCACCTACAACATCTCAGGGGATGCTGCATCTCCTCTCCTCCCGCCCCAAAGCTGAACACAGGAGCCTTTCCAAAATTTACTGCTGTTATGGCAATGATTTTTACATGTTTTAGTGAGGCTGAAATTGTGTGCCTGATCTTAAAAAAGTGACAGGCTTGTCTGTTCACTAAGATAGATAAAAAATATGACATTCCAAACATTTTACAAGTGAAAAACTCAGCTTTCTTTTCAGGCAAAGTAGGACTGGCTTGCCTGCAATGTTTTTTGTTGCATGTTGAGGAAAAAACATTTGATTATATTTTCTAACCAGACAGCAAAAAAATATTTCTAGACATTTGGTAGCCTCAGGAAGAAAAGTAATCTGTCTTGAAAATCTTCTTTTAAGGTAATGCTGCTTCTCTCACACTCAATATTCTGTATCTTCATTGTGGTAATTTGAGAAAAAACTGTTCTGGTGAGAATGACACAGGCACAGAAGACTCAGTGTCTGTGCATGTAGTACCTGCTGAGTGATCTTCTCAGTGTTGCAGGATCACTTGGTAGAACAGTAAAATTAAAGGAAAGTGAATCCTCTGTTGCAGTCGTGCCACAGGACTGTTCTGTGTGCCACAGACAACATGACAGCTGGCAGTTGTGTTTATAGCAATAGTAACTTATTTTTGTGACAGTCTAAGATAAACTATTGTTCTTCCAGTGTTCTGGTTTCATTCACAAGCAATAAACTTTTTAATGATGTAAAAAAGTCTTTAAAACTTTTGGAGCTATGACAGTGCTGACCCCTACTCAGTGCATAGCTGAGATTCCCTAAGCACTGTTTGTTTCAAATTCAGTAAATGCTGCTTCCTTTGCAATCCACAAGCAGTGGTCACTCTTGCCTAGCTCTTCTGTTTTGTTAGACTGAATGATATAACAATACTCAGGGAAACAAATTACTTGGAAACAGCATTTTCTGTCTTTCACAATGAATAGGCATCTTAAGTTATTTACATAAAAACAGTTGATAGACAGCAACTTAAGAGCAAACTCAAATTTAGGTCTTTATTCACTTTTCTCTAACAATATATGAACTGAATTACGAAGAATCAACCACATGAAATTCTTATTTGATCATCACAAAGTATTATCTTTGTCATAATTAGTTTTAAATTCTGCGCTTCTAGTTCTAAAATGATATTTTAAGTGCCAAAACTACTTCATCAGAAACTATGAGGATCACTTCACATCTGTGGCCTCATTCTCTTGAGATGTTTCTTAATCATTTTCCTCTTCCATCAGGCAGACAAATGTGTAAGTATCTCTTTTTGTATATTTCATCAATACATCCTCCTCCCAAGTGTTTGCTGGCTTTCAGAATAGATAGAAAAATACTGAAAGCTGAGTACTCTGGGAGACACACACTGTTTATTTTTTGTAACATCTTTTCCTCAAACACTTTAGTGGTTCTGTTGAGATGACTTTTGTGCATGCTTTTTGTGTGAACTGAGCCTTGGGAATTTTACGAAGTTTAATATTATTGATGTCAGAACCTTTTGTTAGCAGTTTTATTTTCATTTCTGATTTTGGTGCCAGCTTTTTCCTGGCAAATTTAAGTTGTAGATGTAGTTTATTTCTGTTCATGTTTATGGCACAAATAGAATACTTTTTTGATGATGCTTTTTATTTATTGTGATGTCCTTGAGAAGGAAAGCAGTGTGTACAACAGACCTGACCTTGTCTTTGTACTCTGATAATTAGGAGGCCTTATTTAAAACTGGTCATGATCTTTGTTCTCTGGAGATTAGAATCTTTCAGCTGCATGAAGTTCATTTTTAATGTAATTAAATTCATAAGGATTTTTCTGAACATATGGTCGCATTGCATCTTTTTTATTTGAGTTGTGCTCTTTAAAGTGAACCCTTGTCTCCAGATTTACAGCAGGGAGGGGAATGGTATTGGTGTTTCTTGTGGGACTGTATCTGACTCTGTTGTAATTGAGTCATGCAGACAGGTAGGTAAGGGGCCCCTGCATGACAGAAAGTATGATTTAACAGGCAAGGAGAGGGAAAAGAACAAGAAAAACACAATTGAGATTTGCTTGAAAAATACACCACAGGTTTGTAAAAATGGAAATTTCTCTTATCCTTCATGATTCTACCTACAAGATACTGTTGTCTGGAAAGTTCAGAGTACAAGTCCTCTCCTGGGGGTTTGGGCCATCTTTGATATGTCATGGCTCAGCAGGGACTTGCTCCTTCTTTGCCCCAGGGGCTGCTTTTAAGCTCTGGTTCTAGCTCTTGGTCTCTGTCTGAGCTATGCTGCAGATATAGTTTTGTCCAGGCTTGTACCTCCCCTTTTCTGATGATGATTTTGATCCAGGCCTTCCCCATCATTACAGAGGTGTCTGAGAGTCTGGATAGTTGACAGAAGCTGGTAACCACCTGGACCTGCCCTTTATGCCTTTCTTGAGTCCAGGGGGACTACCTCTTTGCTGTGGAGGGCACAGGACTGCCTGCCTGCCTTTCTGTGACTTTGAGCTCCCACCTCACCTTCCCTTAAAAAAACCTCCTGCCCTTGTTGCTCCATGGAATTCCCTTCCTTTTTGGAGATGGAAGTATATAAGGTACAAACCCCAAAATACCCTTCTGGAGGCAGCTTCAAATGTATGTACTGGAAATGTGTATTTTTACCTCTCTGTTTAGATACAAGCTTATCTTGTGATACAGAGAAATTGTACATTTCAGTCATCTTTTTTTATTGCCTTCTTGCATTATTTTACTTGTCATGCTTTTTCTTTAAAGTACGTGTGTTCTCTGTTTTGTCACTTTGCTGCCATCCTCCTCACAGCTTCATGCTGGACAGCATTTGATCAGAATGAAAAAACCAGGAGATTTTAGAAGAAAATTAAGGGTTTATCCCTTAACGGATACAGTTTTGGTATTGCTGACTTAACAGCATTGTACAATATAATTGATGATCAAGAGATTATTAAACCAGATCAGATTTTGGCTAGATTTTGTTTCTGTATGCCTATGGTTTATTCTCCCTACATTACAGAGTGGAAGCAATGAGAGTCAGGGGTGAAAAGGGAGCACATAATTTTGCAGTATCAGATGAGCATAGTGGCCTTATAATTAGCCTTATAATTAGAATTGAATTATTTTAATATCTTGTGTGCATTTAGGATTTTGTCCTAGTGAGAAAAGGAGTATCTAATTTGGAAAAAAGGTGGTTGAAGAGAGCTTCCTCTGTAAAGAAACCGGAGCCCTCTGATCTGCATGCACTGATTTTTCTACATGAGAAATGTATAAAGGATTTTCCCCTTTTTGAACTGTCAGAGTCACACTGAAACATTTTGGCAGTCGCTTCCTGCATGGTTTGTCATATGTCTGCTTGATGATTTCTCATTCTATAGAGGAAGGGATGGATGAGGGGGTAGGAACTAACAAATGTTAATTTAGAAAAAAAAAATTTTCTCAGTGTATGTCATTTGGAAATGTCACACATACCTTGAAATGGAGTATATTATCTTTTAAGTAAGGATCCTGCAAGGCAGAGTGGGTGGCAGTGGAGATTATGCCACTGCTATGTAAGTGCACTTGCAAGGCAAAATCTGTATTGATTTAATAATCCTCATTAAAAAATAAAGGAAAAAAAGCTTTTCAGAGTGTGATTAACCAGGAATGCCAGTTTGTTGATGCTCCTGAGCAGATTGCCCTGGAGGATAAAATACACAGTGGAAAGCTGCCAGGCAAGGACATCACTGAAGTGATTAAACTGGCAGAGCTGTTGTGCCACCTACTACACTATGGAACCCTGTAAGGGAAGCCAGAGTGCTTTTGCAGAGAGGTTTCTGTTGGCACATACCTCTATGTTGTGCTCTAAATAGTCCAGTTTCTGAAAGACCAGCTAGGACTGACTGATTTACAGAGGAAACAAAGGTTTCCCATAGGATCTCATCTTAATTTTTCTTTTCATTAAAGAAGAACCAGAGATTAAAGTAGAAACAGAAACCTCAGAGTATCAAATTTATGCTTTCTCAGCACATGCATCCTATTAGACAAAAGCAGAGCACTGTGTTTTCAGCACTGGCTGAGCTTGTCCTGTTTTATAGTCTGTGTAAGTCCTTTCAAGGGACACTCCAGCTGCTCTTTCCAGCATATCTGTTCTAATGTTATACCAATACTCAGCCCCACTAAAGTCCAAGGAGGCTGTGTAACAGGGGGAACTCCCACGTTTTTAATGGAATCAAATTAGTTCTGTAAAATGGTGTTGACGTACTCACCTACCAAAAAACTTGTTTTGAAGTCGTTTCGGTTTTACTGAAAACAATTTCTTTTTTTCCTAGCAAAGCTTATATATTGTTCTCTCTATTTGACAGTGGCCTTGGGAGCTGTTTCCTGTGGACAGGATTATATTGTACTTAGACTGAAGTGCTGGAAAGCTGAAGTCCAATAATAAGTTCCAAAACCCAGTATGGAAGTCTTATGTAGCAAAGTGAGGAAAGGCTAACTTCAGTCCTGATTTTCTCTAACTGGTGGTTAGACAAAATCATAAATCTGAGCTGTAGTCTTACAATATGTCACTGGTCTAACAAATACCTACCTTTGTTATGCATCCTGTCAAGATAATAAAGATTTAAGCTCCAAGAATGTTCTCTTTATGTATGAGAAACAAATTTAACAGGACTGTGATTTCCATCCTTTCAAGGCATTCTGCCTAGCATTTCAGCATGAATCTTCAGGGATTATATTATTTCAAGTGCAGTTCTACTCAGCACCTCTGAGACCAACTGCTGGGAAATCAAGTTACCTGTATGAAGAAATCTGTCTCCTAATCACATTTTTCTTGCCTCTGTTAACTTTATAGTTCTTGCATTGGAAGAAAAATCTTCATCCACTCTGAAGCCATATTGTGCATCTCACATAAACTTGCCCTGCTTGTTGAGTTGTGTTATTTCAGCAGTGCCACAGTATCTCCAAAGGCCCATTAAAATATATTACCTGATAGGCTGCATTCTTCAGGAAGGCTATAAATATGATGGGGAGGGGGCTATGTGTCTACATTCAGCTGTTTTGGAGGAATCAGGAACTCCACTGACTTCAGACAAATGTGTGTGCAGCACGAAGTGAAGGATGCCAGAAAGCTTACATTAAAATTCTACTGTGTGCTTTAATGACCATGTATCTAAAACATAAATACAAGAATTCAGATATTTGGTAGTCAGCAGCAGATTGTTTGCATCAAAACAATGAAACCAACTTGAAAAACTTGACAATTGATCCATTTTTAATTACTGTATGGAAATGATATCCTGATTGTGAAGTAGTTATTTTATTATGAAGTATTATTTTATTAATATTTTGGAAACTGGGCCAATTTCCTTGTGTTTTCTGTTGAGATCCTAGGGACTTTCTGAAGTGGATTTTAAGGAATTTCAAATGTTCCCGTTCTCAGCAGAATGTCTCAAAGCTAATGAACGCTTTGGTGATTTTCTTTGTCTTCTTAAATGGATGTTGTTGGCATTTTTAGGCCAATTTTGGAGTGTTTACAAAAGTTTTACTGTAGGGTTTGTCTGTGAGCATATCTCAAAATCTACATAGCTCTTATCCTGTATTTGTAGGAGTGCTGCAGTTAGTGGAGCACTGTATGGACTTTACTAATACCCAGGATTTTGGATAAAATTTTGTGGTTTAAGAATGTGTACTGCATTTTAATAGAGTGGTAAGTCCTGCAAATGCAAGCAGTTTGTTATAGCACTGTACAGCTTGACCCATCCCTGTTCTTCACAGAGGACTGACACTGAAATTTGGTGAAGGATCAGTCAGTATGCTTCTAGAGAACTGCAGTGAGCAAGGACTTCTGAGAGTTTCTTTAGTGTTTTTATGGAGATACTGATTTCTGTGCTTCTGTGAAATTAGGTATTGCTGGCTGAGCTCTCCAGACAAGCCAGAGAGCAGCCACTTGCACATATTTTGTCTGCAGGGCTGTGAGTAGCTTCTGTTGCTTCCCTGGAGAGGATGTGGCGATGACAGAGCAGCGTAGCTGTGGGACTTCCCCTGCTGAAGGTGTTTGCACAATTTTTACTGCTGTTCCTAGGACAGGCTGTAATGTCACATAACATCTTGCCAGAGGCTGTTGATTTTCTGATAGACATAGTCAAATATGTTCAGATAGTTTTATCTTAATAGATGAAATAAGTAACCAATTCCTTTTATGCTTACTTGCACCGGACCCAGATACTAAAGGCTATCCTTAACTATCCTTAGCTTTTGCCTGAAAAAACATGGAATTGTATTCATCACATTGCAATGGCAAGCAGAATTGGAATTTCTAATTCTGATAAGTTCAAATGACAGCTTTTCATATAATCTCCTTTTAGTCATTTGAGACATTTAAATGAAATTAGGCATTTTCTGAGACTTAAAAACACAACACAAAAAAAAAAAAAAAAAAATGTTCTGCCAAGGCTTTCAATGTGATTCTGACTCTGAGGAACACCTAAATATGAAATTCCACATGAAAACTGAAGGACAAAGTGATTTCAACTGAAATTGAATTTTTTTTTTTTTAATAGAAATAGTACCATTTCAAACTTCAGAGATTTCTACAATGTATCTTGGGTAACTGTACCAATGTCCATAAGCAGCAGATTTCTAGAGACTTTTACTACAGTAATATAAAATTTCACAAGAGTAAATTTAGGAAGATTCAGTGGGAGAAAATCTCATGATCAGTGTTAAGACCCAGGCTTTGCTCTCTTTTAAGGCAGCATGTTGCCTTTTTTTAAGCAGAAATGCAGTAGCTTCTCTGCCAAGTAATTTTTATTCCTGCTTAGCCTTTAGCCTTTTAAGGACCACTTATAATTTCATAAAAGGTATGATTCTAGTAAAACTCTGAATATTGCCCAGACCTTTTTTTTTTTTTTGGAAATTTTTGTGCTTCCCTGTTGCAGCAGTGTTAATCAGAAATGAATCAGCTGTGGCAGGCAGGCAGGCAGTCTATACCTGGTCTAATTATATTATCTTTAAAGAACAGAAGTAGGTGGATGGCATGCAGGATTCTGTGAGGATCAAACACCCAGAATAGTCGTTATTATTTTAAAGTAATTTTCATGAGTTATTATTTAGTGGAACCTTTTGTGCTGTGAGGGTTGTGCTTGATTGTTTGTTTGGGTTGGTTTTTTTTTTCCCTCAGTGATAATTACAAGAAGACTTAATGCACTTAATTTTCATTCATAATTACTTTTTTTCACAGTTGGTCCAATGCTGAGAGTGTAACCCACATGAAAGTCAGTGTAATTTCCTGTCCTGTCATGTATTTCTCATGGAGGGCTTTGCATTGCTCCAGTTTCTTTAAGACGAGATGAGCTCAGGCTCAGCATGGATGATCTTTTTTTTTATTGCTTCCAACACTGGGAACTGTAATTGTATGCATGTTCTGGATGAAGACTTGCACATTATTGCTAATAGGATTAGCCTTAATATTTAACATTTTGGGATTTATTATAATTTTGGGGCATCTAACAAGGCCTGAAGGCCTGAAGTTTAGGACTGTAATGGTTCTTTATGGTCAGGGTCTTCATAAAGCAATTTGGACCAGAGAACCTTAGGAGCTGGCAGGCAACTAGAATGAATGCCAGCTCTCACATTCTGATTTTTACTATTTCAGAAAAAAAAAAAAAGAAGAAGAACTTTTGTGTTAGTACTCAATAAAGGAATTCTTTTGGCACAATCATTTTTATTAAAGAGAATTCTGTTTACCATTGCATGTTTAACTCTTAGAAAATGAGAATATTTTGATGTGCAATGATGAGGCCTTTTACACTTGTGAAGGTTTACTTTTTGTTGGTAGCTGATACTTCAAGGGGAACCAGTAGGCAAGTGCATTGTGTTAACTTGAACACACATGGCAATTACTTGGCACCAGTTGGGGTCTTGTGCCTTATGGCTGCCCAGCTGCTCTGTACAGGGTTGGGTTAGAAACCAACACTTGGTCATCTCAGTTTGAACAAGCACATCTGCCCAAGTGAGCTGCTGAGTTAAAAATAATAAGACATTCCCTCTTATGTTTGTTTTCTGTTTTGGTTTTTCTAACGAAAACATTTAAAGACAGATTAAGTTCTGCTCTTGTGACCCAAGCTATCAGGTGTTCCCTTTGTGATGCCATTTTACCTTCCTCTTTATTTGTGTGATTCAGGTTTGCACATGCTCTTTCATCTTGCAGTCTGGTAGGTAAAGCAATGGGCTGGTTTGGAAAGAAGCCTCAGCTTTAATCCCTCCCTGGTAACAGCTCTAGTTTAAAAAAAAACCCCAAAACCAGCAAAAAACAACAAAACCCTACAAACACAACCCCCCCCAAAAAAAGAACCAATAAAAAACCCCAGGACAATGTGATGGTCAATGTTTCCCACTCGGATAGTTACTTTTACAGTCAGAATACAGTTTATTATTTCCAGAATTGACTATTTGAATGGTTTTAATTTGGGATAATGGACTGATTTTCAGTAATTTAATTGTGCCATTATTTTGATTGCAGAAAGGAAGGCAGACCAACCTTCTTGCACACTTCAAAGGTCGTTGCAATTTTCTAGGCACATTGAAGGAGTTAAAAAGGAAAAAAAAAAAAAGTTTTCTTGAACAAGCCCTCAATTTCTGTTGATAAATCAGCAGATTTGCCATCACTAGGATAAGAACCTTCTCTGATATTCTCAAGAAAGGTTGATTTTTTAGTTTTGATGATGAACAAAGTTATTCCATTCATTTTTGCTACCAGTTTTATAGCTAAATATCCTTGACTACTTTTCAAATTATAATCCTACTACAAGTGACCTTAGTTTTGAAACAGGGTATTAGTGCACTATCAAGGAAATATTTGTCCTTTTCACTGCATAGCTTCTTACTATACTACATAATAATAATCCAGTTTAGTTATGTATTTTATCTGTCAGGATTTTTATTATCTTTCCTGCTGTTTAGACAAAACTGGCATATCTGTGAAAAAACCCACTTGTTCCAAAAAAAATGCATGTATTTAAATTCACCCCACAAGTTTTACTCTGGAAGAATAAAGCAGGAGGGTTTTAGAAGACTTATATTAATTTATCCAAAAGTTTTTTATGCCTTCAAAGTGATTGTCAGAAATATTTAAATCAGCAAGAATAATTAGAATACTTACAATTTGTGCTTTATTTATTTGACCACACTTTCTGGTCAACAAGACATTTGGCTCTTTCTGTTTCTTCATATAATTCTAAGTAGCATGCCAGAAAAGGAAGCATTAAATATATAAGATGTAAATGTGATCATATTAAAGACCTCATTTAAGCTGTCAATTTTAAACATACTTGATCAGGATTAATTTGGAATGGTGATTTTAATGTTGTTGACTGTTGTAGGAAAATGCTGTTGTTGCATGGGGTAGCAGAACTTGCTTGGAATCAGTTTTAGACTTCAGCCTGAATCCCTGAGTATTGAGCTATTGGCTCTCCAAAAAAAATTCCATGACCACTGTGTGTATATACATAAGTACATTTAATACGTATATGTGTATGTTTGGTTTTATAACAATTTAGAAGGAAAATAATTTTTAGAAATTTAAATTAATTTTGTTTTACTTGGTCATGCTGATACGTATCTTGTTTTTTTGGGTGCTCTGTAGTTTTTGGTTTTTCCTGCTTCAACTTTTTTCTGTGGCAGTTTGTACTTATTCAGGTTATGGGCCCTTTATTAGTAGTTCTAACTCACATTTTGAAGAAAACATTTTTTATTGGCTTTGTCTTCTAATGTATATTAAAGTGCTCTAGTATTTTACAGATTGTTATTTCCACACCTATTCTAATGTTCATCAAGTGACAAAATAGAAGCAAACTAAATATTTGCATTAACAAACCAGATACTCATTCTTTTCTGCAATTTGAAAGCAACATACCTTTAACAATAATTTGTTAGTAACCTGAGAGTATTTACCAAAGTTCTTGTTTTCTTTGAGAATACTTCCACTTATCCTGGAGTGTTTTCTTATTTGTAAAGCCCTAACTGGAACCTCATCTCTTAACTGGAACCTCTGATTTGGGAAATCTTTGTTAGAGTAGGCCAAATAAACCAATGCTGCTTTGTGACTTTGGGAAGACTCTTCTGAGATGACCAGTTTGGAAACCAGTGAAGCTCTGTGGGTGCCTGTCTGGAGCAGTGGGCTGACCAGGTGCATTAGAAGTAGCTTCTGGGAGCAGGACACCAACCAAACAAAAGCTGTTAACTTGGTAGAGGAAGATTATTATTAATTAGCTCAGGCTTTTATGTTCAACTATGTCATCAACAATAAAAGGAACAGAAGCTGTTTTTCAGCACATATAAGCTTGCTTTTTGTAGTTTTGAGTGTTTTCTCACTGAAGACAAGGAACAGACATTTAGTTTTAAGATACAGCAGCTTCTGATGTGCTAATTAGTGTGTTTAATAATTCCTATTTATGAACTCTTCATCACTTACTGTTAGTCATCATTAGAATGTTACACTTGCTTTTTAATTATGTTGCATAGTTTCACTTATCCAAGCTGCATAGTTTCTGCCATATCATAAAAGAAATACAATATATTAGCATATTTTAATTTGTTTCTCTTTCATGTGTAGCTACTCAGCATATTTGTAGCTTACAAAGAGAGAAAGGTAGGTGATAAAAGTTTTCTCTCTGATTTTTAAACTTGCTGCAGTGCTTGTCACCTGGCAAAGGACCTGATTTGCCTTTTTTTTTAAAGTTTGGGTGAATTTCATTTAAGGAGAAATTGAAATGTAAAGGAGTCCTTTAAAGAAAATAGTACAAAAGTTTCAGATCAGGCAGTGCTTGACATACATGACACAGTATCACAAAAGCCTTACTTTTAAGCTTTATTAATGATATCCAGCAAAATACATTTTTAGACACAGGCACAGTGGTCATTTTCAAAGATTTGTGTTTTTCCCAGCCTCCAATCACTAATTCCCATCTCTCAGCAAACCTGGGAGTGCATTTGTTCCTCTGTTTCCTTCACCTGTTCTGTTCTTTCACTTAGCCTGGCTGCATTTTTGTCCACATAGAAAGAGCAAGGAAATTCTTCTCTTTATACTCTGAAGTGAAGCCCATGGGATTTTGGCTGTTAACTCAGTACAAAAAAGATCAGAAGGTTAGTGCATAAGATAGTTGAGCTACACATCACCTCTTGACAAAGGTGACATTTTGGGCAATGCCTCTACTTGGCATAATAGTGCAAGAGTTTCCCTTTCATCTTAAAAGCTAGGCTGCACTTATTTGCTATTTATTTCCCTCTAAATAGTACTAGAAACACTTCAGAGGAAAGAGAAATTTAGCAACAGATAGAGCTGACAGGAGAATAGAGTAGCAGAGACTGCAAATACATTGCACAGGGAGATATGAAGTAGCAAAACATCTGGACACTGAGAACACAGGCAGAGTTGCTTTTTTTTCTTAAAAAGAGCCAAAATAAACCAATGCCTCAGGTTTTTACATGTGATATCGAGATAAATTATGAAAGTAACTGGAGTTTTGATAATGGTTTTCCTTTTTTTACAGCTGATCTCTGTAATTTTGAAGAAAATTAGGAAGCCTGTCCACTCCACTGATCAAAACAGTAGTTTAAACTGCAGTAATTTCAGAATCACTGGCTATGCCTGTCAGAATGGCAAGTGAATAAAAGCAAAAAACCTTGCCATTTGCACATAACATTATTTGTTTTTTAAAAGTGTTTGAGATTTGTATGGATTACCAGGATTCCAAAGTAAAAGGCAATATTTAAACCAAAACAAAATAATCTCTAAAAAGCCAAAACAAACCCCCATATCTGACAACAATCATCAAATGTCAAATTACAGATGATTAATAGTAAATGCTTGCTGGCATGGGTAAAAACTCTCTGCAGAAAACAATTATTTGATGCATTTTCATTCTTTTTATGGTCTCCTAAATGCTGGAGTAACACTGTATGTTGAGAGAGAACCATATGTTGAGTTTTTCTAAATTCCCAGGTGTCATTTGCAAGAACAATCACTTTAAAATGCTTTTTCTCTTTTTAGAGTGTCAGAATTTGGATCAAAACTTTCATTTTAAAAGCTCTGTTAGGCCTGATGCTGCATGTTGCTGCAAATTTATCCTCCCTAAACTGGATCTCAAGGATAGATAATTCAATCCATATTATTCATTCTTTGACTGTGATTACAGCTTCAACAACTCAAAATAAAAGTATGGAATACTGAAACATTCCCCAGCCACAGTTAACCTCCTGTTTCAGTTAGCAGTTCCTTCAGGGACAATTACTTTAAAATTAATTTTGTGCTAAAAGCATCCACTGTGAATTTAGGCACAGCCTTAGGCAGAAATATTTCCTGTGGCCATGGTGACTATCTCTCATCTGTTGTAGCTGTAACATATTTCTCCATCTACTAACCATTACTTTAATCATTGCATGAAGACTCAAGTCATTTTCAGCTAAAATTTGGTGGTGTCCTCTGAAAAGGGTAACAAAAGGGGAATACCCTCAAATTCAAGATACAAGACTTTCAGCTGTTTGGAAAGGGGAGGATTTTTTTTCTCTGAAATCTCCAGTGAAGGCCAAGTAGACTTGCAGACCAAGCTAAAATACTTCCCTGTATCTCTACATCTGTTTGTTAAGCAGGGATGTATGTATTGTAAAGGATGTAGAATTGTTTACCCAACAGCTTGGCAGTCACAGTGTTTCTTTTATGTCATAAGCTGGTGGAAGTTCTGAAGCCATAAGAGATCATCACCTCCTAGAGAAAATAATAAAATCTGCTGAGGGTTCACAAAAGATGAGGGGAGGTTCTTTTTCTCCACTAATGTCTCATCTGATTTTGGAATAATGTTGTCCAGCCAAATACAACTCCAGTTGTATTCAATGTGAAAAGGTCTCCCACAGGCGCCAAGTGAAAATTGCACAGCACAGAATTGCCATGTTTTACCCACAGGCTGCACTTACACAGCTACCAGGCTTTCTGTTCTGTAGGACTGGTTGATGTAAAATTGCTGATCATTCAAACAGAAAGTTGTCTAAAATGCCAACAGTTATTGGAAATACTCTGGTTACAGGAATAAAACCGTGTGATGGATCAATGAGGGACAACTGCTCTGTAAGATGCATCATTTAAAGTGTAACTTGGAATAAAGAATTCAGTGCATTGGTTAGCAAGATATATTTTTGCTTGGGTTTAATTACAAGTTCTTGAAATTGAAGTGTGCCAAGCTTTTTTAAAGTAGAAAGCACACAAGAAATTTTTTATCTATAGAAAGAAAATCATCATTCCAACCAAAAGCTGCTCCTTGAACTGTGCTAAGCCAAAATGATTTCCAGATGAGTCCTTTCTGTACACATTTTCTGTTCCTTTTTATCTTGGTCTTGGGAGTGGTAATTTAAAGAAGGTAGTGGAGATGAGGTCCTCCTCATTTTTGTCCATGTTCTCTCAAAGGAGATAATTTAAGCACTTTTGGGGATGGAAGAGAACAGTTCACATCATCTAGAATTAAACATCTAACTGGTATCTAAATCAGGACTGTAGTCCCACAGGCTATTTCAGATAGGCAATGAGGGAATAGAGGAGCACTCTGAGTTGCCCTTTGGAAGTCATGAAGCTAAAGTAACTCTCCCTGGAGGAGAAGGTTTTTCACTGTGCTAATATAGAGAGCCAGAGGAGGCTAAGCTACTGGTTTAGATCCCAGAAGTTGGAAAGTGTAAATGCTGCTCTCAGTGCAGATTATCCAAGTAAGCTCAAATTAAAAGTGAAAATTGTTCATGGTAACAGCAGAGGAAACATTCACCATTTAGTTTGGAATCTAGTTATGAAGCCAAGAAATTTATATAGTATTAGAGAGAAATCCTTGTGTTGAAATTCATGGTGTTTAATCACTGCTGTTCCTGTTTCTTCCCAAAAGACAACTTTTTCCCTCATTTTAGAACCTCCTCTCTATTTTCTTCTTACTTATTTGTATTATTACTGAACAATATATCTGGTAAGCCAATTAGTGTTTTGTAGTATGAGTCTGGGGGAGGAGTGATCATAGAGAATTTTAAGTCTGGTAATTTTCATAAGGAAGGAGTAGTAGTAGTAGTAGTAGGTAATGCTCTGAGTGCAAGTCTAACACAAGGAAATGCAATTTTGGTGGGGTTTTTACATCTGTAAAACATGCCAGATACTCAGCATAACATTTTTTTAAAAAATATGGAACCAGAAGTTCCTATACATGAGTATAAGGCAAATAATATATGGACAAGGTACATATATGTAAGAGTACAAGGTGAATAGATAAAAGTGATGAATCAACGTATCTTGTAAAAATTTATCCTGTTGCTAATGAAAATAACTCATAGGATGTTAATTCACAAGAAACACAGAATGTTGTTAAACAGTTTGTAAATTATGTCAGCAAACCCTGACATCCAGCAGGCTTCCATAAAGATTACTTTTATTGGCAAAAAAAATGGAGTGAAACAAAAAAGAAATGTTTTTTCATTTGTAGGACCTTCATTTTCTCATGAAAAACAGCTTCTGTATTGATGGTTCCTATACATTCCCTCTACTTAATAATACAAGTATTTTCAGCCATTCTGAAAGCTGCTAGCTCTTGAAATTTGACATGTTGCTGTGGGTTAACTCTGCTGGGCAGCCAAGCCCCACACAGCCACTTGCTCACTCCCACTCAGTGGGATGAGGAAGAAAATTGGAAAAGTAAATCTGAGAAAACTCTTGGGTTGCAACTCAGGGAGTTTTACAGGTAAAGTAAAAGCTGCACTCACAAGCAAGGCAAAACAAAATCATTCATTTATTCACAACTTCCCATTGCCAGATGGTTAGCAGGAAAGCAGGGCTTCACCAGGTGTAAGAGGCAAGACAAATGCCATCACTTTGGATGTACCTCTTCTTCTTCCTCTTTCCTCTGATTTTTTATTGCTGAGCATCATGTCACATGAAGGGGAATATCCCTTTGGTCAGTTGGGATCAGCTGTCCTGGCTGTCCCCCTTCCCAGCTTCTTGTACTTGCCCAGACTACTGGCTGGTGGGGCTGTGTGAGAAGCAGAGGTGCTTTGGCACTGTGCAATCACTGCTCAGCAAACTCTGATACATCCTTTTGATATCAATGCTGCTTTGGTCACAAATCGAAAAGGCAGACCTGTGAGAGCTAGTGTGAAGAAAAATAACTATACATGTGAAAGTGGGACTAAAATGCCAATTCTTAAAATTGAATATGTGGAGTTCTGCATGTTCTAAATATAGCCATTGTCAAAGGTTTTCTTATAATCTATATCTAATTTTTTCCCAAAATTTGAAAATAAGATAAATTTTAATTTTTGAGATTTTGCAGTTCACTTAAATTAGCATATTAATTCTTTGGACATGTTCAAGAAGGAAAAGACTGATTATACACATGCCAGTATGCTAATATGCTTTTGGTTTTCTTTCTCATTTCTAAATTTTTAAGGTATTGATAGTTGATCTTATGCTAAAAGTATTGTATATGGTAAAATAACTTCAGTCTCACTCTCTATATATGAACATACATATATTTATAAATTGTGATATGAAGACATGAGAAAGTAGCCCTCACTTGTATTAATATATACCTGAAATAAGCCAACACATACAACACAACTAACACATACTCTCATCATCTGTAGTGGTGTAGGTTGGATAGGCAGTAGCACTTCTGAAATTATGCAAGTAGCTTATGAATCAGATATTTTTTCAAGTGACTGACTCAGATAATTAATCTGGAACAAATAGATCTTGGTTTCTCAGAAACCTTAACAGATTTTAGAAACTTAAGGTCTTTAAATTTAGCTTGACTTTTGTTTTAAAAAGAAACATTGTTGCATATTATTTTACAAAAATACTAGTTGTTCAACAGTTTGGATATGTTGTGACAGGATATTTTATCTTGAAGTGGCAAGGAACTTATTGAAATATCCAGTTAGTGCATTGTTGTCACCTGCTTTCTTTCTACCTCAGGCTCATCTCTGGTCACCCCGGGGTACTGGTGTTCACTGGCCTGTTCAAGAGTGAGCAGAAATTGCTGCCAATGGTATTTTGGGCAGTATTACAGAGAGTAACTTCTCTTCGAAACTAAACCTCTTCAGTGTGACATCAGTCACACAAAAAGTCCCAGACACATGCAAATGAATGCAAAATGTCTTGCTAATTTTTGCTAGTAAACCAATTTGGAACAATATTCTCTGCGTGGGAAGATGCCAGCCTGTGAAATACTGTGATGAACTGTTGGATTGAGTTATTCCATAAGGAACCCAAGAATGGAGAAAATGATGGAAGACTGGGTAAATAGAGCTGAGGTTTAATTACTTCCTTAGAAGTAATTCTTAGTGTTTCCAGACTTTTATTGATTTTTCTCTTTTAGATTTGTCTATTAGATGTTTTTTAATAGTATATGATATGGCTTGTAAATTAAATTGAATGGTTAAAAGATGTGCATGTCCTGCCTAACAGTTACAGCAAACAGAATACTGCTTTGGTATATGTCAGTATCATCAATTTAAATGCATGGAACTGACTGTGTTCCTTATAAATTCTGATTTCAGATAGCAATAAGGTACAAATGTATTGTATTTCTCATGCAGTTTTTAAGGTTTCAAGTTTATTTCTATTTTCTCCTCTTAAAAAAAGTGTGTTGATATTTTACTTTGTTTATATTGCTCTTATTTTGGTGGCCTTTGACCACTATTTCAGTAGATGATATATGTTGTTGATGTTGAAAATCTGGCTGCCAGCATTATCCATCCAAATATAATTTCTGTATTCATAGGACTATGTATAATATAAACAGTGATGTAACAATGTCTAGAGCTTTGAAACTGCTTGGCAGTTGTTTGGGGCTGTTGGGGTTTTTTTGCTTTACACCCATAGTTATCCTGCTTTTATTCCCTGTTTTAGTTTTGATAGTACATTTAGTGAGGGTACACAAGTGTAGCAACTTGGGTTATGTGCTAGGAAGTTCAGGGTCTATTCCTACTGCTTTTCTATTATCTCAGGTAAACCTTTTGAAAAGTATTGCTTTCACTGATACATTTTTGCCTGAAAATATGAAGACAGCATGCCCAATTGGTATCTTCAGAGGAGGCAATGCAAGAACTCTTATTCTGTTGAGTCATTCCTCTTTCTTTCAAGATGGTGACCTTTTCAGTTAAAATCCTTGTTTAAAGGACTTTCTGAAATCAGGCCAGCAGTTGAATTGGAAGAAATTGAACGAGTATGATTATCTATGTGTTTTTAAGTGTACACAATCAACAATTTTCAAATTGTTTTCCATAGACCTGCAAGTATGACAGTATCTATGCACCTTTGTAGAAAAACTTTTTTCATAGTCTTGAAATAACATGGAACATTTAATTAAAGTCATAAATTCTCAGATGTGAGGAGCTTACTCAAGCAATGAAAAATTAATAAGGCTTTTTTCCTTTAAATGAACAATTGAAATGGTGCTATTAATATTAGTGCTGGAGATTTTTTATTCCTATCAACATTAGAACTATTGACTGGACACACTGATGATGTCTTTGATTTCAGGGATGGGGTGCTGTTTAAAAAACTGGCATGATTTTATGGTAGTACTTTAAACAGTAGGAATGCCTTATTTGATTAAGAATTTTATTATTGTAACTTACAAGATAATAAATAAAATAGAGTATAAAATGGGTTCTACAGTAACACTTTATTAACATGATTGTAAAGGCAGATTATCTGGCATTCATTCAATGATCTTTAGTAATTTGTGAAAGAATAGCATTTTTTGTTACATTGCCATTTAAGTCTAGGTAACTTAAATCCATACATTGTATGTAGATAGGCAGTGATTATTTGTTTATTGACTAATTTATTCATTTACTTTAGAAACCAAACTTTGCTTTCCCGGCTACGTATTTTGTCTGTGTTTGAAGTAGTTGGACATCCTGAATCAAAATACTTACAACCGTAAAACAAAATTGTAAGCTTTGTGTCTTCATACAACATTCTGGAGTTTAGCTGAAATGAATGTTTTGATGATACTTACTTAGCTGAAAGATAAATTAAAGCCTTTTTCCTCCAGTAGCATCTCTCCCCACTAAGTAGCTACTGACAAAATAGTGTTAAGAACACATGAGGGCATAAGTTTTATGTTTCCTTCCTCTGTTGCTTGGGAGAAGTAGGAAGATTTGTGGCCACACTTCAAAAGGTCAACTTTTCCCCTCATTTTACTTTATCTCCACTACAGTACTGAAGATGACCTTTCTTGAAAACAGCATTGCCATTTTGGGGATTACATCGTCATCAGAAATACATCTGGAATAAATGGTAATTGTCTCACTGTGATCTTTCTCAGAATCCAGTGTATGTAAAAAATGAGAGAGTCATTGCTGTATATCTAAATTGGAATTTCATCATTACTTTATTGGGATATCCTGCAAGTAGCAGTGAACTTTGCATCACTGCCTTCATCACCTAAGTGTGGCAGGGATATCTTGAAGCAGGGCAATTTCTTGCTTTTTTTCAGTGACAAATGCAAAGAAATCCTTCACTCTAGTAACAGAAAGAGTTCTGACTTGTTACCCAGTATGTGGCTGGGGACTGTAGAACCACATCTTGCTCAGAAAAATGGTCAGAAGTTCCCTGTTGTGTCATTTCTTTCAGTTTAGAGACATGCCAAGTCATTCACCTACTTACCAAACATACTAAAGTAAGAGTCTTTCTTTCTAGAGCAAACTGAACCTTTAGTACCACGGCTTGGCTTTCTTTATTAAGCTTCTAAAACCTCCTGTTGGTGAATGTCATCCCAAGAGAACTGGACAAATAGAACAACATAAATTGCATTTAGAAATACAGAATGGTAGAGTTTGGTAGGGACCTCTGGAGATCAAGTCCAACCCCTCTGCCAAAACAGGATAATCTAGAGCAGGTCACACAGAAACACATCCAGATGGGTCTTGAAATTCTTTAGACAGGAAGACTTCACAACCAGCCTGTTCCAGTAACTTATCGGTTTGTTTAGAGATTTCTAAATCTCTAGAGGGAAGGTTATAACTTATGGCCACTCAGAGGAAGCATGAGATTTAGAGTAATAATTCTACCACTTGCAAGCAAGAATATCTTCATCTCATCAAGGTACCTTCTTGTGATCATAGCCTTTATGTGGGTTTTGTGTCATACTAAAGCAAAATAAAGCATCTTTTTCTCTACCTCATTTATTTTAAACTTATATTTTATATTTTCTTAACGGGTTTTCTCTGAGCTTATTACTTTCCAAATCAGTTCTTTTACAACCAATCTCCAGTGCTGGGGTCCAAGTCATGGCCTTTGAATGAGTCTCACAATCCTGCAAACAGTCAGTTTGAAGTTACAGGTAAGTGAGGACCAATGAAGACAACTGTGTGTGCTTCCTAAAGAATGGTGCAGTAGGTAAATTAGGCCAATTTTTTCTGTAGATGTAGTATTTCCACAGGTCTTTCAAAAACCAATTATTTGTTTCCCAGTAAGCTTTACTCTAACAGTTGTGATATCAAATTAAAAAATGTTTTTCTTCATTCTTTTGGATGGAGTGAGAGTGGTTTACAGCCCTGTCTTTCCCTTTTATCTGTTCTAAGAATCTAATATTTCTTAGGCAAGCACAGCCTAGCTACTGAGTATCTGCCTATATTTGTAAGTGATGATGAATAAATTCAGAAGTATACATGTGTATAGTAGCAGGCTGAGGAGAATAAGAAGTAATTTCTTATTATTCTGAAGTTTGTGTCTCAGTCTCTTTTATCTTTGTATATTTTGCAAACAGAGAAGTGGAAAGTTGTAACTCTAATGGGCTGAATGAATTCAGACTACAGATTTTTTTTTTTTCTGAAATGCTGGGCACTGGCTGAGTTTTGTAAGCGATATACGAGTTCATTTCCACCTTTAAATACATGATTGTTACATTTGATTATGTGTTAGACCTGTTTTATTGTGCCTTTATTGCACTCTGAAGATATTTGATTTGTATTTTAAGATCCTTAAATGTACTTTAGAATATATTAAAAGAGGAAAGATTGTTTGTAAGGTACTGAATTTGCTGAAAGTAATGTGGGTGGTAACTAACGTAGTGTGTTCAGTACACACATAAAGACTAAATTAGAGTTCTGTGTATCTCATTTATCCAGAGCCAAATACACTTGAAAAAGGTATTAACAAAGATTCCAAGCCTCAAATATATGCATAATGCTTTTTCAAGCTGCATTTCTACAACACAGCTTCAGGTTAGCTAAATTCCAAGGCTGACAAAGGCAGAATTTTCATGGGGCTCTTCTTGTTTTCTGTTTTTTTTTTCCCGTTATACAATGTATTTACCAACTGAAAATGTATGTTTGCATATAAATACAATGCAGAAATTATAGACTGAATTAATTTGCTTTACATAGAATTTCAGTATGGTACTCAGCAAATCACCATATGCTAAAGCAGGAAAGAAGAGCATCATGTTCCGTGTCTTTTGCCTTCTTTACCTGGAAAGGTTCTTGCACCCTCAGTAGAGTTGGAAATAGCTGTCCCCATCACCCTGAAAGAAAGAAGCTGAAGCTATCTGAGATCATACTATTTCAGAATATCTCATATGTGGAATGTGACAGCTGAAAGGATCGTGTCTGTCTTCCCTTTTCAGTTAACCTTAAAGTAGTAACAAGATGTACAACATAATCCCCCGAAAATGTTGCATAGTTTGTCCTTCAGTTATGGCCTTTTACCAGGCTCTTTGACGTGATATGTGGTCTCATCTAAGGTCATTTGTACTCTTAGAATTCTTGGAAGATTTTCTTCAAGGATTTCTGTGCCATTTCTAGCTCTTCTGTACCTCAAGGACCAATTACAAACCTTTATCTTACCTTAAGATGGCCATACTTGTCTCTCTAAACTATTAATCATGAACATCTGTATTCAGGTATTTAGGAAGATAATTTTGGTTGATGAGATCCATTTGTTAAGCACTATGAGGGTTTTAACAGTAATTACACTCTTCATGTTAATGTACTGTTCTCCAAGTAAAAATAGAACATTCATGTTTGGTTGATGTTTAAATAATTTCATTATCAAGAAGAATAATAGGATTGACATTGACAACTTCCCTAATTACTATACTTGACAGAAAGCCAATGCTAATTAGAGTTACAAATGTGTTTTTAAAAAAATTGCACTGTCTGAAATCAGCATAACGTGCCTCAGATAAAACAGTTTGAATTAATAGGTTGCCCTTTAAATTTTGAATTTATAAGGAAAGGGGAATTCTCTGTTCTTTTTAAAATTTGAGTTAAATCAAGATATTATCCTGAAACTGTGTATTTTAGATATGGGTTCTTGTTATGTTTGTAAGAATTTTAAGTTAGGAGAATCCTATTTAAAAAGTTAATTCATTTGTTAAGGAATTTACTACTCTATTAACTATCTATTTCTAAATTAAAATAAAGTAGGAGTGGCACAGACTTAACAGCTATATCCTTAGTTCCCAGAATTTTCCCCTAAAACTTCAGTATTAAGTGCCTGAGGAACTCCTTCAAAATCTCTCCTAGCTAAATTCTCTAATTGAGTTTGAAAGAAGATATCAGTAAGCTTTAGAAGATACCAAGAAGCTTTAAGTGTGCTCTACAGGGAGCTGTTGGAAATGTTCCTAATCTCTCCCTTAATGCCTCTGGTATTAAAAGGAACTGAGGAAGGGTGAGAGCCTGAAACTTCAGAACAAAATGCAGCTTCCACTCAAAACTTTGTCTGTGTTCCCCTTTGGCCAGGTGGATAAGCTCTACTGGCTTTTGGTATTGCTGAGTTGGAGGGGACAACATTGGTATTCTATTTTCCTTCTTCTTGTTTCTGCTGCAAAACATAATGCACAGACTCAGTGGCTTCTGGAAGGAGTAATGGAGTATTTTTGTACCCTGTCATGGGAGTAGTAATAGTAGAGAGCTTACATCTTCAGCACTAATGTGTGTGTGATGTACCCGGTGTAATTTTCAATTGATGAAAACCCAGTTATAACTTTGAAATGTCTTTTTTATTTTCCTTTGAATTTAGAATTATGATTGCAGTAAGTGGGACAGAAATACAACAAGAGGAAGAAACAAACCTAGAATAAAATACTGGGGAGTGTAGCTTGATCAAAGACTTCTAAATATATATAAAGTATTTTTCATTATTTAGAGTCACAGGCGCTAGTTCCACTATTTATATTTCACATTAGTTTTATTTTTATAACTAGATCTCTACTGACCTACTATTCTAGCAGAGAAATAAGATCTCTGATGATACATTCAAGTTGAATTATTTGTTAGGTGAATAATTTGAATAGACTGTATGTGTAACACGTTTTGCCTTTCTCTGTCACTCAAAATATGCTTTGCCTATGGCCAAGAGAAGTATGGTTTACAGGAGTCATGAAACCATTGAGCTAGTGTTACCTCCTGTAAGAATGCAAGGCACTTAATTTTCTTTGAAAGTCTACAAGTTACTTTAGGAACCTCTTGATGTTCCACTAGGATGTTCTTTTCAGCTTGTAGTACTGATAGTTTTTATCAGAAATCCCAAAGAATTCTTGTGGAGAATTCTATCACCTAGGTCTGTCACCTCTTCTGAAACAGTATCAACTAAAGGGAACAATCAAGGAGCATTTGGAAGTAAAAATAACTCTGTACTTAGTCTTACATTGCCAGCTCTTCACAGTATTCTGAGATCATGATGCAGTTAAATTTAGCTTTTAATCATTTTACTGAATTCTTCTATGCTTTTATAAAACAAGGGGTGGGTAGGTTATTTCCTCAGCTCCATAAACTTCAGTGGAGCAGAAAATTTGTTCAGCTGCTTTTATCTTAGTAACATTACACCTATTTGTCCTAGCTGACTTCAGTGAGTGTGGCTGAGACACACTTTTACCTAGGGTAGGTTGCTGCTTTTCCTCATGTGTGACAGTAATAGATATAAATGAAAACAAATGCATAGTCAAGAATGGGATTTCTCTAAAACAAAGTAGTTAAACTATCTGCTTAACATTATTTATTCTAGTATATGTACTAAAAGCAAATGGCATTGGAGATGTTTGTCAGAAGTAATTATCACTGTCATACAAGAAGTTAATTACATGTGGTGAAGCTATTTCTGTTGCATGTTGTACAATATTTATTCATGCTTAAACTGAGCCATTGGTTTGCATTGTATCTGCTTATTTTTAACAAGGGTTTTATAGAGTATGCTGAGCTAGATTTTGGCAAGGCTGCCTTTTCAACTTTAGATTTTTTTCAGTTGCTAAATAACACATCTGCATTCTGGAAATCATTAGTTGAAAACAGCTGTGATAGTCAAGTAGCCATTCTCCAAACAAGTAGAAACAGTTCAGAGAAATTTTATACTATAATGAGATTTGTGTTTATTATGTCTTTACATTTTTTTAAGTGCAGCAAAATATTCTGTTTAGCATTCTGTCTTTAATTGGAAAATGTTTGCTTAGCATATTATGGAAAAGGAGAGAAGCATGTGTTGTGCCATTTCATAAGTTGTTCCTGAAAGACAACTGCACAGAAAGAAAGGGCTAGGAAAGTCATTTGGCATTTGTGAACACTAAAACACTTCTTGGAGAAATGAACTGAAATGGTGACCGATGTCAGAAAGATAGCAGTAGTTGTTTTAATATTCCACCTGAGCAGATCTCCTCCTTCAAAAATGCAATAGTCAGTAGTTAAAGTATCTTGTACTAGCTTTAAAAAATAAGAATTTGAAAATGGACATTATTAGTTGTATAGCAAGTATTCACTTTCTTAATAACATTAGCATTTTTTACAAGCTTCAAAACTAAGAAAAAGCAGTGTGTGTACATATATATATATTGAAAGAGAATTTTATTAGCTTGGCTTATTGTCACTTAAAAAATATACTGCCATGAGCTGTTCTTTTAGTTTAACATGCCTTACTTCAACAAATTTGTTTGCTGTGTAGAGAAGTACATAGAGGACTGTATGTACAACCACACAACATACAAATTTTTTTCCAGTATTTGAAGTAAAAACCAAAAATGCATAAAAATCATGACAGAGCATTACATCATATATGAGTGCTACTGGAGAAAGAATGACAGGTGAAATATTTATTGGTGTATTAGCATACACAGAAAATGTACAGGGATAGTAATCAGGGGAGAAGAGGTTGAGTTCAGGCAGAGCAGTGAGCTGAAATGCCCACTATTCTGGGTGGTAGTTGTGGGGAAGGTACAACCCTTTCATTTTCTTGTCACACTCAGTACTCTGACATATTTGTTTTCTAAATAATTTTTAGCTATGCCCATTTTGCACTTTGCTTATTCATTTTAGATATCTGCTACTACGTGTTCTAAAAAAAAAAAAACAAAACCACAACCCAAACCAGCCCTCTAAGTAAATTATTATCTACACATGAACAAATTTTATTTCATTTCATGCTATGATTTTATAGCCCATTAGAAATCATTTGCCAGACTAATACAGAATAAGTAAGGATATACAGATGCACAAAATGTTTGACAAAACCTAATTTGTTTCTCCAGTTTTGAGCCTGCAAAATCATCTTTCACTTAATGGCTAGTTTTTATGAGTTGCAGGGAAAATTTTTATGCAAAATAAAAGTAGATTTTAGATGCTGTGCTTTACAATTTGTATTTGCTCAGTAAAACAGGGCAAGTGAGTCATAAGCTTCAGCTCCTCAACTGAAGATTTGTTCCTTTTTCCAACAAAAAGGACTGAGAAGTAAAACATTTGCTCCTGTTGGTCATAATGAGGAAAGAACATGTACTTAAGTCTGTTTGGAGGGAATACAGACAGGGATCAAGTCTATTATGATGCAAAACAAATTTACCCAGTTTCAGAAAAAGAGTCATGGTTTTCCTGGTGGAAGATTTAAATCACTTTCATGCTTCTGTTTTTAATAAATTTTTGGAGGATGCTATAGAAAGTCTATTTTGCTCCTGTTTCATTATGGACCATTAAATAATACTGAAAGATTTTTGGGGGTAGGACAGAAGTGAGAAGCAGCAGCTATGAATATCATGTTCTGTGGTAGCATTACATTCTTTTTTCTATAAAAGGCATGTTTATGTGGATTATTTTTCATGATAAGTTAGTTTTTTGTATGGTACTACACTATTTATGAGATTTTTTTTGATTTATAGATCTGGCAAATGAAGGTTATTTTACAGTGAATGCAAATAAAAGGATTTTTAGCTTAGTCTTGAACAAAAAGCTGTTAGAGAAACTCATCACATTTATGACATGAAATATCGCTGAATTCTAGGATGAAATTTTGAAGAAAATGGCCTAGATGTGTAGTTTTTGAAAGTGTCTGGTAAACTGAGACTTCCTGTGTGAATATCAGTGTCACTGAGACCTGGCAAATTTAAAGAAATTTAGGTTATGAAGAATGCAACAATTGTCTAATAGGTAGCTAGAGACTGCTACATCTCAGAAACCTGTTACAGCTAAAGGATCACCAATAATTGTCTCTCATTAGGTTGAAATGTAGTCAACATGGGACATAGCAGAGGGAGACATGGTTTTCTCCCTGTATTTCTCCCTCCACTTTGAAATGCTTTCTGAATCGTTGATTATTTTATGATTTTGCTGATAAGGTAACTGGTCCTTGTTCTGGATTGTTTATAAAAGTCTTTTCTACAATATGTGTTTTTTTACTTGTAGCAATAGTTTTATTTATGGACATCTCTTCCTCTCTAGTACCTATACATCACTTTTAACTAATGTAAACCTGCTTACAGCCTTTAGTTCATCAGAGTATGCTATCCCCCCACAAAATGCACACACATGTAGACTTATTTTTTGCAAAGACATAAACCTTTTTTAGTCAAAATTCTGTAGTATATTAGATGATGGTACTGTACCTAAAAGAAATGGTTATAATTCAGACATGGTATTGAACCCACAGCTTTGTGGCTTCCAGGATTCCTTTGCTGGAAGCGTATGTTTAATGTGTGTGTCTCTCTCTCTTTTTAGTGCAGGGCAACACAAAAATCCCTAGACATTTAGATAAACCATGGGATGTAAATCATGTCTCACTGAAGCCTCTGGATAGAGAGGAGAAGAATCACATGTAGTATTATAATAGTGGTTTAGTATTTTAGGGAAATTGTCCTTTTTAAATTAAATTCTTTCAATATTTTTCTCAGAAAAAGAATAAGATGTATATGTTAAGATATTTAGAATAACTTGTAAGTGAAAAAGTTTTCAAGCAGGCATTGTCATTGACATGAAATAAAAGCAAACAATCATGTTTTATCTAAGTACCTGAATTCAGTGATAAATGCCTTTTATTGTTGACAGTGAGTTACAAGAATCAGTCTTCATTGCTTACAATCACATAATTGACATTTTGAAGATCACCTGAAAATTTCAAGGAAGAATGGTTCTGAAATAGGTGGTAAGATTTCAGAGGAATTTAGTCTTATACTGCTCTGTCTTATTTATATCATTTATTACCATAAAAAAAGTCTATATTGACTTTTGGAGATTGAAAATGCAGTCATGTAGATGTCAAGGACATACCTGTGGTCCATGTGGAATAGCTTTATTTTAGTACTAAGTTGTAAGCATCCACAAGATGTTTACAAAAATAACCACTCATCACTCTCACTCACTGCATGTTCTTTCTTCAAAAGATAATAATTCTAGAGTATTTCCAAGGATGATTGTTAAAGAGTAATTTATCATGTTTCACATTTACCTTGGAATAAGTGATACAGCATATGGTGAGAGTTATAAAGGAATTATCAGTAGCAAATTTGATTTGAAAGATATTGTGTGAGTGGAATGACCTTTCAGCTGGCAGGAATAATAGGCTTTCAAATTCCACATTTTTCTTATTAGTCTAAGAAAAACATCTTGTTGCAAAAGCTAAATCTTCTGAAATCTTAGTAACTAAAGGTACAGTAAGTCTATATAAAATTTCTTCAAGGTTCTATAAATTAACTTTAATATAATGTGGGTTCACAAAACAGGTATGATCTAACCACAAGGGAATCACTGGAAAGACTTGGGTGTAAGACTAAATTTGGTCCCAACCAGGTAGATTTTTCTTTCATCAAATATCATGGGTTTTTTGGGAAAAACCCATTGTCAATCAAATCTTTCTGTTATAACTCCAAGCAATGTAACTGAGTAGATTTCTTATTATCTCTAGAATGTTTGAGAAGGTCAACTTAGTACAGAAAAACTTGAATCTGAGATGTAACTTTTGTTTTGCTTTTTAATTTATGCAATTTCACATTTTATCTTCTCTCAATTTCTTCCATTACTCTGCTGATCTTAAGACCTTGTCTGCTTACCTTGAGCTAAATCTTTTTCTTACCTAACTTCTCATGTTCATGGATTTTTGCATGTTAAAGCTCAAAAATATATTTACAAAATGAAATTACTTATCATATACCACTGGTGGATTGATTGAGAGCTGTAACAGTGATAGCTTTTCTGTTCTGAAGTTTAAACAAATTGGTTCCTGTATCTGAAAAATAGAGAGGTATCATCTTAAAACCTTCATGAATAAAAGAAAGAGGATAAATCAGAAAAGAGTGGGTGAATTATGTGCATTTCATAGGCCCTCTATTATAGTCCATTAGGTTTCTTTTTGTTTTCTATGGAGATACTAAAGAAGAAGTTGAAATAAATATTGAATTTTAAATTTCTAACCTGTTTTGAAGAAGGTAAGAGTCATTTTATAGAGAAAAGAAAATACTGCTACAGAAAGGATGTCATCTTTTTATGACCTTGGTACACAGTTAATTTATTACATTACTACAATTTTCATCCATCTCGCCTTTTGCTTTTAATATTTTCCTCACAATATTAATTTTGATTGCATCTTGTTTGTGTACTAAAGAGTTGTCCTATATAAGTGCAATATCTTTTTTGAGTTTTGTATTTATGTTCTGAGGAGGAGGTTGTATATCAAGGTTTGACTATCAGATGAAGATATATAATATGTCTGATACATAACAGTCATGCAAATGTTGATAATCTACATCAAGATGCCCATATTTTAGTCTCATACATGCACTCAATATAAAGAATTCCAGCTAACAGTGTAATAAATGCATAGACTCTGCAGAATGAAAGTAATGTTTCATGAGATGAGGATGTTGTTTGATGAGGCTGATGATGCCTAGGTGGGTTTTCTTACTCTAATTGATATTTTAAGCAATAAGGAAGTTTTTAATGGCATGTCAATAATATTCTTTAAGACACCAGAGAAAATCAACTGGAATAAATATTGAGACTTAAAGCTGTCAATTAGCTGTGAAATAATTGTCTTTGTATTTGAATATATTAAAATCTATAGTTCTGTGTCTGTTGGATTGCAGTCCTCCTAATGTCTATCTGAACTACTACTCCAGTGTTACTCTGGAATTGTGTCAGTACTCTGGGCTAATCTAAAAGTAACAGTTATGGGGAATGGTTATTTTTACATTAGTAGTACATATTTAATTTATGTACGGTTCTCAAATTTATTTGATTGCTCCTGTAAATGTGTCTTGGACAAAAAAATAGCTTATAAAATACTGCATTGAGAATTAGTGGGTGATTTGAGAGCAATAGAGGTTAATCCACTGGTCTTGGCATACTTTGTCTCAGACATCCATTCTGATCTTATTTCTGTGAAATGGAGAAACATGACAGGAAAAAAAATCTGTGTTTTTTGTGAATTCAGTAATTATGCTTAATTATTAATACATCTGACCACGGAAAGTAATGAGATGTTCTTAGATCAACTAACTTGAATTTGCTGTAGCCTGAGGACATGGAGTCTAGCTGTGGTTTAGCAAATGTGTGATAACCAGGTTGAGCCATGACACGTAGTACCAAGGATATGCAGGGATGGATGTGGAGTCAGATGGTTTGTCATAAAATGCCACAGCATTGCACTGATTTTCTATAGGTAGATTCAATTTATGGTCTGAGTTCTTATTTGTAATTCTAGTGCCTGTTATTATTAAGGATTAATGTAAAATCTGTTTGAAACAATAGAATTTATTACAGTTTTATGTTTAAGCTTCAAAACATATCAGTATTATTTAATTTAGTTTAATATCTGAGCATGCCAAGTAAAGCAAGATTTAAAGTAAGTGTGTTTGTTTGGTTTCTAATTTGTCAAACTTTATAGAATGAATTAGCCTGAGGGAAGTCTGGATGCATGCACCTTTTAATGTGACATTACAAAAGTCTCCTGAACCCAGGAAGTGATTATGAGTTGCTGAGGAGCATTCTTGAAAGCTGTTTGTGTATCTGTCTAAAATGAGTGTTACCAAAGCTGTTACCTTTGAAGAATACCCAGAGTATGCCCTGGTATAATATTTAGCTATGAGAACAGTGCAGAACCCTGTATCGTACTGTATTATCTGTTTTAAGTTGTGATTTTTCTTAAAGAAAATTTTTTAATATTGGTGACATTCCAATTTGAAGATTAACTGGTTTCCCCTGAGAAACAAAGACAACCAAACCAGTTTGCTCTACTGTTGCCATTCCACACAAGAAACTCCTGAAATATAATTTACTTGAAGACTCAAAGGCAAAATCTAAATCTTGGACTGCTAAATCATTGAAATTAACCATTGAAATTTAAGAATTAATGATTACATTAAATAGTATCTAGGAAAAAATATTTCCTAGCAGATATGTTGTCTCGCCTAGATCCAGTTCAGCTTATTAAAAATAATGAGAGCCATATTCCTGTGGTTCAGAGGTTTTATTTCTCATTCACACTTAATATAAATCTTAGTGTTGCTAAACACAGCTGCTGTTCTTTGGCTATATTCAGGACCTTGCTATTGTTTGTTTATTTTAAAATGTTCCAGACACAAACAGATGTAATGACATAAGTACCTCTGGAGAGTCTGTAGCATTATTTACTCCACCAGCTCATTGCAAAGATTTACCTTACTGATGATTTATCTGCTCAGGAACACACTGCATGATTAGTACTTTACAACATAGGTTACTATAGTAACACTTCTGTAGTTTTAGGTTCATATTCCAGTGCATCTTATTTTATTTTTAAAGTGCTCTTTGTGAGCATTTCTAAATTAGCTTATCACTTGAAAACATTTGCAAAAGACTTCTTTTACTTCAGTATCATTTAGTGTGGTTGTTATGGCAACAATGTATTTCTCTTGATATTTCACTTATGAAAAGACAGTGGCTGTATCTCAAGCAAATAAGGTGGAAAGAAAAATGTTCATTTACTTATATTTCTACCCACATGGCACCATATAACAGCAGTGAGTCTAGTGTGAAGTCTAAAAAGGGTCTGAGCTGTGCCTTCCTTCTTTTAGGCTGTACACTGACACACAAAATCTTGATCAAGAAGACTGATTAAAGTAGGTGGTGATGTTGCAGGATTTGTTGTGAGATGATTACCCAGCACCACAATCTGAGACAAAACAGTATAATAAAGAGCAATGTATATTGCAAAGACTGTTGTGAAGTACATAAGGGAAGGGTGCAAGGAGGAGCAGGGCTGAAATTCGAATGAAGCAGATGTGTTACAGAGGTGTAGCAGAGGTGTTTCCAGGTGCTCTGGAAAGCTCTGGAAGGAAAGAGTCTGCTTTTCTACTATAAACCAGTAAATAGTGCAAGAGTTATTGTTATCTTAATTTTGCAGGTAGTGTACAAATCTCCTTTCTCAGTAGGAAGAAAATCCTAAACAGAGACATATGAGGTCTTGAGAATTGTTCTCTATCACCTTGCAAAATTTCATGTCTAAAATCTTTGGTGGGTGCAGAGGAAAGGGGAAAAGGAGAGGAATTACTTTGTCAAAGGAAATTCTCAGATCCCTGATGCATCATACTTGTTTGCCACTCAACAGTGTGTATATATACAATCCTTCATTCAGGTGATTCAAATAAAGTTAAATCCTGTGATTAAAATTAATCATTTTTATTTATGGAAGAGTGACTATATGGATACACATCTTTTACCCTCAAGTACATGCAATTATGGAACTGTATGGGTTGGTTGGGTTTGTGAAAGGTGATCTTCTTACTGGATGTGGGAAATGCTGTGGATGTTGTCTGTCTTGACTTTAGTAAGGCTTCTGAATTGTTTCCCATAGCATTCATCCAGAAAAATTGGCTGCTCATGTTTTGGATGGGCATACACTTTGCTGGGTTAAAAACTGTCTGGGTGGCTGGGCCAGAGAGCTGTGGCCAGTGGAGTTAAACCCAGTTGGTAGCTGGTCTCACGTGTCACTCCCTGGGGCTCAGTACAGGGGGCCACTCCTGTTTAATATCTTTATCAGTGATCTGGATGAAGGGATAGAGTGCACCCTGAGTAAATTTCCAGATGCCACTGAGCTGGGTAGCCAGCAGGAGCAGAAAAGGGATGGTGCCCCTGTCCTTGGCACTGGGGAGCCTGCACCTCGAGTAGGGTGTTCAGTCCTGGGGGCTGAGGGAGACCTTATTCTCTTACAACTACCTTAAAGAAGGTTGTAAAGAGGTAGAGGTTGGTCTGTTCAACGAAGTTACAAGTAATAATGGCCTCAAGTTGTGCCAGGGGAGGTTTAGATTGGATGTAAGGAAGAATTTCTTCAATTAAAAGGTTATCAGGCACAAGGCTGCCCATGGCAGTGGTGGAGTCACCAGCCCTGGAAGTATGTAAGGGTTGTTCAGACACAGTACTTCAGGGAAAAGGTTTAGTATTATGTTAATGGTTGCACTTGATCTTGAAGGTCCCTTTCAACCAAGGTAATTCTGTGAAATTTAGCTTGTACTTTTTAGATAACAGATGTTTCAAATAGTTTCATAACTGATGTTGGTCTTCTTCAAGTGTGTGGTTCAAATTTAAATTACCATTACAATAAAGGTATGAGTCAGTGCCTCTGTGGTTCTAGAAAAAGTGTTATGGCCTGGAGTCATATAGAGCATAATTTAGATTACTTGTTTCAAGTAACGAGTAAACATTTTCTATGTTTATCAGCAAGTGCATACTCTACTTAAAATTATCAGAACAGCAATATTAAGAACAATGTTGTATTTCTTAGACTGAGAGGTAAAATAAAATGTTATAATAATTAATTCTAATGCATATCAGAGTATTACAAGCTAAGCTTTTGGGACCCTTACCCTGAGAATTAACCATTACTAGTTAATTGCTTTTGTGGACTGACCAAAGCCCTATCTTTACCATTAAACAGCCTCTAAACAAATACAGAAACTCTACTAAAATGTAACTTCTTATTCCAGTAAATAGCACAATAGTTTATTCCCCATGTCTGCTGAGCAAAGTATTTCTTGAAACTTGTAAAAAATCAAGTTTTATAAGACCACACAAAGAATATTTTTTATTAAAAGGAAGCATATATCTGAGAGAGAACGTTTTATATAAAAATAAAAAGTTCTCTAGGCAGCAGAAGTAACAGCTGTGTGTAAGATAAGGCAAAAGTGGTGTAGTAACAGCCATTTACTCAAAAACTGTGCTACTGGTTTGTAATGTTTTTAATGGGCTGTGTAGCATGTATTTACTTCTCAAAATAAGGTCAAAATTAAATAGCACAATAAGCATAATAATTTAGGATACATCATTCATGGACAGATACAGAGTTAGTATAAATTTGTTTGGTGCTGTGATGTTCCCCTGAAACTCTGCTTGCTGGATAAGCTTGCAGGTGTTCCTGCAAGCAGGGCTTTGGGTCTTCAAAAATGGGGAATTTTGTGTAAACCCTCCACCGGTTTTGGTGCCATGAAAGTAAATACTCAGGTATTACTTTTAGAAAATGGATCAGGACTTTTTAAAAAACACTTCTAGTTTATGATTTTTCAAGAACATGCTGTTGTTTTATTATCATGAGAAGCGTACATTGAAAATCTGCTTGTCAACATGTCCAATGGACAAGAGAGAGACTTTAAAGACAGTGGAAAGCATCTAGGGCTCACTACTTATGATACTCTATTGTTTATTTACAAAACTGTGCCTTTAATTACAGTCCTTCACCAGAAAAAAAAGTATGCCAACCTCTACTATTAAGCACAAGGATCTTGGAGAAGTCCTGGTGTTAATTTTAGTGGGACTCCCTTTCAGGCTGTGTTACCAGAACACTAATCTCTGTTCAGACTTGACAGTAGGCAGCAAAGCAAACAAGTCAACTGTAGCTGTTTCTTTGGAAGCTGAAGCTTGAGTTTTATTTTGAAATACTAATAAGCAATGAAAAAAATGCATTGATTGTTTTCAGGTTTTGCTGAGCAAATACATGTTTTAGCTTCCGAGCTATTTCCCTCTGTTTGTATTCAAACACTTCTCTTTAACAGGGCTCACTATTTGAGTCCCAGGCAACAGCAGAGTCTCTTATTCCATGTCAGCTATTTAGAACCAAGAGGTCACTCGTAGATTGTTTGGGAATATTCACCTTCTAATCTCAAACCACTCCTCTGTTCTTTGCAGGAAAAGGAGAGAAAACAGTGGATTTTAGCATGAACTTTTTTATACCTCCACTGAAGAATATGGCTTCAGGTTGAGATACTTCCTGGACATTGACTGCTTTGCATCTAGAACCTGTCTGACTACTCAGCTACAGCTGGCTTCTCAGGCCAGTTTTACAATTGATGTTGAACATTCCACTCAAAGATGAGTGCAAGTTAAATCAGTGTATCTGCACAAGCAGTGTGAGCTGCCTGAATCTGAGCCAGCACGGATACTTTATGTTCTAGAGAACTCAGGCTAGAAATGTTACTCCATCATGTGCAGCTTTCATTATATTTCATTACATGTCTGAATTCTAATAATGTCAGTTACAGTATTCGTTCCCTGTTTATATTCTGAGGAAAAAAAACAGCTTTAATTTTTAAGTGCAGCATAATAAGCATTTGCATGACAAACCTTTTTCATGGGGATTTATCATACAAATATTTAAGTAAATAGAGGTGAAACAGTGTTATTCATACAAACTGATTTTGGTAGAATAATTAAACAGCTTCAAAAAGACTTTTTGCCCTTTCTTTCAACATCAAGTACAGATTTATATGGGAACCCTACAGCAAAAAGCAGGTTCAATTTCCAGAGGTCACTAATAAACACCGGACTTCATCCCTACCCTGGAAGCTGGAAAAACTAATTTAAACTGTGCAACTGCTCAATGAATGACAGTTACTGACACTGATTTATTTAAAGGAAAGACAAAGAGAAGATAAATAGGATAACGTAGGAACACAAACTGTGCTTTCCTAAAGACAAAGATAATGTCAAGTTCTTCCCTCTGACTTCATTTTGAGACACTGCTGAGCAATCCTTCTTCTTTAAATGAAATGTTACAGAATCTTTTAACCTTCAAGCTCTGAGGCTGTGTAACTTCTTGTGCAGGACAGGGGTCCTCATGTAAGCTGAAGGTGTGTTGTGAACCAGTGTCATTCCAGCAGCCACTCCTGTCCTTAAGGAATTTCTGCTCTGTAGCAGCAATACTACAGCAAACATCAGTACACGTGCCCTGACTGCCCCAAGGAATTTGTATAAACAGTCTCTGTTTTTCTCTAAGGTTTGAAGCTACTATTGTATTACTCAAAGTGCCTACCCCAGATATACTTCAGTTGCCTGAAGTATTCAAACACTGCCTATTTTCCTCCCCTTTGTGACATGATTGTTTCTCAACAGAAATATTTATTTTTATCAGAAGGTATATGCACAAGGTATGTCTCTCTTGTTTTCTAATTCCTTCTGTGAGGATCTGGCATTCCTTTCCAGCTTTCTACCTGGGGGACCTAGCAAGCAGGTTGGCATTTATTTCAGTGACAGAGGGAAGTGCTAGTTTATCCGGTGAAGATAATTGATTCCACAAATTATGAGAAAGAAAATTCGTTCTATTGTGGCTCAATTCAGGGAACTTCTGAAAGGGAAAGCCTAGTGATTTAGAAAGATGACTATATTAGTGTAGGAAAAGCTAGAAGTTCTGTTCAGTATAAAGCAAAAATCTTTTGTTCCTGTGAAATGACATTCTGCATTGGAAACAAGCTCATTTTGTAGATCTGAAAAGCCTGGATAAATATTTTATTCGTTTAAAAAAAAAAAAAATAAAATTTCTCTGCACCACCACTGAGTATCCCTCAATGAAATTTTCGCAATATGTAACCTTGCTGATATTCCCAAAGACAACAGTGTAAAAGTGTCTCTGCATGTCAGAATATTGAGATGTGAGATATCTTTGGGCTTTAGGTAACTTACACATTAAATGCACACACCGCAGAAAAAACCTACATTGGTTTTAACTGACTGTGAAAAAGCAAAAATCCATTGTGTTCGGTTCTGATTCCTGCCAGGAAGGGTCAGGCAACTGACAGCCTAATCACTGACCATGTATTCCCCTTACCTGCCCTCCCTGCCTGATGGTGAGCTCCTGTGGGCACATGTTCCTTAATCAGCCCTCTGATCTGTCTGACATCTGGGGGAGGGATTACAAATGCCCATTAGGACGGTAGCCTGCAATTAGATTGGATTAAATTTAGTGTGAAGCTGCACTCTTGGTCTGTGTTACAGCAATGTATTCTGCCTCAACAAGCAGAATAATTTGCTTGACTGTGCAACAAATGAAATTTACAGATGCTGATCTTTAGGTAAAACTCATGGTCATTACTCAGGTTTTGTGTTAGGTGCAAGTTTAATCGAATTTGGGTGCATGTAGGTTGTTGGAGATAAATATGAAAGCTTCCTAGGGAATTAGTCAAATTGTCACAACACTGATATTTGCTGCTAAAGCCTGTATTGTGATATGAGGAAGAATGTCTCATGTATGGAGAACCTAGCTCTGTATTCAGGATATTTAGTGTTCTGTGCAGAGCTGATCTAGAGCTTCAGCTAATGTGACTGCAATGGCAAAGAAGTGTCTTCACTTAAACTAGTCTTAAAGTCTTGTATGACCACATCTTTACTTATGGTTAAAAAAGAAAATAATATTGGCTCTGATCTAAGAAATGGGAATCAGAATTGGACAGACATTACAGGAATGCAGTAGTAAAATATGTTATGAATTTTTGCTTTATTTGTTTTTCTGTGGTTTTGTTTGTTTGATGTTTTATATATATATATGTTTTTTGTTTTTTGTTTTTTTAACTTTTCTCCCTGAAAAACTTGGCTGTCTTACTGTGCACAAGCTTGTTTCTACAGCAGGGAAAAGAGCATTGAAGCACCTATTGAGTTGCTTCACCATCTGTTTCTCAGCTTTTTGTTGAAATTCCCTGATCTGCAGTTCATAAAACCATGGTGTCTTCTGGACACAGGTGAGGATATCAAGGCCTTTCCTGTTATGTCACTATTGCTTTGCACTTCTAATGCATTTGTCATTTTTGTTGGTGTATTATTCTTCAATGTAAGTAAAAATTCACCAGCACGAACTTCATAAGAGAGAGCAAGGGTAGCTTGAATAAAGAAAGAAGTTCTATGTTTTTTTCGAATTATTACTAGGTTAGTTGTGTCATATTTATGCTTAATGATGACTAGAGCTTGGACTTTTAAATACATTATTTACATTCAATCTATTTCACCAATCTCAGAAAGATCATGAGTGAATTGCTGACAAATACAAATTTTAAAACTTTATCTTTAATATAGCGTATCAAAATTGTCTTTGCTGCCTTACATTTTTAGGAAGCTTTTTAGGAGTTCTGGAATATCTTGAGGCTTTTCTCTTTTTTGCAACTTGAAATAATCCTTTTTGTGTAATAGAAGCTAAGACTAAAATTAATGTCTGGTCTAAGGAAGAAATAGGCCTGGTAAAATCATGACTTTCTGATTTGGCATTAGCTCAACACAGAAGACCAGAATGTGCTACTAATTCTAGCCCACAGTTCGGTTTTTTGTTGTTGTTCAGAATAAAATACAACACACTCAGCTTCTATGGATTGTTCAACAGCCTTTTGTAGTAAGTGTTCTGTGCCATGTACACTTAAAAATTCTCCCAAAGATTTTTTAGGAGTCTTTCCTGGATTGTACATTGCTGTCCCTAAGGGGGTTTATAAGCACACGGGGCTGATGCTGCAGTGCAAAACATGAAGAAGATGAAAGTAAACAAAATCATACCAAAAAAGAATGGATTGCTGGGGATTCTGAAGCAGAATAGAAGTGTTCAAAGGTGCAGATGATGAGAACCTGCAGAGACTCTTTCTCAGTTACTGTTAATCAGATATGGAATGATT
Organism: Florisuga fusca; assembly: GCA_038090715.1. NCBI lineage: Eukaryota > Metazoa > Chordata > Aves > Apodiformes > Trochilidae > Florisuga > Florisuga fusca. The sequence continues at coordinate 6,882,403 of JAAWXA010000008.1, forward strand.
TTGTGGAAAATCTTGCAGTAATCTGTTGCAGAGTTCTGATGTCTTTGTAAAACTGGTTGTCACAACATGGGGGGAAGGATGGCATCAGGTGTCTGAAAAGGGCTAGAGACATTCTTTTGTGCACAATACTTGTGATTACAGAGAGATACACTGTCTTTTTTCAGTGAGCAGATTTCTACTTGCAAACCTGCATTGCCTAAAGGGTGATGAAATGTACACAATGCATCTGTCCTGCTTTGTTTTTGCTTGAGTCTGTTTAAGTTATGTTTATTATATTCTTACCCTGTGTCTTGAGAATTGCAGCATAAATTGAACTGACTATTATCCTTTGAAATCCTGTGAAAGAAGATGTAAAATAAATGCAGGTGTCATTGGCACAGCATGAGATATTCAAGATGAGAAGCTGGCATCCTTTGTACGGTGCTGAATGCCATGGAAATAATCAGTCTGCCTGATAAAGTTTATAAGCAAGAGAGGAAATTAAACACCAACCTATTCGACACGATAGAGGTTTCTCAAAATCCCAGGTTCCTGGGTATGTTCAGAGGAGATATTTAGCCAAATAAGCTAGTAAACAAGTAGCACAGAAGTGTAAAGGTTATTGAGGGGGTTCTGCTTAATTCTGGAGTGGAGGAGGGTGAGAAAAATCCTGTCAGACAGAGAAAGTAATTTATCCTTCAATACATGTTGCCATGAACTATTTAATTTTGTTCATCTGTGGTGTTAGATTGAGTCTGCTTTGCTGGTATTAGCATATGCCAGTTATTTCATTAATTGACTTTGTTAAATGCCTGGAGGCATCCTGTATCACTAAATGAAGTCAGACATGGCAAACCTCTCTTTTAGCTGCATAACACAAGTGTAGTTAAAAAAATGTTTGCATACTATAATTGTTGGAGAACATTAGAACAAAACATTCAAAAGACCAGACCCTACTAGCTATTGGTTCAACGAGCTGAACTGCAACTTTGAACCCGAGATACTACATAGCCTTTTGACAAGTGAGAGAAAAAAGAAATACGGTTGTTTGTATAGTCTTTTGCACATGTAACATTCATCTTTGTTTAATATTTTTCAGATGGAGATTTTTCTTTTTCATCTGTAGATTTTGTTGACTGAATTCTGGGAATACTAGTGAGACATGTACCTACATCTACTTAAAATATTTAAGCTTTTATTTACCATACATCTATTTAGACTAAAGTTCAGAAAGAACATCAGGCTCACATCCCGATCGGTTGGTTCAGCCTTCTGTCCCTCCAAGGCAGCTTAAATAAAATTTTTTGTGGTTTCCGTAAGAACAAGGTAACTGATATACTTACATTCTTAATATGTGATGTATCCATATTATCAGCAGAATAAACCAGACATGCACACAGGGCTGGCTGACCACATGCTCACTGTAGATGATTTCTCAACAGGTTTCCCCCCCCCTGCCCTTTCATGAATTAAGAATGTTCTGGAAGTGCAGAAATGAGTATCTAGAATTAGGACAAGTCCCCACATCACACAGAAAACTATTTCAGACTAACTTATTTTCCTTGTATAGTGGTTTTTGCCATGTGGCTTTATGTATACTGAATTTTCAGGAACTGGTACAGCATAGGCAGTGCTTGCATAGGGAAAATTCTGTCTAACAGAACAACTATGCTGTCAGAGAGGGGACAGGAAATGTGTACTATCAGACCTGCAAAACATTACCACTGTAGTAGACAATCTATTCCTACCACAATTGTTTAATTAACACAAGAAAATAACTTTGGGCAGAGAGACGAATGCGTCAGTTTTGATATTTATAGTTTTTCTTGCAGTTGTAATAATGATTTAAAAAATTAAATGGAGTAATAAACTAGTGGATCTCAAAGCAGGATATAGTGGAACTGGACATTAGAAAATGTGGCTGTTCCATGATAAATCATCTTTTTTTTCCCCAATCCTTCAGTTTTGCTCAGCTGGAAAAGAGATTGGACTAACTGAATAACTGGAGTCAAACCTCACTTCTTGGTACAGGCTCCTTAGTTAACTCACTCGGGTGAATTCACCTCAATAAAAAGAATACAAAAAAATTATTTGCTCGTTAAACCTGAACCCTCAAAGAAAGTTGCTCATAAAGTTGGACTAGATGATCATGTTAGGTCCCTTTCAACTGAACTATTCTATTCTCTCTAAAGGTCAACATCTAATTTCTTAGATTTCTAATTTCCTGGATGTTGAACTTGGACCCTGCTGGTCTTCTATACAGGTGTGCTTTTCCCCAGAGATTCTTTGATCATTTCTTTGATAGGAGATCTACAGCTCAAATGTGAGAGTTTGGAGCTTCATCAAATACACAGCTTTGCTTTTGAGAAAACAATATGTGCAAGAAAATAATTGCTCTGGGAATACAGCCCCCCTAACATGGCATTATGCAGAAGCTTTTCTACTTAAATCTGTATTTGAAGGTGAATGTTTCATTTTGAAAAGGCTATGAAGAAGCTGAATGCTGGCTGGAGAATATGAAAAATGTAAGCTACTGACAACTCTTCTCCTTGTTAATCTTTCCCCAACACTGGACTTTCTTAAGACTCAGCTTGACAAGGTGCTGCACCATCACATCTAAACTGTGTTCCTATCTAGAAAGGATGGACCAGATGATCTTTGAGGTCCTATCCAACCTGCCATTCTATGATTCTATGGTTTTACCTGGAACAAATTCCTCTTGCTTTTGAGACTTCTGTACCCAACAGAGCTGTTAGATAACATACAGGAATAATGTTTTCCTTTATTTAGCTTTCTCTGACTTCTTGCCCTTACAGAAAGTGTTGCCACATAAACATAATCTTATAGCAAACCTGATATTTAGGCTAGACTTGTTCTGGTACAATGTATATACAAATTAATATAAAAATTTACAATGTCAGAGTCTACTTCAATGTCTTGAAGTTCTAGTTAATTTATACTGGGGGCTACACTTCCACAACCAAGGGTAATATCTGCATCACAATTATTTTCAGAGTTAAAGCTGATTTATGGTAGTGCTTTGCAGTTTAAAGTGAATCTCACTGTTCATATTTGCATATTTCTTCGGAATTTGAACAGTGGGTTGTTTTTTTTTCCTCCTCCTGTGATTGAATTATTGAACATTTTAAAAGTAATTTCTTTGTCAGGCCACCTCTTAATTCAGTTTTCACTGCCAACTACCCACTGACAAAGTGGTTCATTTCCATTTGCACTATTGTTTGTTGCATATTTTCTGCCTTTTTCCTTTATTATTGGCTGCTTATCCGCTGTGACTAAACTGAACCTTGTATCGTTTCTCAGCTGTTCTCAATTCTCTCCCAGGCTCTCCATTCTTCTACAGAGTTTGTAACAATAATGAATGAAACAATGTCAGCCTGTATCACCTTCTTTCTTTCATGTTGCTATTTTTACACTTGTCCTCTGAACTTGTATTGATCAGTTTTATAGGATCTTTTCTAAAAAAACCACTCAACCTTAAGACCTTTTCTTGCCATGTGTTGTTTTCTCCTTTTTAACTGTAGCAGATCCTTTTGTGACTTGTTCATTTTCTAAGGCAAGAGAATTTGTATAAAATAAAACTTGAAACATTTCCTCTCTTTGCTCTCCTTTCGATTACTCTGTGTGTTCTTCTGTTTTTCTTCATGCCAGACTTTTCATCCACTTTTATCCCTCACCACAGTCCTGCAGCTCCTTCTTTGTGCCTCCCCAAGTGCCTCCTCGTGCACTTGCTGAACTCAATCATGAAGTCATTGTCACTGCCAACCTCTGCAGCACAGGACAGTGCTTGGAATCCAGAAGGGCTTTCTGAGTCTTGTTTGCAATCTGAGGGAGAATTTAAAGCAAACTTGTTATGTGTAATGTTTTTCTGACAGTATTTGCTGTTAGGGTTTGTTGGAGTTTTTTTGGCAAACTTCAGGTCTGGACAGTACAATTGAACTCTGGCAAATATTTGTCCAGTTTCCAGCCTTGCTACTGCCAGAGATGAACAGAAATTTTCTGGTGGAGAGGTGAAACATATATATATGTATATATATATATATATATATATATATGTCAAATGTGTCCTGATAGTCAGCCGTAGCCAGAGAAGTCATCTCGAAGGAGCATTTCCTAACTATATAATAGAGTACTTTTCATATCAATCACTAATACAGAGGCATGCTTTTTGCTGTGTTATGTTAGGATACCTATAAGTAAATACTGTGACTACTGTGACTTCACCTACACATAAATATTTGTTTGAAAGTGTCTTTGTTTAAAATGGTTCATATCCCAATATTTCTCTGAAGATTAATCTCATCTGACTTGCTCAATATGTAGTTTTAGAAATAATCCCAATGGACTAATGCTTGTCAGTATTTTTGGCATTTGGTCATGAACACAGACCATGTACTCAATGAATTCATATAAACGGAGCACAAAAATGTGCATTACGATCAGGAAGCTCTCACTTTGGAAAGAATTTAATTTCTGTTCTTTGTAAATGGTTGGTGTATTGTTGTCAGGCAGTTTCAGTAACATATTGGAGACATTGCAGTACACAGCAGTTACTGGTGTAGCAAGTTGTACCAGAGCATTGTGTTTCTGTGTGTATGTATTTGAATATATCATAGTTTTTGATGAGTGAACTATTACTGACCTTGAAAAAAGATATGTGCATGATTAGCCTCTGCTAATAAAACCTTAGTTATCAGCAAACCACAGCTTGAAGGATGTGACAGAGGTTACTGAAATTCAAAATTCAAAATGATAGCACGGGGCTTGAAAGCACAAGCACAGCATGATGCTAGAGGTATCAGAGCTATAAACAACTCACCAATGGTCATTAAATTAGTGCAACCTTGAGAGCTGTTAAAACCAGTTCTAGTGATAGCAAAAGAAACTCAGAGTGGGTATCTATCACATTGAAAGATGTAATCATATACCGTCAATTCATATATAATGTACAATTAGGAGCCAATAAGAAGGGAGCCATTAAGTGCAGTGTGTTAAAAAAATACATAAAAATGACCCCAAGCACATCCAAGGGTAAGATGGTATAAATTATCAATACCATCAAGTATCAAGGGCAAAGAACATGGGATGCTGACTAATTGCTGTAACACCCATTCCTTGTTCTCCTTGAGGGCATCCAACCCCATAAGCTGTGAACCTCGGGGCACAGAGAAAGAAGAGCAGAAAAAGAGGAGGAGTGTAGAAAACTGGAGTTAGCAGAGGAATACCAGAGAAAGAAATCTGTAATAGCAAGTTTGTGATGAACAGTTTTAACTGACTTTATTAAGGAACATGTTGCATAACTGGACTAATGACAATCCTTCAGTTAAACTTGGAAGACTTTAATCAGACTAATAATAGATTCCTACTCTCACTTAGAAGGTATGTTTCATTAGCCTACATAAATTACATGAGAGTATTTCATATGATTCCACCTGCCTCTGAGGCTAGGGTGTTAAATTTGGAAGCAGCAGTGCATGATAAAGGCATCAGTTGTCACAATGGTTCTTTAGCCCAAGTTCTGTAAAAGTTTTAGGCACTTATTTCCTTGAACATCTCTAAGACTTAGCTGTCCTTCAGTGAACTCAAAATTTTTCCCCAAGGTGAACAAAGAAAGAAGTAAAAATCATCCCCTTTGTACAGAAAGATGGGGGTTTGTTTCAGTAGTCTCTCACTGGGAAAAGGAGGCATCTGGTAAATTTTTCTCATTAAGACAAGGTGATCAATTTTGCTATGATTCTCCATCCCCAGGAGAATTTATTCAAGATTGGGTTAGGTCTTGCTAAACAGATGTGATTGGGTTTTGAACTGGCTTGCATTCACAGTAAATAAAATAATTCCTGTCAGGCTCCTGTAGTGGCAGGTACTATTTTGACAAGCTTAGTGTTCATGACTAAAAAGCAATAGAAAGATCCCTACAAACTGCAGTTTGCAGGGGACATTGTGCTACTGATTGACAGCTGGCATTTAGGATTTTGCCCTAGAATATTATTTTAAAGGATGATGCTCTAAACTGGAACGAGAAGTGTTGAATTAGGATTAGTTGTAATCCTTTCATCCAGTAGTGATTAGTCTGTCATTCAGATGGACATTGCCTGATCTAGACTGTGCTTAGCGATGCCAGGTGAGAAGTTTGTGGATAATAAAAGGTCTGTGTATACAGGTCCATAATCCCTAACCACTAGCTTCAATCAAGTGATGTAGTTTTCATCTGGGAAGGATGAAAAAAATCATAAACTTCCAAGAAAAAATCATGCTTTAAAATCATAAACTTCTAAGTCAGATAGCATGAATTAGATAACTTCTTAACTAACTGTTGTAAAAGAACATAAATAATTGTAAAGTGATTTATTCATGGAATCATGAAGTGCATTAGTTTGACTCTGGAGATTCTCTGTTCTGACCCTGCTCAACACAGGACCAGCTTCAAAATTCACCTTCCTCAGGTCCTTGTCTTTTAGCCTTTAAACATCTCCAGACACTGAAATTTTACAGCCTTAGAGATAAATCCAGGTTTTGACTGCTCTGTCTCTTGCAGCTCCCTAACTTGATGACCTTTCAGTGCATTTTCTGCAGCATTTAAATACCTGCTTTGTTCTGGGGAGCCCTAGGCTGAGTTTAGTTACAGAGATGAGGTTTTGCGAGTGCAGAATAATGGGGAATAATTTTCTAACTCAGGCTATTGCTTTGCTCAGCAGGCCTATTAATGCAACCCAGTGTGCCACTGACCTTCTTTGTCTCTAAGACACCATTTTGATTAATTTTCGACTTATCTACTGCAGAAGAATTTGTTTTCCTAAATACAATCTTACTCCTGATAGTTTTTTGACACGCTAGTATCTAGGTAGCCATTTTTTTTCTCCAGTTAAAATGAAATACTTTACTAAGCTGAGGAATTAACAAGCAGATGCATTATTTATGGCCCTATTCACAAATTGGTCTCTTTATTCTTTCACAGTTTTCAAAATAGCTTTAATAGTCGGATGTAAAAAAAACACAAGGCTTTGTTCAGGAAGATATATTTATTAAATCACAATCCATGTTGCAATATGAAATAATTACACAGTTTATTTTATATACTTTAAAATAAAAACTTTCATTTTCATTTTCATTTTTTAAAATCATTTTTACAGTTATTCAGGTTGTAGACTAATGACATATAATAGCAAAAGGCCTTAGAAAGACAATGCACTGGTCTTATTATAATACAATGCAGTAGAGGTGAAACTGCAATAAATTCTAATGGTTTTTAGGTGACTTTATGAATTGCAAGAAAGTGTCTAGTCTGAGAAAAATCTTAGTTGCATATTGGGCAAATCATCCACGTGGTATTACCATAGCTTCCTTTAGAACAGGACAGTGGTATAATTTGAGATAGAAAACTAGAAAAAATATCATGACTTGCTTAGAATATTTCTCATAAATGTGGATGTTATTTAAGATGAGAAGCCGAAGGGATATTTGTTGCTTTTGCTTTTGAAGCAGTCTTTTATGTTGCTGTTAGAGACCCCCCATGCAATGTTAACAGGCTTGAGGAGGAATGACTGGAAAGCTGCCAGGCAGAAAAGGAGCTGGGGGTGCTGGTCAACAGCCAGCAGTGTGCCCAAGTTGTTGGCCAAGAAGGCCAACAGCATCCTGGCTTGTATCAGGAATAGTGTGGCCAGCAGGAGAAGGGAAGTCATGGTGCCCCTTTCAAGTGAATAACAATAGGAAATGACATGAAGTTGCAGCAGGAGAGGTTTAGCCTAGATCTGAGCAAGAATTTCTTTACTGAGACAGTAGAATCACCATCCCTGGAGGTATTAAAAAAACTATGTAAATGAGGCACTTCAGGACATGCTCTAGTGGATGATACAGAAATTGAAATACATATATATTATTTTATTTGGAGGGGGGACATTGACAATTGGACATGGTGATCTTAGAGGTCTTTTCCAACTGTGACAGTTCTGTGATTCCTTGCTTTGTCTGCAGTTTTTGCAGCATTTAAGTTTTGAGACATTTAAAGACCAGGAAGAAAGGTGGGTTTGTAAATGATGGAGGATTGTGGGTTTTGTCTCCTAGTAGCCTGGGAAGGATCTATAAATTATTTTTTTTTATTTATATTTCAAATAAAGGCTTGTTGCAGACAAGAGTGGAAGGTCTTAAGGTCTCTTAAAGAATCACTGACAATGACATCAGGAAAAGGTGATTTTTAATACAGACTTACGAACAAGTGACTTAACAGAATTCCATGGCAAGGTTCACTCTTACTTTCTCTGAGGAAGGGACATATAGGGGTTGGGAATAAATGTGAATGATTTATACAGGGATCAAGGAAAATTATTAATACAGGAATACAGGAAACTGAGTAAGGGACTGGCTGTAGTGATTTGGACAGGAATGAAAGAAGAGAATGAGGAAGGCCCTCCCATTGAGTCGTGAGGTTCAAAGGGGATCCCTTTTCTTTCCCTTTTCTTTTTGAACCCACTCCTAGTCCCAGGTTTGGACACTAAGGGGTGAATTGTAGGGATTTCAAGCTGAAGCTATTTTTTCTATCCCCTAAGAATCCAATGAGGCTTTAATTTGGGAGGCTGAACACTTGCCTTGTAAAGTTTGTTCCGTATGACTTTTCCCGTCCCAGTTTTTCTCACTATACTTGAGCATGACAAATACTTGTCAGGATCTCATGTGATTATATTTGTACCAGACTGGAAAGAATCAGAAGTTGTATATAAACGAAGTCTCTGCTTTCCCTCTTCTAGAGGCGATCCCATTGTATGTATAATCACTACTTAAGGAGAAACCTGTAACATTCAAGGGATTCTGTTATAGCATCAGTCCATTTCCGCTGCTTTCATAATCTGCAGAAGATGTGCATTTGAATTTTGAAAGTCATGCTCAAAAAGAGATTTCATACGTTTCAGTGTCAGCTGGAAAGGCTTGAGATAGCGGAACTGTGGTGTGAGCATAAGCAAGACCATATGCAAATGGACTGAAGGAGGGCAAAGATTGGAAAATGTGTCCAAAATTCTCCAGAACTCTACAAAGCTAAAAAGGCAGGTAAAAATATTTCTTTTCTCAGATGCTCTGTTTTCCTATTGCTTTGATTACTCATAGCTCAAAGACTTGGAAGTTACTTTGCCCTTGGTGATTCTTCTGGAGATTTTTGTTACTAGAGTAAAGGCCCTATAGAGTTTTGGTCATTAAAGCAAAACTGCAAAAGGCCATATGAGAACTACAGTGACAAATCAGAAAAGGACAAAATAAGCATTAGTAACAAAGCAATCATAAGAAAATACCCAGCAATTTTATGTTGAGGTTTTTTTCAGTTTTTAAATGACTCTTTTAAGACCCACTATTGTTTATTTAGTTTTAATTTGAACAGTAATTTGTGTGATTCAGTCTCATGGAGAAATCTTTGTAAGGAAGAGAATCAGTCATACCAGCCCAGAGAATACAGAAAAAAAATATAATTTTCTGAAATAAATTTTGGATGTTTTTGGAAGAGAGTGGCTCTGTCCTTGAAGAGAATAGCAAATGAAGTCTGTGAAGACAAATTGTTTTGGGAGTTGATAGATGCAGTATCACTGGGAGAGACAGAACATGTTTCTGCCAGGCATGTTTGGGAATAGGGACTTGAATATTTTCATTAATCTTGTCATACCTTATTGCTGCAAACTTCCACAACAAAGATGGATTTTCCTTTGTAGCAGTGAATGAATCTGTTTTCAGAGGAAGGCTTTGACAATCCACCTGTTTTGCATTCAGTTATTTTATACATCTTTCATTCTTATTAGAATTAAGTAACTTCTTTCTTAATAGAATTGAATAACTTTTTAAAGGTGCTGTACCATGGCATGTTGCATCCACATCACTGTAAATCACATCAGACTGTTTTCTCTTTTTGATGTAGAAAGGTAATGCTGTTTAAGGCTCATGTTATTCGATAATGAGGTCCACAGGCACTGTGGTGACTTGTGCTGGATTATTAAGGTCAAAATGCTAGCTCTTCAAAACTAAGAAATCCTTAGTGAATGTCCTTCTCATTTCAGATTTCAGCAACTATATTGCACCGAACAAACTATGTATTCACATCTTGAAAAACTGGAATAAGTTATCTGTTAGCACTGCTCTTGAGAAACAAACAACAATAAACCAAAACAACAAACAAACAAACAACCCCCCCAAAAAAATGAATTAAAAAAAAAAAAGAAAGACAAAGCTACATTATTTATGGACACTGAAATTATGAGATAGTATTGAGATTCAGAAACAATGCTTACTAAGTGCAGAAAACTGCAGAAATGACTGGGATAGAGAAAGGAGTGAAGTCACTTTTCAAAGATGTACCAGGCTTCTGATTGGAGTTAACAGTTCCAAAACCAGGTCACTAGGAGTGTTGTCTCTGAAAGAATTATTTCTTTTGTATGACTGGTTTTGTATCATATTTGTTTTACACTGATCAGCATAAACTGACATTTTAAAAAACCCGTCTTGAGTTCTATCTTGGTTTTGAACATAACATCCATTTATTTCTCTGTGGGCAAATGTTACTAGCAGTGAACAAATTCTGTTCATAATCAAGGGAAAAAAGACTCTTGAGATGCTTCCTCTTCAGCACCAGGAAGAAAAATGTTTTCAAAATAGCTATAAACAGGAGTTGCAAGTGTTTTCAGCTGTTCACTCCCTATTGCTCTGCAGACAGCTTTTCATCACTGCCTGTAAGCAAGAGCTACACACATTACTGCAGGGACTCCCTTTTCCTCCTCAGTTCTCAGCAGTCCAGGATTAAAGATATCTGATTGCTTAGTATGTATCCATTAAACTAGAAATTAATAACTGCTGAAATTATTTCCTTGAGTAAATGAGTGGCTGACATTTTCCTGATGTCTTTTATTTTAAGGTCTTCAGTTAATTGAACTCTAAATGTAAAGCTTTATTCTGAATTGCTGAGGCCAGTGACTTCTTTGTCATGACCTCAAGGGGAAAACATGAGAAATTTGGGAATTCTTTATCTGCATGCCTGATACTTTTGAGGTACCAGTCTGAATGGGATTAAAAATCCTAACCAAGTTTCAGTTCCAGAATCAATGCTATGGCCTCTGCAGCTGAGAAGAATTTTACAAGCAATGGCAAGGAGTCTGCCACTAAGGAAGTATTTAGGATCTCTGCCTGAAGGACTAATTACAGTGGAGGGGGAGGAAAGCCCAGATCTGTATACAGTTCTCAAAAAGGCACTTCATTATGCTTATGAGTGTACATATTTAGATGCATGCATTTAATATATACATTTAATGCAGTGAAATTAATGAGAACACTGAAAAGTTTAAGTGGGTGCAGGTGGTGAGGTAGTACAGAATCAGATTGACAAGAAAGGAAAGAGGGAAGGGAAGAGGCAGATTTGCAGCAAAGTAGAATCAGGTTATTTTTATTATAGAAGTGTATTTTCTATTGGAAGGTGAGTGAGATTTTTGCTGGAAGCATCCACCAGTGCATCAGTGTTTTAAACAGGATGGTTGTAGAATAAAAAAACCACAAAAGGAAGAAGAAGCCTTAGTGGTAGAATAAAAAAACCACAAAAGGAAGAAGAAGCCTTAGTGTAGAAGAATAAAGGAAATTAAAATATGTTATCACTCCTTTTGTTCACTGGTGTACTTGAGAAAAAACAAATTGAAATAAATCCCAACTTAAAATTTTTCCCCCCTGCATCCTCAGGTTTTAAGTTGAATAAAACATAGGGCTTCAGGCTTCTAAGTGTGTAAGGCTTGCTCCTGGTTAAATTTTTGACAAACATTGAAAACACAAAAGAAGAAAAATCAAAATTAGCAAATAACAAAAATGAATAATTGGACAATTTCAATTTGAAAGCAGAAATTTGTTCAACAGTACTGAATTTGCCAATAATAATTCAGTTGTTCCTCTTTCAAAGCAAGTAATCTTCATAGCAAACCCTCTGAGGGTTCTTGATTATTTGTTTTAGCAAATGTTATACTGGAGAAAGAATCTCTTGCAAATGTTATATTGGAGAAGGAATCTCTGGCAAGTAAGAGATGATGGATCAGAAACAGTTCGTTGCAAAAGAGCCTGAAGATATGTTGGAGGAGTGCAATGTCCTTGTCACTGAACATTAGTAGATCAATAAAAAGGAGAAATGGAGCAGTAGTTCTATACTTCTGATTGTGAAACACATGATTATTTGGGTTATGACCCTATTTTAACTGCTGTGATCTCCCTTGAGGTCACAACTTCTAGTTTGGGAGTCACTGAACTAGAATGAAGCATTAGCCAGGGGGTGCAGAAACAAAGCTTGAGAGCAGGCAGAGACGCCTTCCAGCAGAGACAATTCCCCGTGCTGCTCTGAACTGCTGACTCTGTGGAACAAAGAAGGTGTTCTCTGTTGGTTTGCTTTGATGTAAGAGAAAAAAAAAAAACTACAAGGAGGTAGGCTGACAATCTCATTAGCCTGTGTTTGAGATCATTTCAGGTAAAAGCATAAACCAGGGTATCCCTCCCCCCACCCCCATGTGAACTTCTGTGTGGAGTCTTTGGGCAAGTTAGTTTCTTGAGGTGGTTCATATTAATTTCTTACTGTTGAGTGATGATAAAAATTACTTCTCACTAAGTCTGTGTTTTTTCCTTGTAAGACTGTTTCTACTTATAAGACTATAGCAGTCGAAGTAAAACTTTAGGTTTTGAACTAGTCTGTAGCAATGATTTCTGTTATTGCACAGCAGTTGGCTGTCAGCCTTTGATAGATGATGCCTCATCAGCTGCTGGCTGCAACAGCTGAAGATCATATTTGTGCTGAGGAGGGAAAAAAAAAGGCTAGTTAAAACTTGTGTTTACAGTATTGTAATGACAAGGATGCTTTACTGAGGTTCTATGCAAGGAAGGAAAACCATAGTCTGATCAGTTATTTTAGGAAGTGATCTCTGTGGGTGCTAGTGGAAGTCTGATGGAAATGAAAATGATGAGTACTTTCAAGATACATATATAAACAGCCATAGTTTATATTAATGCATCTTTTATTTGGTTTTCATTTTATTTCAGAGGAGTTTTGTAACAGAAGCACCTTGGAAATCTTTTTTGGGTAAATGTTCCTAGTCTTCATTGAGAAATATCTCTATTTCCTGATGAGTAGCTGTTTACCATGTTAAGCATCAGCATACTTTCGGGTGAGAGTATTCTGAATGTCATTTCAGAGGCTTTTTGATGATTAGAGCTTTTGTTTTCACTTGGATCAATGGCTACTATGAGAAAGTAAAAAAAAATAACTTTGGGTTTTGATATAAAAAGAAATTCAGTTACTGCTGGTACTGCATATGTGGGTTTTTTTCAAATTAATTTATGTTAGTAAATCAATAAGTTGCTTCTGATGTAGAAAATAACATATTCTGTGCAATTATGTTCTTTTATTTCATCTGGTAACAAATCGATGCCATCAGTACTGAAAATCAGAATGGGAAATGTGCTACAGTAGGAGTACAACTTTATATAAATTTCAAAAGTGTTGGTACTTTACTGAGCAACACTCTGAAACCTTTAAAATTCACAGGAAGATACAAATGTAATCCCTCTGTCAGCCTGAATGATCTTGCTGGTGCTAAGTTCTTCCTTCCTTTGTTCTTCAGTTGTCTTCAGAATACTTGACCTTTGAGATTCCCATTAATCCAGGACCACTCCAGGATGTGTTGCCTTCCAGGTCCCTGCTGAGGACTTCAGAGATCTAAGCTGGACCCAGTGGCAGCAATCTGCCCTGCTCATGCCATCAGAGAGGGCATCACCTCTTTTGGGGTCAACCTTGACTTCTGGCTAAGCTTTCATTAGGATGCAGCTGAGCCTTTATTATTAACTACTTATTTGAAATGTGATTATAGGAGTTGAGAACTGTATTGAACTTCATGATGGATGTTTACACAGGAGTATAACATGTTCTTTCTTCAGCTGCTTACAAACAGAAATCAGATTGAGTTTTTCATGGATAATGGTTGATATGTTTGCTTGCATCTGTAAGGTTACATACTCCCATACTTGCACAACTAGATATTTTAATAGGAACCAACATTAAAATTCATGGCCACTTGAGCTGGGTTGTCACCACTCCCATCACATGCAGACAGATCTATACATACTATGTCCAGAACGACCATGTAAGCAAAAACTGGCTCAGGATTAATGTGGGAAATCCTGTTCTGTGAATTTAGTATCTCAGTACTTGATCATAAAATATGTACATGTGACTGCTCAGGTTTGTTTATAAGAAATACCTGTAATGTTATTTACAGAAGAAAATAAAGTAACCTAAGATGCAATTTTAAAAAGATGGGAATATAATATGTTCCAGTTGGAAGAAAATAAACTATGAGAAGTATTGAAGCAGCAGGCTTTTAAAAAGCAGAGAACATTTTAGAACATCATAGGAAGAGTGATGAAAGAATGAAGTCATGTGGAATTAATTTAGGTTTCTTTATTCCATACTGGTAAACCAGAATTTGTTTAATTTCTGCATATTCCATGTTTCCATTCAGAAGATTCTGTGTGTCTCTTAGGGACATGATTGTTCTGCTTTAAGGAGAGGAAACTGGTGCTATTCTGAATATCAGTTTGCTGTAATTTTTTAACAAATAGTAACTATTGTCTAGTGAGTTATGTCTTGAGAGCCTCTTACTCTTAAGAGGCTGAATTATGACTGACTTCTATAGAAACTACTGCTCCAAAGATAAATGTTTAATTATTATTTGGAATTGTTTAGAATCCCCAGATGAAAGACGCAGGAAGTGAAGAATGGCAACATGATGCAGAATGCCATTAATTTACAGTAATTGGCATATCCAGCGCAATCACTGCATTTGATGAAACACTCAATAAGGAGCAAATCATACTTATTTGCAGTCACAAGGCTTAGTCTGTCTCTCTTGTTGCAGCAGCTGTTATTCATTTCCTCTACACAGGGAGTGGAAAATGGTTTCCTGGGATGAAGAAAGGGTCAGAAAGTGTCACAGTTGCTTTTTCACATAGACTTGTGTGAGGAGCATCAGAAATATGCAAAACATTACCTGTGGGGCTTTGATTGCTTCATATTTTCTTGCTTCTATTTGGAGAAGGCATTAACTCAAATTTAATGTAGCAGGATAAAATGAACTGTTAGAAGACTGAGGAAGATTACTAGATCATGGTCAGCCTGTCTTTCTGTCTTTTGGCAATAGATTTATCCTTACAAATGATATTGCAGGGGCAAACCTGACTCTAATCTGAAGTGGGACTTAAAGGAGGAAGGGAAACTCTTCTTTGGTAAATCTTCTGGGATAAAATGGAAGTAGAAAACTTAACATTTGTTTCAATGACACTGCAGAGATAATTGCTTAGTTATATATGTCCTTATCTTTGAAGAACCCAGAGACTTCCTCTAGATCTTAGATGTAATTGTTGATTCAATTTCTGTTTGGAAGACCTTTCTTTATTTTACTCTCTGATTGTATTAAAGAGGATGTATATGCTCTTTTTAATTACAAAATAAATCCAAGATAGCAAAAGAGACTAATAGGTGAGCATCCTGAGGTGATAAGTTGCAATTACAATCTTTATATCAACTATTTTCTGTTGCAGACTAGGGTTTTATGAGCAGAGCTGTGCACATGTTAGTATCTCTAACGTGGTTTACTTAAAGTGGGCAAGCCACAATGATCCAACCATATCCCACTGCTGGATTAGTCAATTTGTTGTGACTGAACATTTCATCACTATTAAGGTTCATAATGGGTTTTGTGAACTCTGTAGCTTCTCATCTAAATGAGATTTTATGGAATTTATGTGTCTTTAATGCTAACTGTTCAAAGATTTACAGATGTTAAAATCAGATTTAAGTGCCTGACTCAAATGCATTCAGATGTTACAGAGTTGTTGTTGGCTTTTCCTAAATGTCATCAAAATTGATGAGCATAGTAATAAATGCCTCATGTTTCATAATATGTAAATAGATAGAGATTTTTCAACTTTACCCTTTTCTAAATGGTAGATGGATTAATAACTGCGGTTATCACGAGTACAAAAAACTAATAATGTACAGTGATTCATGACACAAGGTGGGAATAAATACCAGCAGAAAGTAGGGAAAGAATGTATTCTGTCACCTCATTCAAAATACTCTATTTATGCAGTAGTTAGTTGCTGTACTCAACACTGTTCAGTTGAAGTATATCTGCCTGACTAAATTAGCATCTAATGGTATCTGAGCAATTTAAGAATACACATTAAAGGACCTGTTTCTGGTGAGTGGAGTACCAAGCTCTTCATTCTGTGTAATTCACCTCATGCCAGAACCCTGCAGCACTCAGTGAAATGGACGATCCAGGCCTCTGAGCAGCATCCTGAGATGGATGTTGCAGCATAGAGGGATTAGAGGAGCTTGAGGGGAATGTTTTGGGGGTCACAGTTTGTTCTCTGATTCCTGAAGTGCCTTTTTTATATTTTGATCATAAGATTTCAATAACTGAAATGTCTGCAACCTGAGTATGCCTCTTCAAAGGGCATCAGAAATTTTAAAGCATCAGATGCACAATGTGCTGGCTTCTGGCCCCCAAATAACCCCATCTGCTCTGAAGTCATCAACTTGTGGGCAGGGAGGAAAAACTGATGTGTCCTCCATTTTTAAAAAATATAACTTCAAATGAAATATTCTTTAGCATCTATCAATGGTGAGCCATGCTGCTGCATAACCAGGTTTAACCCCCACACAAGGAAGTGCTAAGACTCTATGGTCAGTATTCTAGAAGGAAATTTTCTCCAAATTGTTCAAGTCAATGAGCTTTTATGTGTGACTTGCATACAGCCTGGTCAAGCCACAGAACCATTCTCTTTGTCAGAAACAAACATCTGGCTTGTGCTGAGGTAAAGAATTTTGAGCCTTCAGTCAGTATTGGCAAACTGAAACAGCAATGTGAACCACAGCCACTCCTTATTATGTTTTATAGCCTTTTATCTCCTTAATACTATTAATATGGTAACTTGAGGGTGTTTTTAGTTAATGAGGTAATTACACCATCCTGGATTTGACCTTGGAATTTATTACTTATTTAACAAGAAATGAGAAGCTGAGATATCTTTGTTGCTAGACAAATCCTGAAAATTTTCAGTATAAGGGCCAATCAAAGCAAAAAGATTATGGTGGTGAATTGGAGTATATAAATTTGCATATTAATAATGTTGCTGAGAAAAACCTGCAAATCTTTTAACTCAGGCTAGTGGCTGACTGTCAACTGCAGTGCAGGGATCCACTTGCTGCCTGCTCACTGATACAACATATTTGCAAATAGCTAAAACAGTTTATAGCTATGTATTTCCTTGTACTAAGAAAACATTGCTGCAGAAAAGTTCTGATTTTGTGATTAGGTCTGGCTATATGACTAGAACCCCTTTTCATCACAGCAACTTTAAATATAATATATTTTTTAAAAGCCCGCAACATTGTTTCTGAAATGAAAAATTCTCCATTTGTTCTCTTTTCTTTAAAAAAATCAAGCTTTGGATTCAAGGACACACTTCCTTTGCTGCTGTAAAATTAGGCATTTAAAACTATAATTAAAATAATATCCCAATACTAGATAAAAAGGAATTAAGGTTTAATCACTAACTACAAGGACATAGGGTCACAATTTCCTCTTAGGTGGCGTATGTAGGACCAGTTGCTGTGAAATGCATGCCTTGGTTTGCATAGGTCATCAACAGTGTTTGCCTGTACTAAATACCATGCTGAATTTTTCTGTGTGCTTTTCCAGTTTAACAGTGTTAATCTGAACAGCACTATTATAATCTGGTGATTTAGGTTGTCACAGGGATTGTGAATTAGGAAATTTTTGATCTTTAGAGACACTTTTGTTTTTTGGACTATAGTTCCATTTTAAGCATATGTGTCTTTGCTGTTGCATGAGACAGTAAGTTTGTAAACAGGAAAAAAGATAATTATCTAGTCTAGAATATTTGTTAGGACAACTTGACCTGTTGTTGATTCAAGTTACTGTAAGCCTCCTGCCCCAGGTACCCTAGCAGAGTATTTCATTGTTAAATGTATCTTCTTCCTTTGCAATCTGTGACACATGTTGTCTGCTAATTATTCTCCTCTCCACAGTTTTCCTGGAAGCATTGAAGAAGTCAGTTTATCCTCTAGAAAGCAGAAGGAAGCACTGACATCTCAAGCTCCTATATACTGGAATATACAAACGGAAATAGATTTTACACTTAAAATTCTGCATTAGTAAATAAAAAGCCAATAGTAACTCTATACAGTTGTCAGAAGATATAATTCACTTTAAGTGTTTTCTTATTCTGTAAGCATTCCACTCACCAAAATTGAGCTTCATTACAGTACTTAAATTAGGGAAAATAAGTTTCATGTGTTAATGCATGAAAAAATATACATTATTTACTCCTCGGAAAATTATTGAGTACATTTCCAAATATTAACAATAAGCATTTCAAATTTGGCTTGAGATTTTGAATATATTTATTTTCAAATTAAAATCTTAACAGAAATATTTCTGACACAGAAATTAAAACTGTGACTGTGGAAACTACTCATCCAATTTTAAGTTTAGTGCACAAATTTGAAGTTCCAGAGTGCATTAGCTGACATTATTTTAATTCCAAATAATCTAATAAGTATTAACTTCTTGCAAGGAAGAACAATGCAACCCACAAGAATATTACATTTAAAAGGTAGTGGGGTATTAGAATTAGATCTCACATTTAAGAGAGTTTATAGGAAATAAAATTATTAAGTGTAGCAGAATAGATGGGTGTTATCTAGCTTGAACGGTGCTTAACGTTTCAGAATAAACTCATTATCAACTACAGATATGAGCTACTTCTATAATACTTTTATTAACTAAAAAAGTTAAAATCTAAAAATGCATTTAATGTCTAGCTAAAGAAAAGGTATGAAATTCTATTGTGAAGAATATTAAAAAGGTTAATTTGTAATTTCAGTATTTAGGTAACTTACTGGAACGCCTGCATCAATTTCCTCTTATAAAAACAGGATTTAAAGTTACTGCAATTCATTAACATTTTGTTTATGTGTAATAAATTATTGGTTTCCAGACCATATCTCTACTTTTGTCTATCTGTCCTTCACATCAGATACAACTTCACTTTGCTAACTTTATAACCTCTCAGAATAAGATCAGGAGTTTGGTTTTCTGCGATGAGAATTTAACACATTGTGAAGCTAACTTGTAATAAAGGTTTCCAAGAAAAATTAAAGGTAAAAATATTTCATAAATTTTTAAAGTCAACCATATTCTGTTATTTTATATTTATCTGCAGGCAGTTATTTTTGGGTTTTTGGGGGGGTTTATTTTTTGCCATTGTCATGGCTTTTGAGTTTGTTGTTTTTGTTTGTTTTCAGAGTGGGGTTTTTACTACTTATTTCACAAAAGTGGAACAGTAAAGTTCTGCTACTTTCTTTGAAATCAAAAGTAAAATCTTAAGCTAATTTAGTATCTGTTCAAAGGGAGTTCTAAAGCAGCAAAAACTGCTACTGCCCAGGCAGCTTAGCACAATTTTGATACAGAATGTCTGCTAATAAATCATAACAAAATAGAGGACCGGTGATTTACAAGATCTTAAAATCATATTTCTTTTTTTTTTTCTGGATATTTCCTTTTACAATTATATTTCTATTACCAAAGCATTTTATGTCATTAGCAATTCTTCCTGAAATTGTGCTTCATTACCAGTTAATAATTTTAGCTATGTTGACAGAAAGTCATTTAACACAAATAAAAAGCCAACAGTCCTAAAGATTAACTGCACTGAATCTCCAATAAACCATAAGAATATCAAAACTAAAGAAGAAATCATAACTTAGTGTTCAGTATATGTGAAAGGCATGGAAGATAAAATCACATCAGACAAAATGGAGATATAAAGTTGGGGCATTTTATTGATACGTGGTGGTTTTTAGATGATTTTTTAAAAAGCTGAGCTGGATGAACTCGAGCCTCCAAAGAAAACCTTGGTAGGAAAGGAGAAATGCTTTTCTGAAATTTACTGAAAGTAATTCTAAGTCATTAGCTCCTCTGGTTCTTTTAGTTTGTTTTTAATATTGCCCAATAAATGTAATAGGACTTGTGGACAAACTCTGAATACTTTATAAATTGTCATCCCAGACCACTCAGTCCCTCTTAATTTTCTTCTTAACATTACTGACCACATTTCTTGTTATTTCCAGTAAATCTTTCTCTTTATAAAATAATGCAAACCAGGACAAAATGTTTGTGGCTCACAACCTTTCCTATTTAAATCTAAATTCAGATTTAGCTTCTGAGTTGTTCTACTAATCTTGAGTCATTAACTGAGCAGAAATAAACTTCAGAAAACAGTACTTCCTAGTCATGTAGTTGGACACAGGAGTTCCATTATGTCATTTAAAAGGTGAACAGGAAAAATAAAAAACAGCTGAAATTAGTTGTGTGCTTTCCTGTTCTGGCCTCTGCCTGTAACAAAGAAGACACAGAGAAAATTATTCTTGTGGGAATTTAGTCATCCCTGATTCAGTTAAACCATTTTGACAGCAAGATAATCAAGCTTCAGTGAGTTAAGTACTGTTTTTTCTAGCACTCTGAAAAAGTTCTTTAATATTATGATCATGATCAGCAATTTGACAGCAAAGAAGTATTTCAGGTATTCAAATATAACTATATGTATTCTTAGGTTTCATAAAAAGATTTTGGTATGACATGACTTTTGATTTTGATAATATAAAATTGTTCCAAATGTGTGTATGAATGGAAATAAAGAGTATTCCTGTACTTTGAAGTAGGTGTTTGGGTTCGTGATTGAAGAACAGGTTTTAATTTTCATGTCTTGTAGATTTTACTTGAGTGTATTTTTTTTCCTGAAATCTGTATAAAATTGTCTTAGGAAACAGTGAATGATAGTATTTCATAAGAGTAATAAAAATAACTAAAATAATAGAAAAAGAAATTTTTCAAATTACCTGAAAATTAAAAAGGTTTCACCATCATGTACTATAATAATAGAGCAGATGATGCAAACATTCAGACAAATACATATCTTTTATTATCTAAAATTCTTAGTCTGCTGAAAATTTGACAATATTTTCCTTTAGGGACAATTACAACACCAAAATTAACTTGGACAATAATTTTTCTAACAGCTGTTTCTATCAAAGATGCCAAATCTACTCTGGGTAATAACAAAGAGACAAGGACCATGATATGTGCTATTTATAGAAGACAGAATATTTCACTGAAGGTTATATAGTTGGATTTATATGAGAAACTATTCTGATAGAGGAGGCTCAAACATGGCAAAGAACACATTCCCATCCTTTCCTCAGAAGCATGACTTCAGAGTCTGCACCAGTAGAAAATACAAGCCTGAAAAGTTCTGCTATTTTTCTTGTAATAGATGACATAAGAAAACATTATTTGTACTATGTCTGGTTTGGTGATGACAAAGAATTTTTTATTCTCGTTTTCATGAGATAAATACATTTTGGATCCAAGTGGTGTTTTTTTCTAGATCAGACAAAAGGCCACATCAGTGTTAATCCACACAGAGGAAACTATGTTGAGTAAAAGAATGATTAAAGAACAGTGTGATAGTTGGGGATTTCATATTGCAGTGTGTGTTTGATTTTCAGATCCTTACATATTCTAGAGGCTCAGGTGGTACTGATGGCCAAAGGCACTTCTGGTTGTTGAGTGTCTGAAGATTTGTAATTACAGTACCAAGAAACCCAATCATTAAAGTATGCTTTTGTAATGTTTATATGGAATTTATGTTTATTTAGAAGTATACTCAAAGATAATGCAAGTCTGCCTTGTGGCAAGACAAGATTTCTTGAATATTTTAACAAATTTGGTAGAATCAATGGACTCATAGGATCGAATCTGCTAATACTGACCTTTCACTAAGTTCTCAGCTCAAAATATTGAGACTCGGAGGTCAAATCTTGGCTGCCTGTGTGTTCTATGAAAAGACTAATCATGATGTACTTATGAAAGTTTTTTAAGGTTGGGTTTGTTTGTTTTTTTAAATTTGGAAATCACTAGTAGTATTTAGAGAAATTATTCATGTGTCTCAAATGTGGAATGTTTCTTAGAACTCAAATTTTACTTTACTCCTTATATCCTTTCAGTTGACCTGTACATTTTTGGAATCATTCAGACAGTTTTAAAGCTGGGCATAAATGTATTCTTATGGTTCAGAAATAAGATGAGAAAGGCTACTCCTCTTAACAAGATTATGAATTTGCAACCTTCCTTTAAAGAAAACACAAGTTTAAAAATATGCAGAGGACATATCTAAGAGGACATGCCTGCTTCTGGTTTGGTTCCTGCAGGCTGGCATCTAGGAAACAGGCATAGTACCTTGCTTTTGTTAACTGTCCCATGAAATGAATGACAGCCATGGATAGCTGCCACACACAGATCTTCTTTGGGAAAAAGACAAAGAGAAGAAGAAAAAAAGAAAAAAAAAAAAAAAAAAGGAGAACACTAATGAAAGGAAAGGCAAGCGCATAAAGAAGGAAGACTCAACAACTGTGTGTGCTGCCACTTCTCAACTCATAGATAGACCTGGGGAAGGTGGCTTTGGGAGGTGGTGTGGGAATTCTCATTCTAGTTGTTTTGGGATACTGGCTGGGATTAGGCTACCAAAGTATCTGTAATATTTTCAGTAATCTGGAATTTTAAGAAATAGTGCAAGTAGCAGAATGGCTGCACTTCTGTGTATTCTCATCTGTTTTATGTCCTAATTCCTTACTGGAATTTCTTTTTTTCTTTTTTTGAGATATGATAAGGAGACTGCATTCTCTCATTACTTACTCCATTGGTGCTTAATTTTCAGCATCCCAGTTTTAGGCAACCATCATCTAGCACACTCATTAGCTGGTCTGAGGCAGGTCCAGTCAAGTTGCTTGGTTTTCAGTTGTTTTAGTCTTTCAACACTTTCTGCCTCTTATAAAAAAATTTATTAACCAGAATATTATTGTCTATGGCAATGAAGATAAAAAGCTTGTACACAAATTGTTTACTGCTAGTGTATTAGTAGCTGCTGAAACCATATTTCCTTTTCAGTACAACTGATGTAAATACTTTCATGGCAAGACAGAAGAGGGAAAAGAATGTGTCAGATTGTTTTTCCAGTTAGTTGTTAATTTATTTTTTTTTTTAATGTATGCTTTTTCACCAGTCTTGACCAGTATTATTAACAGCTATGTAAATGAAGGGAGCATTGCTGTTCCACTTATCTCCCATTATGCCATTATCATAGGATCAAGACTCTATTGCAAATAAGAAGATAAACTACTCTGGAATAGCAATAGAATTTTAATTTATTTATCCCCACCAAAATATGAGGTTATAGGCTATCTTAATTGTTAGATGTAGGTTTACAAATAAATTATTTATTTAAAAAAAAAAAAACTAATTAGAAACAACTTAGGTTTTGTTCATAGATGTTCCCTGTATCTTATAATCTGCTCCTCTATTTCAGAAGAACTTTTTAAAGTGTTGCTATCTTTTTACTGAATAGATTATAGANAGACAGAATATTTCACTGAAGGTTATATAGTTGGATTTATATGAGAAACTATTCTGATAGAGGAGGCTCAAACATAGCAAAGAACACATTCCCATCCTTTCCTCAGAAGCATGACTTCAGAGTCTGCACCAGTAGAAAATACAAGCCTGAAAAGTTCTGCTATTTTTCTTGTAATAGATGACATAAGAAAACATTATTTGTAGTATGTCTGGTTTGGTGATGACAAAGAATTTTTTATTCTCGTTTTCATGAGATAAGTACATTTTGGATCCAAGTGGTGTTTTTTTCTAGATCAGACAAAAGGCCACATCAGTGTTAATCCACACAGAGGAAACTATGTTGAGTAAAAGAATGATTAAAGAACAGTGTGATAGTTGGGGATTTCATATTGCAGTGTGTGTTTGATTTTCAGATCCTTACATATTCTAGAGGCTCAGGTGGTACTGATGGCCAAAGGCACTTCTGGTTGTTGAGTGTCTGAAGATTTGTAATTACAGTACCAAGAAACCCAATCATTAAAGTATGCTTTTGTAATGTTTATATGGAATTTATGTTTATTTAGAAGTATACTCAAAGATAATGCAAGTCTGCCTTGTGGCAAGACAAGATTTCTTGAATATTTTAACAAATTTGGTAGAATCAATGGACTCATAGGATCGAATCTGCTAATACTGACCTTTCACTAAGTTCTCAGCTCAAAATATTGAGACTCAGAGGTCAAATCTTGGCTGCCTGTGTGTTCTATGAAAATACTAATCATGATGTACTTATGAAAGTTTTTTAAGGTTGGGTTTGTTTGTTTTTTTAAATTTGGAAATCACTAGTAGTATTTAGAGAAATTATTCATGTGTCTCAAATGTGGAATGTTTCTTAGAACTCAAATTTTACTTTACTCCTTATATCCTTTCAGTTGACCTGTACATTTTTGGAATCATTCAGACAGTTTTAAAGCTGGGCATAAATGTATTCTTATGGTTCAGAAATAAGATGAGAAAGGCTACTCCTCTTAACAAGATTATGAATTTGCAACCTTCCTTTAAAGAAAACACAAGTTTAAAAATATGCAGAGGACATATCTAAGAGGACATGCCTGCTTCTGGTTTGGTTCCTGCAGGCTGGCATCTAGGAAACAGGCATAGTACCTTGCTTTTGTTAACTGTCCCATGAAATGAATGACAGCCATGGATAGCTGCCACACACAGATCTTCTTTGGGAAAAAGACAAAGAGAAGAAGAAAAAAAGAAAAAAAAAAAAAAAAAAGGAGAACACTAATGAAAGGAAAGGCAAGCGCATAAAGAAGGAAGACTCAACAACTGTGTGTGCTGCCACTTCTCAACTCATAGATAGACCTGGGGAAGGTGGCTTTGGGAGGTGGTGTGGGAATTCTCATTCTAGTTGTTTTGGGATACTGGCTGGGATTAGGCTACCAAAGTATCTGTAATATTTTCAGTAATCTGGAATTTTAAGAAATAGTGCAAGTAGCAGAATGGCTGCACTTCTGTGTATTCTCATCCGTTTTATGTCCTAATTCCTTACTGAAATTTCTTTTTTCTTTTTTTGAGATATGATAAGGAGACTGCATTCTCTCATTACTTACTCCATTGGTGCTTAATTTTCAGCATCCCAGTTTTAGGCCACCATCATCTAGCACACTCATTAGCTGGTCTGAGGCAGGTCCAGTCAAGTTGCTTGGTTTTCAGTTGTTTTAGTCTTTCAACACTTTCTGCCTCTTATAAAAAAATTTATTAACCAGAATATTATTGTCTATGGCAATGAAGATAAAAAGCTTGTACACAAATTGTTTACTGCTAGTGTATTAGTAGCTGCTGAAACCATATTTCCTTTTCAGTACAACTGATCTTATTACTTGGTGCATTTCTGTTCTTGAACTGCTCAGTGGGGCAAATGTGCACTGTTCATTATTATAAAGAGGCATTATCTTCTGGTATTCCTAGACATCTCTGTAATGCAATAAAATCAAAATAAAGAGCAAGAAAACAGCTGAAGACATCTGTCATCCTAATGATGACTGGCACCTTGACTAATAGTCTCTCATGTTGGAATGACCAGTTTACTAGCTTACACTTCTACTGGAAGTCATACCCAAAGTCCTCAAATGTGGTTTTGAGATATATATATATATATATATAAACATATTCACGGTCTACTCAGATTTCTCCATGCAATTTTTTAAACTCCTAAATAAGGTGGGACTTTGTAGGTCTTTGTGTTTCAGCAGTATACTTGTTAAGAGCTTTTTTTAAATGAGCAGTAGAGATTGAGATTTGGAGAAAAAAAAAAAAAAAGAAATTATCTAAATAACATAAAATCAAAGTAAAATACTTTTAGAAGTTTTCAGACTTTTTAAAAAGAATTTCAGAAAACTTTCTCTATATTCTTCACATGCTGTTTCTGGAAGTTTCTGCTACCTGCCATGCTCTTACTGTTCCCCCCGAAAAGTTCAGACTGAGCCACATCTTTCTAAGGTAAAGGGATGTAAATACTTTCATGGCAAGACAGAAGAGGGAAAAGAATGTGTCAGATTGTTTTTCCAGTTAACCAGTCTTGACCAGTATTATTAACAGCTATGTAAATGAAGGGAGCATTGCTGTTCCACTTATCTCCCATTATGCCATTATCATAGGATCAAGACTCTATTGCAAATAAGAAGATAAACTACTCTGGAATAGCAATAGAATTTTAATTTATTTATCCCCACCAAAATATGAGGTTATAGGCTATCTTAATTGTTAGATGTAGGTTTACAAATAAATTATTTATTTTAAAAAAAAAAAACTAATTAGAAACAACTTAGGTTTTGTTCATAGATGTTCCCTGTATCTTATAATCTGCTCCTGTATTTCAGAAGAACTTTTTAAAGTGTTGCTATCTTTTTACTGAATAGATTATAGAAATATAATAATGGCTCTTTTTATCCTGGCTGCTGTGTTATTTCAAATACTTATTCTTCCATGAACACTGCAGAGAATTCAGTGCCAGTAATTGCTAGGCTTTAAAATTAACTGGATTCTCCATTTTTAGATAAAGCATCCAATTTCCCACATTGTGTAGGTATTGTCAGAAAAAAAATCAAGTCAACTGTGTGAGTGTTTTAATATGAAACTAGGCTCACATTGTTAAATAAATGTTTGGAAAATGTTGTTTCTCACAATGCACAATTCCATTAGAAGCTCTAAAATTTTTGGAGGAAAACTCAAAATGTGCATAGATCATGTAAGAGGATGGAATAGCAAGTGTCCAGATATACAGTATTAAAATTACTTTTTTGCTTGCAGAGGGGAAATTAACCATTGACTTTCCATTGACCTAGTGAGGAAGCTACTATATAAAGTTACAGATTGAAACTAGAATGATTTTTTTGAGAGAGCAGGTAAGTAAAAGGAGAGTTCTTATAACACAACCTCTGACTCATAGATTTTACAGTAAAATCATAAAGCAACTGAACAGCCCAGCAGGAAAAGCACATATGAGATTTGGACATAGTTACACACAGGAGAGATGACACATATGAGATTAGGTATGAGGCTTGAGGACTAAAATTATTCAAATTTCTGCAAAACTCATACTTCTCAAAGTCTTGGTTTATTGTGGGGTTTTTATTTATTTGGTTGAGGGGTTTTTTCTTTGGTTGGTTTTTTTTTTAGGGGGGGAAGGGGAGAGGGGAAAAGTGAGGGGGGTGTCATTTGGGAGATGAGAGATCTCAAAAGATCTGCCAAAACCAGGAGCAGAAATGTACTGTTGCAGAATAACTGGTTTAGAGAAGTGTGTCAGGAGTGGATCTCGGGTTACAACAATGAGAGATATTTAGGAGCAGGAAAACAAGTGTAATCAATGATTTTAAGGAAAACAAGCAATCTGTGAGCTTGTTGTAGTGGATTTTATCAAGGTCTGAGTCAGAAACAGAGTTCTCTGAAGAGAAATCCTGCAAAAAAGACAAACTGCAATCATTGTTCTCACCTTAAGTTAGACAGTCTTTTTTCTGTTTGTATTAGCTCATTTGCCTGCATCAGTCACTTACAACAGAAACACACAGTCAAATACAGAAGTATTTCTTTGCAAATGCATTCCGACTTGTTAAACTTAAGGCTTGTTTTTCCCTTAGATACATAATGACTTTCCCAAGGGCTGAAGTACAAGTCCAGAACGGATGCACTCTGTACACTCATCAAAAAATTTTGGCAAGAGGCCACAGGGGAGTTGCCCATAGTTACTGGAGTTCTGTATTTCAGATTCCACATTAATGCTTTCTGGGTTCCTGCACTTCAGATTCCACATCCATGCTTTCTGGGTACATCTCATCTGTGGAAGCCTGCACTGCATGAGAAAACACATAATTTTGACAGAAATGCAATTTTTTTTTGTTGTTCCCGAAGGATAACTTGTAGACTTTCCCTGTCCCTTGTGTGGCATCTCATAATATCATGATGATATTCTATGATGCTTTTCTATAATGCTTTCTCTGGAAATGCAGTAAAAAAGTAATCTAATTAAGAAAAATGTGTCAAGGAGAAAAAACTGATGTGTACCTAAAATTGTTGGGCTTATGTATGATAATTTGACTACTTTTTTAAGATTAAATATTTTATTTCTTGTAATGAGTACAATCCAATAGTATGTCATTTTATAATGGTTTGCTAGTGACTAATGCCTTTAATTAATTTTATATATTCATTTAACACTTTTCTGAGGTCATAATAATATACTTCATTTTATATTGTGTTTAAATAGAACCTGGTATCTGCTGTAATCTGTAAAGAGATTTAACTTGCAGTTCATTTATTCTTTTATTCTTTGGGATGTGCTAGGAACACAAATATAAGCCAATAAAACTATAAACAATCGAGTAAATTATCCAGAAGAGATTATATTGTTAATAGCTGTTCATACTTGTTGTAGACCAATTTTAAGGGAAATAATATAGAGTCTGTTACTAATTTAGAGCAAATCAATCAAAAGAAAATTTATTTGTTTACAGGGACTCCTGCTAGATGCTTCAGAGTTTAAGTAGATAAACACTTCATTAAAATGTGATAGAATAGGAAAACTACAAGAACGTCACAAATGAAACCAGATTCCTCTTTGGTAAGCTAAATACAGTGTATCTGAAAGGTAGGTGCTTGTTTTTCTGAAATGCCTACAGAGGAGCAGCAGTCAGTGTCCAAAGCAAAGCAAGGTGGTCAGCTCTGCCCAGCAGCTCAGGAAAAACAGCATGCAAAAAAGATTCTGCTGTGTTAAAACTGTTTTCAGGTGAAGAACATATTTCTGACCCAAGGCACCATACATCTGATGGGTAATGGGAATAACTGTATATTTACAGACAAAATCTGTCTGCTAAAGAAATTAACAGTGTCAACCAGAACATCAGTAGTTGGTCCTTCTCAGTACTTGGTTTATAGATTCTTCTTTTTGTTCACTTGGATTGCTGTGCTATTACTGTAGAACAAAACAAGTAATTTAGAAAATGCAATTATGAACTGCTACTGGGATCTGAGGTGCTGATAGTTTTCTTTTATGGATATTGAAACTAGAAGAGAGCATTCTGCTGTGAAGTTCCTAAGTCTGGTTTGTCTTTTTTTGTAGAGGTTTTCTGCTGTTTTCATTTGGACTAATCTGAACTTTCACAGAGTTCATAGCATACTCACTTGATGCAATTTTAAAATTAATTGTTATTAAAAAAAAAATAGACAAAATTGGAAGAGAAGTTGAAAAATACCTGAAAAAGATTATTCACTTCTATCCTCATTCCAGTTAAAATTGTAGCATACCTAAGCTCTTTTACAACAGAAATAATTCTAAGTCATTTTTGCTCTGAAACTAGAGGGAAACTAATTAACAATACCGTTGTAGTTAATAGTTTAGTGCAAATGTTTCATTTCTATTAGAAAATAGTGGGGTTTTTGTTAAGATTAAAGAATTTAAAGATTTTTATTTTGTCTTGTAGTAACTATCAAAGTGAAATATCAGATTATGGAAAAAACAGTAATGCTTTTATTTGTTGGTTTACTTTGATAGTCTTTTTTTAAAATTTTTTTTTTAAGAACAGCACCACTGTGAAGATAAGACTATGAAGATACCCTTGTTACCCTCATTAATAAGTTGTTTTGTTTTGTATGAAGATATGGTCATGTACAGATAAATAAAGAGAAAATACTGTGACCTTAAACTTAAGTTTTAACTCAAACTCTAATTGTTTTCTGGGAGTCTCAAAGGACAATTTCATTCACTTTCTGTTTACTTTTTCTCCACATTTAGAAGCTGTTATAATTATAACAAAGCTGTTGCTTTGTTATAATTATCTGCTGTATATTTTTGAGGAATGGATGGTAAATGACACCTTGTTTCTCTGAGGCCAGCATTGCCACCAAATGACACCACACATCTGGAACATTTCTTCATTTGGGTTCTTTCATGTGCCTTTAATCCTTGGGGAAAAAAATAAACACTAAGAGAGAAAAAAAAAATTGACATATAATGTATTCTAGTCATGATAATTTAGCATGTCCAATCTCAAAATTTCTGCTGCTTTCAGAATGAGTAAGATTTTGTTAAGGTGGAATTCTAAGTTATATGAGGTAAAATTAAGAAAATCAGGGGGTAAGAAAAGTGTGAAGTACTATAGCTCAGCACCCACAGGAGATGGCATTTATATTTCTCTGCTTCAGGCTCACAAAAACAGAGAAGATAAATACACTTTTTCATCTGATGAAATATGTTGTAGTCATTCTGAATAGCCTAAAATTTATTTTGGCTTTCCATTAAAGAGCCTGCATTTGTGCATGGGGTTCTCTGTGTGTCTGCTTCAGAATTCGGACTGAAAAAAACCCAATCTCTCTCTCTCCTAATTCTTATTGAATGACATTCCTTGGGGACATATATTTTAAGAAAAGGCTAAATTCTGTGTCTTGGATTCAAATTTTAAACCTTAAAAAATAACATTTGGGTGTTTTCCAAGCATTGTCTTCCATAAAATTGTAATCTTGCATCTAGTATAGAAATACTTTTTTATTTTTTTTTCTTTTTTTTTTTTTTATCTGTGTTCTCCTCTTGGCTTTTATGTGTGCTGTAAATAAAGAAATTTCTGCTGACATTATCTAGGTTAGAAAACTGTGAATTTTCTCAAAACATATTGCACTCTCCCTTATGTCTAACACGCTCCATATGTTGATGTTCTCAAATAGGGCTGACTGGGGAAGTCAAACACTTCCTTTTCTGTAAAAGAAGTCTATTTTTTGAGAAAAAGTATTTCCTCCAATAATTCTTCCTCTTTGTCATTAACAAACCTTGGATACCTGAAACCAAGATTCTTTTTTTTTTTTGACCTGCTGATTCAGTTTCCTCTTGGAGAAAATTTTCTTTAAGTATTTCTTGGGACAGGGCAGGTGATATTGCAAATTGATTTGGCAGCTGAGGCAATCTGACAGCTCAAGCACCTGAAAGGCACAAGCCTTGCCCTTGGGGCTTGCCTGGCCCATTCCTGCACTTCTCAGGTTGCTGTCTAGAAGCAAAATGCTTTTCCTTTATTTGCCTGTCAGCTGATTCAGGACAATAAACTGGATTACCAAGAGGGTGGGTAAGCCTCAGAGACAGATGAAAGAAAACAGAAATATATGAAGGGTGAGTTAGATTTATTCAGTTATTTCAGAGAGCCATGCTTGCTGCTGTATACTGGTGGGCAGCATCTGGGCTTTTTTCCCTGCCAGGTAAGGCAAGCACATCCAGATTCCATCTGTGCATGTGTAAGACCACATGCTTTGACCTGACTTGACCAGGCTGACTTGTATGTATGACCTGTACTTGTATACTTGACCTGTATGACCAGGCTGTTGGCTGTTCTGTGGTAAGTGTCTTTTCCCTCTCATTTTCATTTAGAAAATATATAGTAATTTGTTCTCCCACGAGAATCTTTAAAAAAAAAAATAAATAAATAAATCTGGAACCTGGATTTTGGGGGGAGATGAGGTGGTGAGAAGGGGGAAAGAAAGAAGAAGGTACTCAGTTGGAA
The DNA here is from genome assembly GCA_038090715.1 of Florisuga fusca. Taxonomy (NCBI): domain Eukaryota; kingdom Metazoa; phylum Chordata; class Aves; order Apodiformes; family Trochilidae; genus Florisuga; species Florisuga fusca. Next base: position 6,913,970 of record JAAWXA010000008.1, read on the forward strand.
AATTTTCAGGTTTGCTGCTGGTTAGATCAATATTCCTTTTGGGTAAATCACTATGGTAGAGGGAGTAGCTTCCTACAAAGTTATTTTCCTAGTCTGTGCATGTTGTACACTTCCATAACGTGCCCTGCAAAGGGGAAAAGGTGGATTTATCTGCTCAGATCATTGTGCACTGTTTGAAGAACTATCTCCTGTCATGATTTTACTTTACACTTATGGGATTCTCTATAAATACTAGGTGAAATATAAGAAACACTTTTGTATTCTGTTTCTTCCCACTTGCCTTTTAGAAAATTCTGGTTTGTTACCGTGCACATTCCCTAACGAGTTCTATTGCAATTGGAAATCTCTGTTGATGGAAACAAGACAAACACTGCAATTCTGCTTTTTAAAAACAGCATTTGAGAAATATCCCAAATATTTTTGTGTGTAGAGACTGATAATATTATTTTCTTTTGTTTTTTTTAATATGTCTGTTGGTTAAGCTGTGCTCTGGAAATGTACCTGAAGACTTTGCATCTCATAAAAGTAGTCTCAGGTTATGAGAAAGGACATTGAGCTTGGGAAGGAAAGAGGTTGGACAGCCAGTTTTGGTTTTGATTGTCAAAAGTAATATAATTAACACTTCCTATATGTTGGGGTTTTTGTTTGTTTGTTTTTTGTATGCTTTAGTACATAGTGAGTAGTTGCATCTGACTAACAGAGTGATTCCAGATCTTGTACACGTAGAACCTACAGTAAACATTTATCATACAGAACATTTAAAGTTTTGCTGTACTAGTAACAGAGATTTGTAACACTTGAGTCTATTCCTAAAAAAAAATCCACCCAACAACCTGAGAATTAGAGTTTGTTTGGTTTTTATTGCTGCATGAACTGAAAAAGATCTTGTTTCCCCTGGAGACTGTGAGCAGCTACATATCATTGCAGAAGGGAATTGTTTTCCCAAAGCAGTCTTTTAGTTATGGTATATAATACACCATTTTACCTAAATCCAGGAGTTGCTAATCCTTATTATATGTCACCAACTAAGAATCATCTGTCAGTAGTTTAGAACCACAGCTGTGAAACACTGGGCCACAGCTGTAGCTTGCAGTACCACTTTTTCAGTGATTAACAGGTCTTAGAGCAGGTTTTTCATTGCACCTTACAAAATCTGTAGGTTGTCGTGGAAATTATTGCACATTGAGCCAGCACATATATTCGTGCACTACAGAAATGCTGAAGAAAATTGGACTTTGTTTTATTTCAGCATTCTGAAAATGAACCTCACTTCTTCATCAGTGCACTATGTCAAGGGATCCTATTACATTAAGTTTGATAAATAAACAGCATTAAAGATTGCACTGCCTGTGTAACAGGCCTGTTTGACAGTGAAAGATTTTAAAATGCCTACTTCACCCAGAAAAAAAAATGAACACAGACCCATTTTATGTGCCAAATGACAAACTATACTGATTAATACACCTATTTAAGTGAATAATTGTCCTATGTACTATACCAGCTTATGTTGTACAATAGCTCTATGTGCAGCAGCTGGCAAACCTCTTCTACAGAGATGTAAAAGATGAGAATTGGTAAGGAAAACAAATAACAGCTGAGCCAAGCTAAGTATAAGCCTACAGTGCATTGGTAATGACCTCAGTGGGGTTCAGAGAGCTTTGTTGGCTTCTCAAGGTTTCATGCACCCTCCCCCAAACTTTATTTCCAAGTCCTCCATGAATCATTCTACTGTAAAATATCATGTTTTAAAAATCTAAATTAATCCCAGTGAAACAAATCAGTAGCCAAATTTTCTTTGTTCTATGTGAGGTCTTAAGTGATCTGATTCTATCTTTGCTTAATAAAGAAGGAATTAATGTGGTTAGCATAGCTACAACAGGACTGGAGTTTGTGGTACACACATTCATTTCTCTTTTACTCTCATTTGTCTGGTACTGAGATAGGAATTGCTCACTTACTGCACAGGCAACTGCCCCAGGGCAGGTGGGACCATCCATTAGCAGTGACAGAGCAAACAGATCAGGGTTTAACTAGGTTTGGTCCAATTTAATTTTAACTCTGTCATAGCCACAAGCAGGCAGGTGTTTGGTTTTCTCTTCAGTTTTGCACTGTAGGTTTTTATACCCTCAGTTCCAACATATGTTCTACTGAATAGATTTTGTAGCATGGCTGTGCATCTTCTAAGAGGTATTTTTGTTGTCTCTTTATTAATTTTGGTTTTTTTCTTTCACAAATTTATTCTGACAAAAAGTTGTTGAATCCTTGTTTACTGATAATTTGTTCATTTGTCAATAGTAGAAGCATTTCAATATTAGTAATATGTGCCGATAAATGGCCCAGAAATATATTGGGGTTTTATCTTTTTTATTTATTTATTTTTATATATTTTAATTTCCCCTGTAGTAAGAGCATTATCCATACACACTGCAGTATTGGTCCCAGAATAATTAATGAAAAAATAGTAACTTGGCCAAATTCTTCAGTTAGACTCCTATGGGGCCATTCTCCGTGTTCCTGGTGAGAATTTGGATTGTTTAATAATAGGGTGTTTATCTTTTGCATGACTTACTGTCTCACTGCCTTCTTCTCTAAGAAGTTTTAAATACATGAAAAAAAATCTCTTGGCACCTTGATAAATGTTATTTGCCTTTTGAGCTTCTGTAAACTCTGACAAAACTCAGACAAGTGCAGCAGACTGTGATCTTTGTTTTTGTGAGATTGTCCCTTGCTTAGGTTGAAGAGAACATGTTTTAATGACTGATTTTATAATCTTATAAAATTGTATCCATAACCCAGTCAGGTCATTGGAACTGTTAACTTACTGTTCATCTCAATTTGAAATTGTAAACAAAGATTTAAAATTTTTTTTTGGTATCTTTTCAAGACAGTAATTTCTTTACAATATCTCTCTCCTCCCTTTTCTTTTTAAAATGACATTCTTTGACAATAAGTTACTGAGGATAATTTTCTTTATATGGAGGACTCTTTTAGCTGTGTTTCTTTCACTTACTGATTTGCAAGCAGGGGTCTACACTTCCAAATGCAAACCTCAGAGAATTGAGGTTGTATCTGTGGTGATGAAGTCAAATGTCATAGACAGGTCCAATGTCATACAGGCTTTCTTACCTTTGTGCACTAACCCAACCTTAGCTTGTGCAACATCTACGTTCCCCAGCCTGGGACCAGCATTTAAAGAGAATTAAACTTCCTTCTGAGCTGTTTCTGTAGCAGTACTGGGAGGTGTGGTGGGTCAGCCTTGGCTAACAGCCAGCCAGCCAGTCCACAGGATAGGGGTAGAAAACAGGATGAGAAAGCTCATGGTTCAAGATGAAGGCTGGGAGATGACTTGCCAATTATTGTTGTTGGGAGAAACAGACTCAACTTGGTAAAAATATTTTAATGTATTTTAAAATAGCTTTGCATTTTGAGAATGAAAATTAAAGATATTCAATATCTTTATTGATAATAAAGATATTTCCTCCTCTCCCTCTACTCTCTCATTCTATTCTCCTCTACTCCCACACCAAGATTCAAGTTTATTTTTTCACAGGAAAGTCTTTTCAGCATATAAAATACTGCAGTAATTTTTACCAAAGACACTTAGAGACTTTTATGGAATTCAGTAGCACATGAAGCCATGGTAGAGAAATTTCATTAGACAAACTTTCTAGCCCTCCCTCCATCACTGGAAAATTGCTCCTATTTCACTTAAGATACTGCATGCTAAAGGATTGGTTTAATAAATAATTGCTTTGCACAATATTTGAAGTAGAGAGAGACTGAGAATGAGTTAATAGCCTTATGAGATTCTCCTTGGAATCCATGCCAAAGTTAATATTTTTACTATGACAGAATAACAGAAGCAGGTAGCAGAACGTGGGTTTCTGACTGTGCAAAGGTATCCAGTAAATCTTTAGAACTGTGTGGCTGTTATTAACTCACTAATGAAAACAATGTTTTCTTAGGGCTTAATTCAAAACCCAATGAAATTGATGTAAGGATTTCCAGGTTCAGGTTCAGGTCACAATCATACAGTTGTGATAAGCAACCTCTAAATAACCGTTTTCTTCTTGGCTTCCCTTGTATAAAGTAAAACTATCATAAATATCTTTAGAATCTCTAAAAATACTTTCAAATGCAACTTCCTGCAAAACCTAATGCAAAGAGAAAAAGAGTAGCAGTAAATGGCCAGTGAGCCTTTTTTTCTTTGCAGAATATCTTTCCTATCATTCAAAAGCAGCTTTCCATTCTTTGAGTCCTTTTGGCAACAACAATAAAGATACCTAGAAAACAATCTTCAGATAACATGCCCCTGAGGAAATAGCAAGTGTGGTCTGCAAAAAGAAATTAAATAGCTTACTTAAATGGTTTTGTTTCAAAAATGTACTTAAAACTGGTAATTGTGTGGGCCAGCACACAGAGTACACTGCAAACAGATCAGGCTCTTAACATCCATCCTGATGTTACTGCCCTTCCAGGCTTTTAAGGCTGGATGAGATAGTGACATCAAAACCCATCCAAGGTCTTTCTGTAGATTTGTGTTTATGCTGAAAACAGACACTTTTATTCAGACATGAAGGTGAACTTCCTCCTGCTTATTTTCTGCAATCTAAGATTCTCACATTTTACTAGTTTTGTTATTTTATTTTAGCAAATTTTAGTGTGAGACAGGGGAGTTGGTCTTCTTCTTATACATACAAAGTGCACCTTTTCCATGCTCCTGCTGGTTTGTCTTCCCTTCTGGAAAAAAAAAAAATACCCCAATGCTTACTGCAGGATTTCTCATTTCTGATTCAGTGAATGGAAAATGATGTAGAAATCTATATTCTGGGGTCATGAGAGGCAGGATACAAAGGAAAGCTTAATAAAGATTTATATGAAAGAATATAGCTTGTAAGGCTTCTCCCTCTCAGTGTTATTGGCTCTGCTTGCCTTACATGACACTGGGGAAAATGAATGAACTCCTTCTATATTAGGTTGTTGTGCACTTAAGTATAATGTGTGTTGTTTTAGTAGACACATGGAAGCTAATAGCACTTTTTCAGTGCTTGCAAGGGACACGTTGGGTTTGTTTTTAATTTGAGTCTTGCCATTTCATTTAAAGTGTCATTCTCTTTTCTGAGGTACATCAAAAATGGCATGAGAGGATTTGATATTAACTGAGTTTTATTAAGCTATGAGTTTTAATGTAAAATGCAACTTTTCCAGAATCTGTGCTCTCAAGGTTCTTCTGATCTGGTGAAGGTCCTCAGTCAAATTACCTCAGTGATGGCAGAATTACTTCCCCGGTCTCTTCAATCTGCACATTTAACAGTGTTTCTAACTTAGGTCATGATTCTACCCTTTTTTAAGAAAATTAAGAAAACACAAAGTTTCACACTTATGAAACATGGCAGATATAGACAAGCAGTTCTGTTGCATAAGAGTGTAAGTTCCCTGTGTCAGTTTTCAGAGTTAGAATTAGCCTTCATTATCAGCTGATAATCAGCTACAGGTTTCCTTTTCTCTCATGAACCTGTTGTAGCTATATATAATTTTTATATGGAGACAGTTGATGGCAAAATACCAATTTACATTTAGTCAGGTTTGGAGAGGAAAGAAAAAAAGTCACTTGCCTCCTACCAAACACTCATCCTGTTGTTTTGATGGTCATGGACTCCTAAAAGACAAATGAATGGCCGTGCTGATGGCTTTTTTTTTCAGGACTGAGGTACTATTTGATATTAATCAGAGTAGCAAATTAATATAAATCCATATAAAAAAGCAATGCAATTATATTTTACAGAATGACCATAAAACATGTGTTTACAGCTATTGGAACGCTCACAGTGTGATTAAAACAGTAAAGGTCTTTGTTCTGTGACATTGTTTTCTTTGTACTAAACTAAAATGTAAATCTTATAATTAGTGTGAAGAAAACGTTGGAGGGAATTGGTAGTTCAGTCTATAAACTGAGACTTTTCAAGGTTGTGTCCAGATATTCAAATCGATGTTTACAACAGATACAGCAGGCAGCCCAGCAAAAATCAATACCATTAATAGATCATGTTATTCAGAGTTATGTGAATGCCAATTAAGTAAATAAATAAACACGATGAGATGTTGTCAATGAGATTTCTTGAAAGGAAATAAACATGACTGAAACGAGAGAAGGTAGGTTATAGGAAAAAGGTAAGAAGTCAGTCCCAAAGACAATGTCACACTGATTAATAGTCAAGACACGTTTGGACAATGAACACAGAAGAGAGGACTACGAATCTAGAGCCAAATCCAGACTACTCTAAAAGAAGTAGTCAGAAGTTAATTTATTAAGTTGATTTGTACTTGTTTTAAAATGATGCAAAGTATTCAAGATCATTTACAAGATTACTATGACATAGACTGTCATTGTGGAGAATGGTAAGCACAAAATATTAATCTAGGAAGAAGGACGTTTCACTCGGCAGAAATCCATAACACGGTAAAGCACGAGTACAAGGTGTACAGGCTCAGACATGGTCCTGTGATGTTTCTGAGGGAAGTGCAAAAAAAGGAATGCTTGAACCTTTGCTACCTGCTAGATTTCACTTTGGTATCTAGAGATAACATCTCTTATGACTGCAGCTTAGCTAGAGATGTTCTAGGTTCTGTGTTGTCTGAACCCCTGCCAGATGGAGAATGTCTGTGCTTGCCCCTCCTTGGCTGTAGTTGTATTTCTCTTTGAATTTCTCTCAGCATCCTAAGCCTTCCCTTCGTTTTTATGGTTCTACCATCTGAATGCAGTTCCACAGATCTGTAGTGCATAAGCAGGACTGCATGGCTGAGAACCTAAGTGTTTTCCTAATCCTTTTTTCTGGTTTTTGTTTTTTCAGTGCTTCAGCTGGTATCTTTCTTCACTCTTTATCTAGTGGAGTCTTCATTTCTTGTTTGTTTACTTCAGCAGGTACTCAGATTCAGCAGTGTAAGCAAATGCAATTTTGATAACTTTTCCTTTTTCCAGGGAGATGAGTTTTTGCCCAACTTCTTTCAGAGGTGACCAGTGGGTTAGGGGAGGTTATGCAGAAAAAGTTCAATGAAGTCTTACTATTTTAGACTCAAGAAACCTTTTTGAAACTAGCACCAGAAAATTTACCATGTCAAACACTTTCCATTCAGTAAGCAAAATCTTGTCATTCATATGCAAACCATGAAGTAGACTCTGGTATTTTTCAGTAGCTGAACATCTTACAAAACAGTATTTAGAAAATGTTACTTTGCAATCCAGACACTTGTTAATTTTCTCTCTAAGGTCTTTTGCTACTTGTAGTATATTTAATTTATCTCTGGACCTACTTACAATCTCAAATACAGTTTGTGTAATGTAAACATAGGTTATCAAAGAGTGCATGAGTTTTGATATGTAACATAAGTCATACTTCATTCTTCCAACTTGTATCCATTTTATTCAAATATTGTAAAAAGGTCATGGGCAATACTTGACTTTGGTATCAAATCAAACAAACCTAATATCACCATTTTCTATACAACAGCTTATCTTTATATGGTAAAAGAAGCCTCTTCTGTATCCTTATTTCTGTCTGTATTATCTGTCTTTAGCTATTGGGACTCAGAGTTTCTGGCAAGAATATCTGGGAGAATGATTTTCCGTTGTGACCATACACATCAAGTCATGGAAAGTGTTATGTTCTTATGTTGTACAGAAAATCTGTTTCACAGCAAGGCTGGACAGAGCTGGAAATTTGCAGATGAGTGATCCATAAGTAGCATTGAAATGCTGTTTTAGGTCTCCAGGAAGACAAAAGAGCTTTTCACCCTCTTGCTACTATTATAATTTCAGAGTGACAAGTGATAAAAGCCACGTTAGACTTGAGTGCCTCCCACAGTTTTATAACAGCATATCTGAACCATATGTGATACTTTATTGATAGGAGTGCAGAAGGTAAGTTGTTCATTCTAAAAAGTGGAATTTTGGAGGTAATAGTTGTGTGTGAAACGTGATGTTCACAAAGGATACAGCAATTAGCTGTACAGACATCAATAACATGGATCCCTCTATTCACCGCTCTTTAAGTGCCAGGTAGTTTGAACAGATAAATAGAGACAATGATAAGCTGTCAGCCCAAGTGTTTAGCAGGCAGATAGTGTGGCAGATGACAAGGAAGGAAGAAAATGATCTAAAGCATGAGGGAGAAGAAAATACTCACAAAAACCTCTGCATATACTGACACGGGCTGTCCTTGGAATACATTTAGATGAGGACTGTAGCATGATGAATATATGGAACAAAGCCCACAGAAGCTATAAAAACATGAATAACCTTCTTTCTTGAAAGTATCTGAAATAAATTTTTGCCCCATTTTCAAACACTTTTCAGTCACTTCAGTTTTCCTCTAAAGTATTGCATACAATCTGCTATTATTTGTACTTTCCTTAATAAGACAGACTGATAAAGCAGACAGTATAGACCTGAAAGTTGTGGCCTACATTCTGTGAAACAAAACAGATTTTCTCAAGCAGTAGTACAGTGTTTTAGTGTTTAACTATATATTTTGGGTCCCAGCACTGGAATTTAATAATGAATCAAAAAGTTCTTTCTTGATACATAGTGTTTCTAACATGTCACTGTATAAGCTTTGGATTCTTACAAGTCATTCTAGAGATATTCACCGTTGTAAATGAAAAGGTGGGCTTGTCAGTATTGAAAGTTTTCACTTTTTTTCTTTAAAAAATTTTTTTCAAAAAATGCTTGTTACTTACCATCTTTTTTTACTTTCTTCAGAACAGGCATAACATGGAGCTAAGCATAACAAATGGATGATTTAATTTTTTTTTTTTTCATAAAAAGTTTTCACTTACATTTTGGGGGCCTTTCTTTAAACCCATGCAATTTAACTCTTCTATAATCTTTATAATAATCTTTACAATAATCTTTAGATATAATCTTTATTATAATCTTTATAATCTTCTCATAAGATATTTGTCCCAGCCTGCACTTGAGAATAATGAAGATAGCATGGAAACGATGTGGACCAGGTCTCAAAGAGGTCTGGGTGTGGGATAGCAATAAAACCTGAGCTACTGCTACCTTTAGTGCAGGCATTTTGTGCACACTGTGGTGTCCTCTACTGAGTACCAGACCCTCAGATTCCTCAGAGGATGCATGTGTGGCTATAGGTTACACAAGAGCCATCACTGTAAATGGGGATTTCCTCTAATGGAAGGCCTGGATCAGGATGAGTGATGGAAATCACAGACTGCAGGGATGTCTTAAACTTGTCTTGCTTGAGTCTGTGTGTTGCAGAGCAGCTTGGCCATCCTGAAAAGATGTTAGAATTTGTTATGGGCCAAAACTAGGACACATCTAATTTACTGTTTGGAGCAGAATAGTTTTACTTTCTTCCCATTTAGAATTGTCCCCAGAAGACAAATTGAGTTTCTATCAGCATTTTTAGCTCTTGTGTTCTTCAGTCTGCTTCATTCAGGAACAGCATATTCATGTGATTCAAAACTGTATTAAAGCTCATTGGTATGGGGCTGTTACTCTTGTTGCTTTCTTCTTGTAACTGCTTAAAGTATTGTACAACTACAATAAAGTTTTGTAGTTGCTTATAAGCATCACAGTGCAGGGACTGCTCAATCAGGATTTTCACAACTCTTGTATTATATGATTTAAGGATGGTAAAAAAAAACCAACCCGAAACCTGCATTGATAATTCTATTTCTTTGATGTATTCTAGTTTTGTACAGGAACAAGAATTTAAGATGGAGTGTAATCCATTCCCTACAGACCAGATTTAGCAGTTCTATAGCTACACTTTGATTAAAACTTGGTTGAATCTGTAACTTTGCTGAATAATTTGATATAACATCATAAAATCATATAACCCTCCAGGGAATATAAAGCAAATTTATTTGTTAATGTCAGATATAATTACTCATCCAATTTCCATCCATCTCATTTATGTTCAAGAATGGAACCTCAATTATTTCTTTTTATAGAAGGTTTTTAGCATGCTGTTAAAGCACATTGAAATGGGAAACATTTACATTATTCACACAGAAATGGATGACACAAGGTGAGGAGGGGAACGATGGCAAATTTCAAAAGATTTTGAAGTGTAGGTCAAATAGAGAGTTAGCATATGATGTCTATATTTAACAGTACTTAGCACTGGGCAAATATTGGGTGTTTCAACAGTTAGCCTTATCTATGAAGCTCTCTGCTTTTAATGGGAAATTGGACAATTCAAGTGTCTTCAATAGTAGCTCAGTAAACTTCTGAAAAAAGTTCCTTTGATGTCAGTGGAAAGCATTTTAGAGAAAATAGTGATATTCCTCTCTTGCTCCGTGACAGTAAGACTACTTAGAAACCTCAAATCCCAGGACTGAAAGTTCCTGTAATATTTCTGATACATGCCTTGTTGGACAACATCAGTGTTATAATTAATTAACCTCCTTGAAACCCGTGTATCAGTTTGTTTAAAAGGTACATAGTATTTTGTCTCTTCACCAAACAGATTTTTATTGCCTCTCATGTGCAACGCCCAAGTGAAAAAGCTCTGAAGATGACATACACATTCTCTGTGTTTTTTTAGGTGCCTAACCAAAATGTCACTGCTCAGAATTTCAGAACTGGAATAAATACTAATACCAAAATCCATTTCCACATAGACAGCAACCACAAAATCCAGAGGGTTCAAAACGGTTTCACTGGGTAGCTAGGAACACTAAACATTAACTGCAGTCAGGCTTTCCTGACTAAGTAGGTATCCTTAAATCAGGAACACTTAGAAAACAGATGTGTTTGTAGATTTCAGGTATATTAAGCTAGCAATTCATTATAATCCATGCTGTCTTTGTGCCCAGAATCATGCTTGTGGGATTCACTGAAAGATAATGAAGACTTGGGGAAAGCAAAACTGACTACTTAAGAGAATTTCAGCAAACAGTTTTCAAACTGTTATTATAATAATATAGCCCTACCTTTTAGGATCTTACCAAACAATAATTCAAATTGCTGCTATCTGTCTAGGCTGATTAAAGTAATAGGATGCTTTCTGGTGGGGCAGCATCTGTCTCTGAGGACCAACCAGAAATTTCTGCCTGGCCCAATTCAAGCACACAGCTTTATTTTCTTTCATCAAGTCACTATCACGTTATGATATTTATGAGTTTCCTGATTTGCACGGGGAAGAGCTGCCCTTCGAATGTCACATTAAAACACACAAACATTTGTTCTATCTCGCTCCAGGCTGACGACTCCGGCAGAATGCTCCCGGGGCGCTCCCGCAGAGGCCGAGCTGCAAGGTGGTTCCGCGCCCCTCCGCAGCCGCTCACCCAGCCGCACGGCGGGGTGTGCTTAAACACCCCTTAAACCTCCGCTCCTGGGAGCGAAAGTTTCCCGTGGGCTGCAGCAGGAGCAGCTGCGCACCTCGCTTGCGAGCCGTAGTGGGTGTGAACGCGCAGTGTACGCGCAGTCTACGCGTAGGGCTTCGGCGCGGCGCAGCTCCGCCACCTCCCCCGAAGGCGGGAAGCGGCCCACGCCTGTGCCCCCCCCC
>JAAWXA010000008.1:6925526-7265672 GCA_038090715.1 Florisuga fusca
AGACAGGTCCTGCCCTGGTCCTGTCCTGCCCTGTCCTGTCCTGCCCTGTCCTGTCCTGTCCTGTCCTGTCCTGTCCTGTCCTGTCCTGTCCTGTCCTGCCCTGTCCTCTCTGTCCTGTCCTGTCCTGTCCTGCCCTGCCCTGCCCTGCCCTGCCCTGTCCTGTCCTGTCCTGTCCTGTCCTGTCCTGCCCTGTCCTGTCCTGCCCTCCTGTCCTGCCCTGTCCTGCCCTGTCCTGCCCTGCCCTGCCTTGCCCTGTCCTGTCCTGTCCTGTCCTGTCCTGTCCTGTCCTGTCCTGTCCTGTCCTGCCCCGACGTTTAACCTCAGCCCTGAGGGCTCTTCTTTCTCCCTGTGCCACTTTCTGGGGCCGTGGCCTCCTCCTCCCGCAGCTGCCGCCTCTGAGGGGATGCCCCGTGCCCGCGGTTGTCCCCTCATGGCTGGGACCCTGCGGCCCCGGCTCCTGCCGCTGCTCCCGGCTCAGTGCGGCTCCGTTTCCATCGTGTTCTGTTGGGACTGGGTAAGTCTAACGAGTCCGAAGAGATCGCAGATTTAATCGGCATGGTTGCCGAGTTGTTTCTTGTTCTTATTGCTGAGGAAGTTTAACATGTGCTGTAGAACTGTCAGTGTTTTCACCTATGATGCAATTATGAGAAGAAATCCAGATTTTGCACATGGTATCTCAGTTACGCTGCGTTTTGCCCCACCTCTTTCAGAGGCAATTGGGAACGTGTGGTGCATCATGAGTATCATGCTTTGTCTCCAGTGAGACTCTGATCAGTATCCCTCTTGAAACTTACATGTTTTTATTCTTGGGAAAGCAAACCACGTTTTTGTTAATGTATGTTCATCCGAACTTCCCTTGTGTGAGCTGGTGATTCCTTTTCGAACCCATTTCCTTCATGTTACAAGAGGTGTAGTGTATTTATAGCTTGCTTAAGACCTTCATACAGTTACTTGCGTCTTTGTAAGTCAGATATCCTTTTTTAAAATTTTATTTTCTGTTTTTCCAGTTAGCTTTGTGAATTGAATGAGTGTTACTACTTGCTTTAAAAGCTAAAATACCACTGTGTCACTAAAACACGTTTTCTCCTTCAGTGGCTTGTGGAGATGGTGCTTTGAAGTCAGGACCACAAGGTTGAAATTTTCAGAACAGAAATGCTGAAGCCATTGATTCCTGGTCTGCCTTTACTATGTTCACCTGGATGCTCTCTAAGCTGGAAAAAAAAGCGAAGCTGTGTGAATCAATCATGTTACTGATAGATGTTTTGAAGACAGTGGCAATTCCTGTTTTTTTCAGGTCGGTAACTCTTTAAAAGTGGGTATCAATTTTCTGTTGACTTAAGTGGTGTGTTCATGTGAATTTTACTCTGCCTTCTGCACCTTACTCTCCTCAAAATTGTAAATGTGCCTTGAGTTTTCAGAAGACATCTACTTGCATATACATGCAGAATGCATTGAGACAGATGCTGGTCTGAGGCTCAGTAGAACTGCTACCAGATTTTTAGCTTCAACATATTCCAGTGTTGATATTTGTTGTATTTGTTGTATTTGGTATATGGATGGCCCTAACATTTTTCCAGAGGTCATTTTTTTCTTGTTGGGGCAATCCTCCACCCTCCTTAAAGATACATGGTCTTGGTTCTAAATATATAAACATGTATTTAGAAATGTATTTTAAATTTATCAGGGAGCAAAAATGGATTATCCAGTTCATTAGAATGTTTCTTAATTTGGAGGGCGTGGGGTAATTCAAGATCATGACGAAACAACTTTTAAACAATTCACTGGTAAGCTTAAAGCATGTTTATGATTTAAAAGATTTGATTTCTGCTTTCTGTTTTATAAACATAAAATGTGAAAGAACAGCCAAAATACTGTCAAGTAAATTTGGCTGCTCTCTGCAAAGGTTCAGTTGTTTATTTAATGCAAGAAAAGCAGAAAGGAAAAATCTAAAATAGACTTGCTCATTTTTCTGTATATTACTGAAAATATTTTAAATGGTAACTTGCACTTATTTATGAAGTACTCTCTGTACTTTGACAGCACACAAAAGTTACACGCATGTGTTGAAATTAAGGTTTATTGCACCAGGGTTATATGATAGCTAAATGAATAAATAACATCAGTGATTAAGTCTCATTTAAGAGATTAGTTATAACTTGTGTTAAATTACAGAAATTATTTTGTCCAACTAAAGTAGCATGTTTTTGCTGGTTCCATCTGTTGTCTGTCCAGCTTTGTCTTTCAGTAACTGAAAAATTATGGTAAATATTTGTGCAAAAATTTTTCAAATCTTGCTTCAGCCAGAGAAAGACAATACAGCAGATGAGGAAATAGGATGAATTTCTACATGCATTTGTCATTCACCATAAATTTTTCTATAGGTGTTACCTGTTACATGTTTTCTCAGACAAATCATTGTATCCACTCCAGTGTTCATTTTGGGGCAGAAGAGTATTTGCATAACAAATACAGATCAGTTTCTTAAATTTCAGCACTGAAAGTAAGTAACACTGTTAAATATGAGAAGTTCCAATTTTTTTTTTTTTTTTTTTTTTGCTATGAAACAGAACCAATTGGAGACAAACTATTTTGGTTTCCCATCTCAGAAAAAATGACCCTTATTCTCACTTGCATTATTATTTTTTTTTGCAGACGTTAGTGTACAAAATGATACTAATGAAAATGCTACATTTATGCCTACCTGCAGCAGTAGTCTAAATCATAATGCAACCTTACCATTGCTTGTCACTTCAGGGGTTTTTTATTATTTTTTTTATTTTTTAATTCTTGTTGTGCATGTGACAAATGACTTCGAGTACTGTATCTGCATTAGACTATTCATGTCCTGGAAGGTTCATGTTTATTCATGATTATTAATTGTGATGTCAGGTTTTCATTAGCTCTGTTCTATTTCATAGTGCTCATTCTGGGCTCAATTTTGCTGATTTCTGAAGCAAAAATGGTTGCTTCTGTTCTGAAGGCTTCAGGAAGTTGGTTGCCTGAACAAAGGTACTATGGGGTATGACTTCCTTTCAACGAAAAACATGCACTATTGAGAAATATAGTATATTTCTCTGTATGGACTTAAAAATTCTAAGTATGCAACATTTTGTTGTTCGTCATCTCAGCCAAATTCTTTTTGTTTGTGCTGTGGAGTTCATACTAGCAGACTGAAACTGAGATTTGTCTTTATTACCTTTTCAAAAGCCTTATGTTTTTTCACTGCTATTCATTTAACTAATTTTAAACCCAAGTTATGCATGCACACCTAGTATAGGATAATATTATGGATCAACCTTTCTTCCCAAGGTTAGTTTGTTGTGTGCCAGCTAGTGTGTCCACGAGTGCCATTGGCTTTAGGCATTCAGATGCATGTCAGAGCAGGCTAAACTGACTTCTGGCTGTCACATAGTCTGATTAATCAGTTATGGTAAAATGTTTTATGTTGGTTATGTGTCCGGTCACATCCTAGAAATGGAAATTCTAGAGTAACTCCTTCATTGTGTGTTATTGCCATATTACCTGTAGTTTAAAATGCCTACTTCTAATGATATTAATTAAAGCAAAGTTCATGAGGCCTAAGCAAATTAAGGTTATTTTTAAACTTTTTCATCCCCTGGAGGCTTTTCGTATTTGCAGTCAGCAGCCACACCATATTTGTGACTCTGTTTAATTATGTGCAATTAATTTGTTCACAGCTCTGCGTGCTAGAAATAGCATTCATAAAGAAAAATCTAGTTAAGAGTGTAAGTAAGTTGCAGCATTTTTATTTGGTTTAATTTTTGTTTCTGGCAGAACTGGGAGTACTTACTGGTTCAGAGTTGATGGATTTTTCATTGATATTCTGATGCTTAATTTTGAAAGATGACACATTTATAACAACTGCAATTTGCCAAAGCAAATGCACGCATGCTTTAATTGAAAGAAAATGCCCTTTTAAAATAAAGGAGTAATAATTTCATGTACTAGTAAAAATATGCCCTTCATTTATGGAAACAATGTCAGGCCACGGATGTGAATAGTGAAGGATTAATGAAAATAACTATATGAGATGTAGCAGGCAAACAAAACTCCTTTATTTGAAATGAAGTCATCTGGTTACTGTGGTTATGTAGTTGCAGTATTTTTGTATGAAAATTCCAGGTGTGTGTGTTTCAGAACCTGAACTTGATAAATGTACATACAGAAACTGATTTGGAACAAGTAAGTAAAATTGGCATCCTTTCCAGATTCTACCATGCAGAAAAGAAGCAATAAGATGCAAGATGTACCACATTTCAGGCCTAATGTTGAGAAGTTATTTCAGTATGAGCCATTTTTGTGCAAGTTGGAAATTCAGATGTATCTTTGTTGAATAAAGACCAACACTTCAGCAGAGTGGAGTCTTCTTGTTCATGGGGTTTGGAATATTATGGGAAAGTGCATTTTAGAAACTTCATCCCACGACAGTTAATGCTGTATGGCAGCACTTAGTACTTTGATGTCTTGCTTTTTGCTTTTATCAAGAGGATTTGAGTACATGAAGATAACGTTCATGGGCCATGAAAACTCATGTGCTGCCCATCATGGTTTATCAGCTTAATCTAATATCTGATTAGATCTAGTTAGCTGTTAAAACTTGTTAATCTTAGTTTATGAAAGAACTAATTCATTCTTCCCACAGGAATGGAATAAGCTGAGAAGGAAGACAGGGTTTTTTATCCCCATTATCAGTATTTATGTGGTTTTATTAAGAATTATTAATGATTGTGATTATTTTATAATCCAAGTTTAGCATCTTTCAAATGAGATTTTGCATGAGGTTTTTTTGGCCTTTTTCTTACTATGGAAACATAATTTCAAAATTATGTAGGAATGCAACAAATATCAAAGCTAATTATGACTTCTGTGCAAAGAACATTGAAAATTCATGCTCTTTAGCTATAAAATGTTGAGCAATAAAATAATGAAATTTACTTACCAGTCTTCTTGAATCAGGTTGTTAATGCTTCTGCCATTATTAAAGTAAGGTCAACAACTATCTTTGTGAGACAGAGTTTAATTTTTAAGGAGATGAGAGAACACAGTAGCCTTCTGAACCTCTGTAGTGCACTCTTGGTTTGGAAGATGAATTGCTGCTGTGAATGAAGTAAGTAGCTGTGGTTTCAAATTTGAAGTAGTGCATGCAACTGGAATAAAGCAGAACAGGTTAGAAAGGGGTAAGTGGTGCTCTCAAGAGGACAGTCATTCCTAGGAGCAGGACAATAAACTGGAGAGGGTTTCTGGAAGATATTCATCTGCTGTTGTTAAGACTAGTGCCTCACAATGGTGCGGGCACCCAGCGATGTTAAATGTGCACTATAAAGATTGAGTGTGTACTTAGCTACAGCTTCCAGCCCAAAATGAGGAACTCTGCAGTTTCATCTGGAGTGGTCAGGGCAGTGCCCTGGGATGTCATTTGTTACTTAGTGGCTTTTGTTATTTGTTTTTTCCGAGTGAGCATTTAGGTATGTTCTCCAAACATATGTGTGCTTACATGTACAGCTAAAATCCTCACTCTCAAATGCTCTGAGCTTTATTCCTGATTTGGTTGTAGAGATGCTAAGTACTCACCCTTGGAGGTGCAAATTGAAAGTCTCGGCCATTGCTGGAAGCAGGAATCTTGTTTACATGCTGGTTAAAATATGTGGAAATATTGATGTTAGGAATGTAATCTTGCCTTTTTCACCAGTTTTCTTCTAAGATGTTAGTATGCTTCTCTTGGTGACTGGAAGCAGCTTGTTGCTAAATAATGTCTCTTTATATGTTAGCTTTGATTTTGATTTAGTTCAGTTTGAATTAGTTCAAATTCATCAGTAGTTTCACCTTAGATCACACTGCTTGGGAGGAATTGTATTGACTTGTTGGCCTAGGTTACACTGCTGTCCTGCTGATTCATAGATTTTAGAAAGATAATTGCAGATGTGAAAAATGAAGTGGGGCTAAAAGTGTAGCTCTTGTAATGATAAGATAGGTTTTCTGTAGTCTTAGTGGTCAGTTTCTTTGAATGATGAAGCAAATAAAAGCCTTGGTGAACCCAGACCTAGTGTGTTATAAATATAGCTATAGACAAATACTGCTGAAATTAATAGTTTAGCTTCAGGTTTACACTGATGTGAAAGCTGAATGCAAGATGACCTTCATGTTAGAAATTTTTATAACCAATCTGACAGCATATATATATATATTACTTATATATATACTTACATATAATATATATATTAATTTTGTAACCACTGCTGTGGTAATTTGAAGGCATGCTCTAGTTCTTTACTGTTTCAAATAAGAATAATAGAAGCAGGGTGGAAATATATATATATGTATTAAATGATTCATAGGTTGTTACAGTAAATTATCTGCTTCTCACATCCAATGGCAAACATGCTTTGAATGTGGATTTCAATAATATGAAAACAGTTCTTCTGGTACTGCTGACTTTTGTACTTAGAAATCCTAGAAATCCCCCTTGGCTGAAGCTTTTTGTGGGTTGTTGGTTTTTTTTTTTTTTTCCAGCTAGGAAAAGAAATTCTGTATGTTCAGAGAAATCTCCCAGCAGGCTGATAATTAGATGGTAGGATTCTGTGGAGAATGAGCTTCTGAGCTGATAATTTGTCTGGCAACAAAATGCTCCTGCCACTATCTGTCAATCATAAAGCTATATGTTACTCTAAGTGTGAAGGATGCAGGCAGCTTGAATTGTCCCTTGTTGCCAGTCTGGGCAATGGCAGTCTGCTGATCTGGAAATTGGAGGCTTAGAGGAATTTTATTACTGATCTAGACAATTTACTGATCTGAGAAATTTTATTACTGGGGCAAATAGAGTATAGATTTAATGGCTCAATGCTTATAGTGGTTGAAGGTTTCAATCCCTCTTTGGAAGACAGGAAAGAGAATTCAAGTATGAGATCCTAACTGATTAGAATCAGTGACTCTATTAAAGTTATATTTATTGTACACCTACTGACAGTGATCAAGGTGTCATTTATTTAACAGATACAGCACTAATGCTACAGTGAAGTCCACATCCACATAAAGCTACTGAAAAGTTCATTTTTCATTCTTTACAATTTTTTTTTTTTTCAACAAGTAATGCATGCGTTAGACAAAGCAAATGCAATGGGATTTATGTTAGCAGTTAAGTGATTGCTGAGATAGTGACCTGAATCTTTCAGAAAAAAATAATCACACAGTATAGACAGACTGAAAGTGCTTTGCTAGTGTGTGCTATGTAAAATCTCAACAATCTTAAACTTGGGAAAAAAACTGCAACCATCACACGAGGTAGTTTGTGCTGTTGTACTCTGAACCCTCTGGGTGTAATCATAAAAGTCATTAAAGATGGCAGAAATTAATACCCTCCAGCAAAGATCACAACCAAAGTGACATTTGTTTGCTGAGTCTGTGAAATATTAAGTGTTCAAGGTAGTGGTTCAAGCCACTGAGTAGGATAATTGTACTTCTTACTTTTCAGAATTGAAATGGTTTACACAATCTGAGTTGGATCCTTTGTAAAATTAATGGCATGGACATGTTTCCAAGGAGGTGCAACTAATTTATTCTTTGTGCATAACATCAAGCCCCTCCTGCAGGCCCCCTCTGGGCCCAACCTCTCCATCCCGTTTTCTAAAATTCTGGGATTTGGAAGCAATTGATGTATTTAAAACTGTTTGACACATTGCAGTATTTTTTTGTAACAGGAGAAGCTTGAAGCATTTAAATAAGAATAAGCCTTGTGATTTCCAGTATATGAAACTAATTATCTTTTTATTTCAGGGAAACATGGACTGCATTTTTCCTTTTCCATGCAGGGTCTCATTAAATGAATCCTTTCCTCCACTGCTTCATACTGTGTGTCAAATCTGATCCTTGTCTAGTGATGTCATTTAGAATTTTGCTATTATCTTGAACAGGAACAGACCTTTTAGAAAGGACATTAGATGAACTGAACTGTAGAAACAATAATGACAAAGTTAGAAATGACATTTTTAGGTTATCATAAAAAAATTATTAAGGAAACACAGGTTTAAAGAAAAATCAATTGTTAAGCCACATGGGAGGATCCTGTAGGACTTTTTTTTTTTTTTTTTTAAATTACGATTGGTCTTGTGACACAATTCCACAGAGCTAAATAATTTACATGGTAAGGACTTCAGCTATGTTCCTCGTGTGGAAAATGCAGCAGTTTGAAGAAACTGTTTTTACAGGTTTACAAAACAAGTAGTGTCTTTCTACACACACAGGAATGACTGAGAAGGAATGAACAGATGTGCCCCAGTGCACTTTGATTATATGTGACTTTAGTTGGAGATAAACCACTGATTGGGACTACTTTAGTTCAGATTAGACTTGGAAAGTAAGATTTGTGTCTCAAACCTGTTGACTTCCGACCACATTTCCTGTTCTGTTTTCATCATAGGATTTTACTCGTGAGAAATAATTCTCTTTAAAAACTGGTCCAGGAACTCAAAAAACCCCATCCTGCAACCTCTTTTATATGTAATTGTCTTAAAATATGCATATGTCAGTAACAGTATTGAGTAGATATACACAGTGGCTTTCTTGTTGCTTCTGATTAATAAGAAAAAAAAAGCAAAATAAAAAAAAAAATTAATCAAGGCTTGTGGTATTATTAGGAATAAAAATAAACACAGTGTTTACAGGAACAATGGAAAAAGTGATACAGTAAGCCTCAAATACAGAAGTTCATCCAAGCAGTGAACCACATGTCTGTCACAGAAAAACACACTTGAACTTGTTCATTCATTGAAGTAGGAACCTCAACATTATCAGAATTAGCAGCAGGCTTTCCCTCTGTGGTGCAAGTATTGATGCATAAACATAGAAATGCAAATCTGACACAGGTGGAATGAAACATCAGTTGTGTCACAGCATTACTGTAAAATGTAAAGGAAATAAAAATCAGTCTGACTTAACTAAATGAAAGGGATCTTTGGAAGAACATAATTACCTTTGTTGCACTTGACCACATACTTGTGCACCGAGACCAAAGCTTTTGTTAAAGGCCCTATGAGATTAGAGTACAAATGATTGTCTCTATCTTCTCCGTTTCAGAAGAGTCACTAATACTGTTTATGTTAACATTTCTGAGCCTGCCAGCCCCATGGGAACATTTCAAGAGGGTAATGTTAAATACCACAGTGTCTCCTTTAGAAAAGAATGATTATTCTGAATGGCAACACATTGGAGATGATTGATCAGAAAACAATTTTTTCTTTTGTGGCACAGGAGTTTGTATTAATAAGATGTATTAAACAACTAGATCTTTTAATGTTTCCTGTAGGTAGTGTAATGGTAGATCTTTCATCAAAAGAAAAGGCTCTATTTATTGAAAAGCATTGGGAATTATAATTAGAAAGCTTTATGATAGTATCAAGTGTAGCAGGATCTTAAATAATAGAATTAATGGCTAATCAGATGATAAAGGGTACTCCTGTGAAGAGCTTTTATCTAGCTTCAGATTCTATTTGCAAGACAAGCTAGTGTCACAGATTCATTGTATTTAATTGTGGGAAAATGAATCTCAGAAATGGTTTGATCCATGGCTGGTGTTTCAGTTATCCCATTGACAGCAGAGCAGTGAAAACAGGGAAGCTTTCTGTCCCTTTCATTTTTATTGAACTCGAATGGCAGTGTTTCAAACTAACATGAAGAAAAATGTTCAGGTAGTCTCAAATTTTGCTTTAAGGGAAGCATCATTAGTCTTCAGGAAGAGCTGGAAAAAAAAGTTGGTATTACTATTAAAACTTAATGCAACAGATTCTAATCTTCTTTAAACAGTTGACAGGTAATTTTCTTCATTATATAGGAAGTCGATTTGGGGGAGAATGGCTTGAATTCATCATACACAAAGAAGTCCAATATTAAATTGAGTAACACTGAGTTTGGGTGTTTGCCATTTCACAGATAATGAGGATACTGTATCTCAGGGCTTCTTTGTTTTTTAATTTTCTTTATAGAGATAAAACAAAACCCTGTCAGAGATTTAACTCTGCATTTCCAGGGGGAATTCCTGCCATAAATGTTGAATGTGATTATCCAACCTGAAATTTTTGGTAAACAAAAGAGAAATCAATAAATATGAAATAAGATGCAATATACATCTGGTTTGTTAGAAAATATTCCAAAGTAGTTGATGAAAACACTTAAAATACAAAGCACTTTGGAGCCCAAACTTCCTGAAATGAAATGGAAAACTTTTGTTGCATTTTATGGGTTTTGGATTAAGATCTAGTTCATCAGGATACTTGAAGCTTGGGCTTGATTTTAAGGATATTGGTTATTCCATGAATTTAATGGAATCATTCATGATGTTGGGTGCTTCCAGGGCTCTGTGACCAGATGTGAAGTTGCTGCATGGGGAGGTGTCCAGTGCAGCGTAGACTTCCAGATCACCAAGAACTGGGGCAAAACAGAAAAGAGAAGTAGAGGGTGTGTTTTCAAAACTTTGGCATCCTGTTTCCCACAGAGCTCATCTCCTCTTGTTTCACTCTTTCTGTAACAAAGATGATTTCAAGTGGTGTAATAAACCAAGAGACTTATGAGACTGCCCCCAAAATAAGATCCTCTGCATTCCTTTATTAGGTAGAGCAGAGGTATATTCTTTTTGTAGCCTTGTTGGTTTTTTATCTGTATAAGGTATACTTATCTGACATAGTTGCATGTTTTAAATTAAGGAAATAGTTTCCTCATATGGGACAGGAATTCCCATATGGCTGTTGCCTATGCATTATATATGCCCCATATGTTCCAGGACAGCCCGTAACTACTATC
Source organism: Florisuga fusca (assembly GCA_038090715.1). Taxonomy (NCBI): domain Eukaryota; kingdom Metazoa; phylum Chordata; class Aves; order Apodiformes; family Trochilidae; genus Florisuga; species Florisuga fusca. Next base: position 6,936,336 of record JAAWXA010000008.1, read on the forward strand.
CAAGTCCTTTTTTCCCAGCCTTGATGGTCTTTATTCAGGTTGTTGTTTTTTAGTATGAAATAGAAGACAACTGTGAAAGACTTGCATTCTTCCTGTGGTTTGCAGTCATGATGTTTTGTGTAATCTTTCCTTTGCTATTAGCAATGACAAAAGGAGAAGGGTCTACAGCTACAGCAAATTTGATCAATCAGATTGATTTTTAAAAAACTCAGCTTAGTCAGATTTTTCTAGTCTAAATGTTGAGAAATTTACTATTTCAGATTCATATATTTTTTGTTCTTTGCTTTTTTAACCATACTTAATTGACAGTTTGTATACAGTCACTTCCACTCTTATTTTCATGCTTATATGTGCATAGTTTTCCAATCTAATTCAAGTAGGACTTTGCTATCATCTGTATGGGATGGGAAATGATAAATTAGAATAATAATCTTATATTAAAAGATAATAAGCTTCCAAACTCAAGGAATATGTCTGTCCTATATACTTTCACTTTAAAAATTATTTATCAGAAAAAAAATATGTTGATAAAATGGCACAGACAAATATCTCCTGCAGTTTTGGAGGTGCTCTGAGAACTGGTTGTTTTTCTCACCAGCAATACACAAAATTAAGTTGCTATTGACTTTCACCTACAGTTGTGAAGTCAAATTCCAAACCCCGTGCAGAACAGAGGTTTGTTTTCATTTAATGGGTGCATGAGGAAAAGCATATACAGCAAAGCAAGTGCCACTCCTTCCTGTAAGCTTTGAGCTCAGCTTAACAGAGGATCTTATTAGGGAGGGCAACTTGATTTTCAGAGAAGCAGCTACTTTTTATAAATGTTACTGGTTCTTAAAGAGAATTGTATTACCTGCTTAGCATTGTGTTTGTGATCTGTGTGCTGTTTCACTCTGTGATGTTTACTCATGTAACCCAGTGAAACGTAGCAGGTGTCCATTTTCTATCTTAAGAAAAATCAAATATTTTGTGTGACTTCATACTGTTTTTGAACTTGCACCAAAGAGTATTTATGCACCTCTGTTTTTGAGGAAGTGTTACTGAATCAGTCTCTATAACTTATATTTCAGGTATTACTCTTCTTCTGCAAAATCTTATTTAAAATAAAGAAGACGAAAGGTTATGTTTTAAAAAAGTAATACCTACATCATGGAAAAAATGTCACAGTAGGAAATTTGGCTGTTCTTAACACTGGATGCTGTGCTGCCTGCTATGTAATAGTTTGTAAGATAATTTGATACGGAGCTTCAGATATGTTACAGATGTCTCTCTTCAAACTTGCAAAAAAAAAATTGCTGGGTGTTTAGGATAAATATTTTGATCTATAAGTTAGATAGGCTGTCTTCCTGAATGAGGCATTTCAATATATATTTTTTTTTTTCCTGTTGTGTTAAAATAAAATGAACAACAGATAGTATCTGTCAAATAGTGTCTAACATATTGATGATGCTTGAGAGATTTTAATGAGATTTCTTTTTGAAGTACCCCACTGCCATCTACTATGAAGGCTAGGGAACAACTTTTGTTACAGAAAACAAGCTTGATTTAATAATATTTAGGGAGCAATTGAAGCCTGACAGTGTATTTAAACAAACACGCAACCAGCAAGCAAACCCAAAAGTAGGTATTATATGAAAGAGCAAGGTCTTTTCATCAGACTTTTACAACAAAGATGAAAACCAACAGTGGGCTTCTGGTAACTGTTGGGTGGCTTTGGACTTTGTCAGAACCCACCAGCATGCTGGAAAAGTTCATTTTTAAGTTTCTTTATATTCTAATGAATCTCTGTAATAAATTTTCAAAGTACATGCACAAAATAGGATAAGACTCTTTCTGTCCTTGATCCTTTCTTATTGCATTCTGAAGGTTTAACTTACCTCCCAAGATTAATACTTAGTGTTGAAACCCTTTGGCAAAGCATTAAATATTGAAAATAAAGATACAGAAGTTGCTGAAAATTGCAGTGGCAGGTAATGGTGGAAATTACACATCTTGAGTGGGAATTCAAGCTGATTAAAAAACCCTCTGCTCTGCTGTGTGTATCTTTTAATGACCTGTCCTGTGATTTCTCTTCTGAATTTAATTCTGAGTTGAGCCTTCCTAAGTAATTGGGGTTTTTTAGACAGTAAATAACTCAGAAATTATCTCAAATGTTTTGATGTTGGTGAACTGAATTCAAGCTACAGTTTAAGAAGAAAAGTACTGCAAGAATAATTTTTCTTTTCTTTTTTTTTTTTTTTTCCTCAGAGGCCAGTACCAGTGCATTTAGCATGGCAGCACAGCCCTGCTTTGGTAGGTCAGTGGGTGAGCTGGGGTTTGGAGAGGAGGTGTCTTTGTGGTGCTGCAGCATTTTTCAAACGAGTACACAACTTTGGTGTTGAAAGGCAGGATTAGTAGTTTAGCTGTTAATGCATAAGGTTTAGAAATTAAGGCCATAGGTTAAATGAAAACACTAACATTCCAGAATGTAATGTGAAACAGAAGGGCAGCAGACTGACAAAAATGTTTTCATGTTTAGAAAGAACAGCTCCTGGAAATGTACTGTCTAAAGAGAAAAGGTCTGCAGATTGAATGAAGTTAAGGATTTAAAATATTCTTATAGAAACATAGATGTGGTTTTGCTATTTGCTGCCCAAGAAATGTCTCGCTCTGAGAGTAGGGGTTTGTATTCCTGAGAAGGTCTGTGCCTGCTGATGGCAGCTTCTAGCTTAGGAAAAAATGTATGAAGTTTTCTTGCTGCTCTGGAGTTACTTGGAGTAGAAACCAAGCAGGTTATGATCATGTTGGGTAAAGAGCAACTCTTGTGGCCTGTGATCTATAAACTAAAAATTTTCCAAGCTTCAGGAGCTACCCATCTGTATTTAGCAATCTAAGCAACACTCTTACCAGCCTCTCATTTAAGAAATTTTATAAGAAAATGTACAAAGAATTTAATCTTATTTTTTCTGTGATGTAGGATTGTAGTCTAAATCTTAGAGAAACTTACATGTGCCAAGCACATTGTCTGTATGTGTTCATTTGAATGCCTGTAGTTGTGCCATATACTATGGAAACCCAAGAATAATTCAAATGCAGGTTCTTTAGAAACTGTGTTTTTCACTTATTTCCCTACCTGTACCTCCCGAGCTCCCATAGCGTTGTTAACTCACTCTTCCCCTTCAGCAGACTAATCTGATTTTTTTTTTCAGGTAACAGGAATGTTGGTACCTCTTTTGCCAGGCTGGCTGTAGCTTGCTTCTGTCTCTGGTATGTCTGCCTGCTTTCTCACATGGTCCACCTTCTCTGTGCAAATACACATGCAGGCACAAAAAGTAAATTTAGTTAAAGTTTGGGCTCATTAGGAACCAATCCCGTAATAGTTCCATCAGCAATGCAGAATTAAACTTAATTTTTAGTAGTGCATTGAAACAAATACTCTTTCATTCATGAACAGCCAATTCTGTAGCATCAGTGCTGAGAGGATTTTGTCAAACTTATTACTTGACTCAGTTTTTCAGTTGTTTTTTCTATTTGCTGTGAAACTGTGAAGGGATATGTAGTGCTTAGGAATGAAAATAGAATTACTGTCTATGCTACAGTTAGTAAGTGTTAATGTATATTCTCAAGTACGAGATTGGTACTGCCAAGGTAAATGGGACCATCAAACCCTAAATTTAATTAGCCAGGGGTGACTGAAGGGACATCTTTCACAATAAGCAGAGTTCTGCTATATACAGATGCAGTAGAATCAACAGGTATTTGATCATTGTCATTGCCAGTGTGCTGAGTGCTGCTTTGGTGGGTTTTTTAATGCATGCAAACATGTGCCTGGAGAATTTTAGGTTTTGATCTCATGTAAGTTGTGAGCAAAAACCTGGAGCATGTGAGTTGAACTGTGTGAAGTTGTGCTAGTTGAGCTCTAAGTGACAGTGGAATTTCTTCATGGAAATTTTAGTCTTTGTAAATGTTGAAGAAAAAACTGAAAATACATTTTGAGGAAGGACTTTCTGTCTGGCTAGTGGTCACAGAAAAAACCCAACAACTTTAATATGACCTTTAGGTAAAATCAATGAAGTGTTGACCTTTATTCCTAAATGCTTGATAACTTGAAATTTGGAGAAGGGGAACAGCACAAAAATTCAGCAGAAGGTGATACACCTTAAGTTTAGTGCTCTTTTTGCATTATATAGTAGCAACAGACATACACTTCTGCTGATTACAATATGTTTTCTCAGCAGTCTATATGTCCCAACTTGAGTAATAAAATAAACTTTGTGAATATTTGTGGATAAATTCTGGCTGTTTACTTTCAATTAACAGTTTCCTTTTATCACCTCCTTCAGGAACAGTTTGGGAACCTGTAGCTAGGTATTTTCTTGTAGTTTTAATCTGTCCTCTGCACTCCTACATTTGTAACATCTATCTTTAATAATGAAAGAAAAATAATTTCATTTATCCAACATTTTACTTGAACAGACCTAAATTTCCATAAATTCTCTGGCTGCTTTTTTCTTATTACACACTGCCTCTTGATATTCTGTCTGTGAATAAAATCAGGAACTCTGAAGAAGGAAGAGAATTCAGTTTGAACTTCCTGTTTCAATATTCAATCAAAATATTATTAATAAAAGTTCTCAGATCTTTTTCATAGACTTAATGTTTAAGGCAAGAGGTTATGATTAGATCATCTAGTTTGAGTAATACAGATCAACTAAATGATTTCTTGTCAAACACATTGGCACTGGACTATGGCTAAGAGCAAGAAATATTAGGATTCAGGCAAACATAAATTGAGATTATTTGAAATAATGTTGAGATTAGTATCTGATTCTTCAGATTCTGGCAGGTGGAATCTTGGTTCCTTCCCTTCCAGTTCATAGAGGACTGTTTCCATATGAGGATGCTGTTTGTTTCTGGTGATTTAGACATATTAATACCTATTTCTGTCTTTAAGAAAAATAGGAGGAAATATATTTAAGTGAATTGCCATGCACTCCTGGGGTCTGTAATCTGTCACCTCCTCATTTTGGGTTGAGTGTACACTTGGGATGAATGGACAGAAGTTGATGATTTGACATCTGAGAATCCCTGCTTGTTTTCTAGGTGATTTCTAGGTGATTGTGAGCTGTATTTGTGGTGCTTTTCAGGAGTGTGTCCTGATTTTATGATTTGTAGTATGAGTAACAATGTCAGTCAGCAAAAAGTGTGGAAAAAGAAATTAGGGATAAATTAGGAATTACTGATGATACTTAAATAGTATCGTAGCTTCTCTGCTAGTTTAAGTAATGTGGTTATGCCAAATTACATTTTCTTTGGTCTGCTAAATCTTCTGAAGTCCTGTAGAATGTTAAAATATATTTTTATTAAACTATTTTGGCTTTTAAATTCCAGTAAGGGTCTTAGTGCCATGAAATTCAGTATTGCCTTACCAGGCGACCTACAAACTCTGGGAGCTGCTGACTGTAAACTGCAGAATCAGAAAGTGTGTTCATGCACACTTGTTCCAATGCAGAGGGGATACATTTCCAAATCCATCAAGAAAACTGCTCCTTCTAGAGGGTCTGAAGAGCTATGATAGAGATGACAGTTCTCTTTTATGTCAGATTTTTTGTCTTTACAGATACAAATGCTATATATGATTTTTAAATCTTTGTTTTTAGGAGCAGTTTGTGTTTGCTTGAGGACTCTGTCGTCAATCAATTTCTCTGAATTTCCCTCTGCTTATGTTAATTCTACTGGTATTGGGTATAATTTCTGTATTTATGAGATAGCTGCTATCAGGAGGAGATGTGAAGAGCTACGGACAAATAGAGTAAGAAAACAAAGTTGTGTTTTAACTTTGTTTGCAGCCTGTTGTCCTTAGAAAAAGAGCTCAATGAATTTTGCAAGGCTGGGAGCCCAAGTGAGTCATAAGAGAAGTTGGACCCCTTTCCCTGTGTGTCTTTTGGGACAACTCTGCTAGTCTGTGTTCCTCATTCCATCCCTGGTCACCAATTTTGGTTTTGGAAGTACCTAATTATCTACTTCTTTTCATCTTGAATGCTTCTACAGAGATGACCACACTCCTTCCCCATTTCCCCCACATGACATGAGCATTTAAATGACAAAATAATGTAAATAATCTTGTTTTATTTCTTTTTTTTTAGTGTGATCTGTGATTGGACGTACCATGTTTCCTCTATTGGTGTTGACCCAGTTGTCTTCCTACTAAGCCCAAGTAACCTTTGACTTTCTCCTCAGACTGCTCAGCAAATCCCTGCTGCTGCTCACTCCTTTTATCTGCCTTCACACTTTGGATGAACAGATGGTGGCTGTTAGAACTTTTTTTTGTTGTGTGCAACCAGAACTCATCCCAGTGTAACACTGATTTACTTTGGAATAAAAAAATCCCTTCACAGATCACAGTTTATGCAATGCATTTGCCATCGCCGTAACGTGTGAAGTCCCAGATAGCCTTAGGAACTCAGGAGCAGGTGGCACTAGACTTTCTCAAAGGGATTTAATACTTTCGATTCATTATGTGTTGCACAACTCTCTCCTCTTGTAAAAATGAGAAATTCTCCTTTTGAATAATAACATCCTCTAGCTGGCATTACTTTTGTGCTCTATCAGGAATGTTGTGATGTGGAGGAATAGAATGAGCAGAAAATTGTGTTTAAAATATAACTTGCTTTGTACCAGCTTGCCATGTTTCCTTCTGCAAACTATCCTGTCTTGCTGCTGCTGTGAAACCAGCAGATGTCTTTAGATCACACAGTTAAAAAAAAAAAAGTCCGAGCACTGTTGAGATGACAACTGAGACATCAGGAAAGTTCTGGACACAATATTTTGCTATTAGAATTTTTCTCTCTCATAGTTGATGTAAAAAGCATAATTGTGTAGTTGGCTGCCTAGTAGCTTGAAATTAGTGGCTGAGTGTCCTTTGTTCATCCTTTCATTGATCATGCTTTGTATTGTGCTTTCCATTTCCAGTCCTGGATCAGCCCACAAAGCTTTGTTGTGGTACAGTAATTGCTATCTGGCTGTGCTAAATGTCTGTCTCTCTTTACTTTCTAAAGCTTACAAGTTGTCTGTTGGACAAGGAAACCCTTCTGTGACAACTGATCATGCAAGTTTTAAATTTTAGAGGTGAATTTTCATCCTAGTAAGGAGCTTCCACTGAGTGTAATTCTCTGCAGACTCATAGAGTTTCTTAAGACTGGTCATTTGTTTCTCTTCTTTCTGTTCAAATTTAAGAAGAATTCAGTATCAAACCTCTTCATTCCTTTGTGAATAGTTCATCACTAGACAGCCCTGGCAAGGGAAGGTTAGGTTGAAAGGATGCCATTTTGTCACAAAGCAGTTCTGACTTGAGTTCCCATTCTTGCCTCTTTGCTCCTGCAATGTACAGTGCAATGTTTTACAGGTACAGTGAGACACCTGCTTTGTGCAGATCTGGCAGCGACTGAATATGTTGTTCCACATTCATATCCATGTGGATATGAATAGTCCCATTTGGTTTTTATTTTATGCAGACCTCTGTCTTGATTCTCAATTCAGCCTTAGAAACAGTTTTATTGGCACAAGATGAGGAGGCACGGTGCTGCAGAAGCTGTACCTGCAGATAAGAAAAGAAAATTTCTTACTCTGGCAAAGCTGCCAAAACCCAGGTTTTGTGAAGGTTCTTCCCCTAGTTATCCTTTCATCAGGCAACTGATGGATTTGGATTGTAGGCCTTAAAAAGACAGAAAAACCCAAATAAATTAAAAACTCCAGTACTTTGTCTCACATGTAGTGTAAGTCCAGAGCATACCACTGGAATCAGTCAAAATACTTTTTAAACCCAGTTTTGTTTGCCTGATAGATTTTTAACTTTTGAAGTTCCAAATCTTTAGCAATAAGAAGTCTGTCAGAGTTTGTATTCTGTCACAAAGCAAAATTAAAACTATGAATTTAAGAGTTCAAAATCAGATTGCTGCAATTTCCAATCTAATTCAGCACTTCTTATTTATGGATTATAGAAACTAAGCAGAAACTAACCCTTCTGAGATATGTTAATCACTGCTGTTTATACTTCTGCCAACAACTGGCATTTGCTACCTGTATCACAGCCATTTAGAGTTCAACAGGTTGTAACAGGTGAGGAGTGCTGTAAAAATACCTGACACAGTTCAAAAGATTAATCACATTACCTGTATACTGAAGTAGCTGCTCTTAAAAAATATACTGACCAGCAGAACTTAATGAAGATATACTCATTATTGAATTAACAGTTTGAATAAAATGGTATGGTAATGGCAACCTCTTTTTTTGGTGGTATTTTTTGAGGTGATTTTTTCCTTTTAAGGTAATTCTTGGTGGTAGTTGAAAAAGAATATAGCAGTTATACTGGATAATCTCTTGGTTTAAAAATACTTGCATGAATTGATGCCTTTTTTTTTTTTCTTTTTGTAATGAAGAAATGAAAGATCCTTCTTAAATCTGTCATTTCTTTTGATCTGTCTAGGATTTTAAATCTGTTGCATTTCTGATAAAGATTTTGAGTAAGGTACAAAATGACTACTTGGAAGGTGTTCTAGTAATATTACTCTTGGAGAGACAGAATATATTTAATGCTTCTTTAATGCAAGCAGGAAATCTCCCATCTTTTTTAAATGCATGGAGAGAGGTTTGTTTATTTCTGTGGCCTAGGCCCCAGCCCCAAGTGCTGGGAAGGAGGAAAAAAGTGAAATTCTAGGAGTCAGTATAGGAACTTGCTCTTGCACATAGTTGTCAATTTCTTAAATTGCTGGTTTTGACATGCTATGTTGCCTTTAGAAAGGAATTTTTAAAAATTCTACTAAAATTTGCTGGCTTACGTGCAAGGGAAGCTGTAGGCAGAGGAAGCAAGAGGCAGTGCTGGCATGAGCAAGGACACAGAATATGTGGTACTACAGTGTACCAAACCTGACCAACTTCCCGGGATTTCTGCAGCATGTATACTCCTTGCCATGAGAAAGTTTTGGATTTTCTCAATTTGAGAGCAGTATTGGAAAATTGCAAATCCACTTGAGCATTCCAGCTTGCTATTGTCATAGATAAACATTTTAACCATGGTTCCAAGGTGGGTTTAATTACTGGTTAGGTAATCACTGAACTTCGAAGATACATTTGGTAACTCCCAGGGGCTGTTTCACAAATGGAATTGCTGTTGTAAAGCTTGTTGCAGCGACTTCAGAGGAAGTTTATGCATAGATGTGTATATCCTTGGGTTTGTAGAGAGTACAAATTGCTGCTGTTTCGCTAGGCAGGTCCAAGTAGATACCCAAGAAAGCAGCAGAGATGGAGTATCAGGGGGAAAGATAATGTTTTATTCTAATTAATCCATTATTCCCAAGTCTCAAAGGAAAAAAAAGCAATCTGGAAATAAAGGACTGGGACTATCATTACAATTATTAGCAGTGTCTGATGTTTCAGTGTCTTTGTGTTCTCACTGGCAGACTAGATGGTGTTTAGATTTCCTTATGACAACACTGTTATCTTTAATTGAACTCTGTTCTACCCAGGAGCTCCACCCATTTTCTAGTAAAGAGATTTAAATAGATATTCCTGTCTCTGAAGAGCTAAAGGTAGGACCATAATTTTACCCTGCTTGTTCAATTCCAGTGTTGTGTTAGCACTGTTATGTGAATTTGTTTCTTGTAGTCTTAGAACAGATTTACATGTTCCAAAGACTATTGAGAAACAGAAGTGGTTGTTTTAGTCTCTTTGGAAAAATATTATGTTTAAGGAACCAAGACTATGTGACCAGAACCTGAAAGTGCAGGCTGGCTCACTCTATGCTTCCAGACTTCAGCATCCCCTAAGGCTCCTGTTGGTAAACCAGATGCTAAAATAGGCAGAGAGGAAGGGTCTGTGAGCAGCTAGATCTGTGCTGTACCTTGTTTTTAGCTGTGTGAGCATTGCTCTTGGCTTTCCTTTTTTTAAGTAGTGTATTCTGCTACCTGGAACTCTCAGGCTGCTCTTTTGTCTGAAAACTAACCAAGTCATTGTATCAGTTTATTTTAGTCAGTGTGATTCTTACTCAGAAAATTTTACAAGTAGTTAATTTGGAATGCAGAGATGAGTAGATGATGCAGATGATTCTTAGTTTCCTTTTTCTCAAGTTTGTACCTCTGCAGAAAGGGAAGGGAGCTCCTCAGAAAAAATGGATGTGTAGTTAGTACTAACAAAATCAGGGCTTTGGCTTTTTTAAAAGCAGTCATGGTACTATGGCTAAAGCATCTGTGAAGCCATTGAGTTATCTAGCTTTATTTAGGTAATATCTACAGTATTTGTGATGATAAATGTTGAATAACTTTTAAATAGTACTAGCTACTGCTTGCTGGTGCTATAGGACTTGTCTCATATGGTGTAGAAAGATGGGAAGTATAGGTGTCAGAGTAAAAAGCTGTGTATGTAGACTGACCAAAAAAAGCATCCCCATGATGCTCCCGAGTGCACAATTTGCTGTCTCTGCTGCAATGAGATTTGAAGCAGTTGGGGTTTTTATTGTTAAGCAACATTTTATGCTTCATCTACTTAATGGCACTAAGTACTGTACTCTGAACCTTGCTGTCTGCATAATCTAAATTCTTCTGTAACTGCTGGAAGAGCTTCAGGAGAACATAAAGCTGGAGAACAGCTAACAAGAGGAAAAATGGAAACCAATTGTACCATGTTGGCATTTGTGTGAAACCAAGTAGTGTAGTTCCCTTTTTTTATATGGATATAGATTTTTGCCTTAGAAACCAGCAAGTTAGAATCCATCTGTAGTTAAAAACAGGTTGTTTTTTTTTAATTAAATCCAAAGTTGTACCTGATTGTTGTAAACAATGTTCCACTGAGAAAGCATTTTGGTCCCAGTGTCAGGAAAAATCCAAGAAAAAAGCTGTCCTCAGACTCATTCTCTGAGATGTTTTAATATATCCCTAATTCTGGGGCAGAATTCCACATATGTGAAATAAGTTATTGGTTGGTCTGTTGGGGGAGGGAGGAGAGGAAAAGAAGCAACATTTTCAGTTGCTGAACGAAGTTGGAATTTGTTATAGACCTGGTGAAGGAATTCTAGGAAATTACCAGATAGTGAAGGAGTCTGAGTGTTACTCAGTTGCTTACATTGCTTGCCTGGGAAATGGTGCAATCAGTGTTACACGATGACATTTTTGAGTGGCTTTGCAGATTTTTTTTTATTTTTTTTTTTTTACTGAAGACAGGTTTTCTTTGAGAACTCAGAAAAATGCATTAGAAAATAATTGCTGACATTTCAATTTGAAAGAGGTTTCTAATGTGTGGCAGAATTGTTTGGATTAAAACCAAGCCATTTTTATTTTATATAAATGATCATATATAGTGCGCTGTTCTTTCTGTATACTTGCTAAATAGGAAGGTCACTTTTTAAATTAGATATTGTTGTGTTTTAATAATGTGATACCATTAACTTGCCAAGAACATAAAAATAAAGAGCACAGATGTGTGGAACTGGTTTAAAAAAATTAAATTTATCTGTAATTTAATCTTGTTTTCTAACTTTTCCTAGGTAGCTAGAATTAATAAGCAATCACATCTTGAGCAGCAAAGTAAAGACGTTTCCCAGATGGTCTGTTTTCAATATAATGGTGTTCAGAAAGCTTTTGTATTGATTTTTTTTTCACCTTGTATTTCTACTCTGTCTTTATCGAAAAGTAAAGTATGAGAACTCAGGTGATAGGAGTTTAAAATGAAACCAAGTTATCCATGCGGATTTTTTTCCTTACTCAAAAATTTGAGTTTGAGGCTTTTGAAGGGGATCCTAATGTAATGAGAAATACCTGGTGAGTTATTAAATGTATTTTGATTCAGATGATTTAAATGATTCCTATTTCTTAAATTCTGTCCTTAGCTGCTATACAACTTCATCAGTAAATGGACTTCAAGTTGTGTCATGTCACACTGCACTTCCTGGGAGATTTCTTTGCGTGGTGTATTACAAACTCATACCAAAAAAGACATATGGTTAATATTGTTCCATTTTTCATTCATGATAGCTATCCAACAATGACAAATGTTTCATCATTTAGCAGCAGAAAGATACCATGACTGTTTGAACTGCAGTAACTGACACTTAACACAGAATTAACTTGCTTTCAACTTGCTCCCCTTCAAATCCCATTTCCCTTCCAACACAAAGCATTTTAGAGTTTGAAACTGATGGAAAGGTGGTGTTGCTTTGTTTTGCTAACAGCTGTGGATAGGCAGTTCAAACCCCTTGATATGTTCTTTTTATTAAAATTTTTTTTTCTTCTGTGCAAAGTAATTCAAGGAATGTCTCAATGAGTGTGCTAAAGCTTTTTTAAAACGTCTTCTATACTAGAAACATTTTCTGTAGAGTAAGGCAGCTTAGGTATTAATATTCTTGGGGTGTAATCTGAGAGCATCTTCAATGGTAAAATTAACTTGGGAAATATGTAGGTTGTTCCATGAAAGTAATAATTGTATGTGGAAGCATAATATGACAAGTTAACAGAAAGGCTGATGTACTGCAAACTATGGCCTGGACAGTATCTTTTATCTCTGTTTAGTCTATGGTGAAGTGTTACAATGATGAATGACTTCCAATTCCCACACTCTTCCTCCCTGGTTGTCCTCTTATCTGCTTGCTCATGGGCAGAGTATAGAATGAAGTTCTGTGGACCTCACAGCCCTCTTTGTCATCACCATTCCTTGATTATATTTCTTTCTTTTATCTTCTCAAATAAGATCCTCAGAGCAGATACAGTTTATTTTTAGGAGGTGAAGTGTTTTGTGAGAATATTCATAAATAAATTATTCTTATGTACTGGGAATATGAATAGATCTTAGTGTTCTAATGGACCAGCCAAGAAAAGTGGAACACAGCACAGGCTGGGCCACATTGTGAGAGCAGTTTTGTGTAGCATACCATCTTTTAAAAAGTATTGCTTCAACGTTAAGCACTTGAAAATTAAGAAATGCTAACAGTGTAGTTTTATGGAGTTTTAGCTTAGTCCTTTTAACAGGTTTATCTGCAGGTCTGTAGCATCATATGAAGCAGAATCTTGTATAAAAAGCAGTGGTTGCATAAGCAGTTAGGTTCAGTGAATACATACATACATTTCAAGTTATGTGAGAGTTAATTCAGCCTTGTGTAAATTACCATGAGGACGGTGATGGACAGCTTCACTATTGTCTAATGAAATATTAAACTCTTTAATGCCTAAATTTTTGGAGTTCCATCACAAGCAATGCTATCTTACATGATTCCCTTTACATAAGAGATCAAATATTACCATGGAGATTTTTCAGTGTTTTAGGTTTTACAGGGAGACATGTAGGATACAGCTGATGATAGGAGATGTTCACAGCTTTACTCATTCTGTGGCACACAAACCCAGATTGTTTTCTTTGTTAAAGCAATTGCATACTCTGATAATTGTTTTGGAGACTTCCATTCAGGTAATTTACATTGTGCCCTTCTCCCAAGCTTCCCATTGCAATTGGAAGAGCCTGTGTGTGTGTAACTAGTGAGGCTGCAATAGGTTAAGAGGCTGGTGTGTTGGTCAAAAGCCAGATTCAAGTTGAGTAAATGTTTTTTTCCTCAGTTTTGTGAAATAGGAATAGTATAGTAATAACAACAACAACAGCAAAATGTAAAAACATTTATTTTGTCTTCAAAAAAAGGTAAGTGAACCATAGATGAGCACTTGAGTTGCAGGACTTCATGACTATAGATTTTTTTGACTACGTGGCTTTTAAATACCTGCAGGGAAGGTGACTCAACCCTTTCCCTGGGCAGGCTGTTCCAATGGTTGACAACCCTGTCAGTGAAGGAATTTTTTTTAATACCCAATTTAAACCTCCCCTAATGGACCCTGAGGCCATTTCCTCTCATGGATAGTAGATAGTTGGTTTGCAAAGAAAGGTTGTAATTGATTTATCAGTGGTAAGAGCTCTGAACTGTGGGAGTAAGTTGTCTGGGCTACATGTAAAATCAGCTATCTGGCAGTCTTCTGATACCTGATAGCTACAGTGATGAGGGAGGAGAAAATCTGGTCACTGTGATAGGCAACATAGTGTTTGTTTTTTTCTTCAGGTTTCAGAAAGTAAAAACGAAATTGCATTTAAAAAAAAACAACAAGCCAACAAAATAATAAGATTAAAAAAAAAAAAGTATATGCTTTAGGGAAAAATTGCCAGAGGATCAAATAATTAACTCTGTTGTCCTAAATACACTGAAGAGGCTTAAAAGGTGTGAGTATATAAATACATATGTATTTTAAACAAAGTGTTCTTGGGAATGTCTCAAATTCAGTCCTGTTTCAATCAAAATAACACAGCTGCCTGTGTTTCAGTTCTGATAGGAAATGCTGTGAGTGCTACAAGAGGAAATGCAGACAAGCAAGTTCTCATCCATCACTTTAGCACACTTCTGCTATGGACTGAACTGTGATAAGGGATTCTTGTGACACTGCAGTTTCCAGCTTTCTGAAATGCTGTTTCGAAGGGGGGTGATGGAGAGTGGGGGAAGCACAACAACATCTGTGAAAACTGGAATGAAATTGTTGTGAAGTTGCCTCTGATGTAGCTCCTTGAATTGTATTTAATTTCATAAACGACAGGACAAGCTCAGTTTAAAACATGGCTTTTAAAAGTTTGCCTCTGTATTTGATTTTTTTTTTTCATTTGTTATTTGACTGGTGGAACCTTCTGCATTTTTAGCGACTTTGTATCAATTTGCATCTTAAAAAAAAGGCTTTTTGAAGCTATTCATGCTGTTATGCAAAATGCTGCTTGCTCTTTACAGAAACTGTTAATAATACACTAAGTGCTTTTCTGTCCTTTTTCAGTCATTGAGTGTTTTATGCTGCATTGTGGCAAGATGAGAGAACAGTATCTCAAAGACTTAATATTTATGCATACCGTGATTTTTTAATGAATATTTTTAATGTCAAATAATTAGAGAATGTAAGTGGCTATTTGCATTTAGCTAGTGAGGAGTTGGAATCTGTGCTTTATAAATAGGTGATAGTCATCCTGCTACTGGTATGCTTTAGAAAGTGAAACAAAGCTCACTCAACATTTATTTTGTATGAGCAATGCTTTATTTAAAGCTGTAATCCTTCATTGGAGACAAGGCTAGGATTAGCAAGGTGTTCTGCTCGAGGTTAATCACTTGATTGGAGAGCTTTTTTCAGGAAGTAAGCTTCAGGTCATACACAACAAGTTGCAAAGTATTTTTCAAAACAAACATCATACCCAAGAAAGAGAGATCTCCCTCTTAAAATTTTCCTTTTGTTTCAGCATTGTGTGTGCTCTTGTAATTGATACCGAATATTTCTATTGAACATTTTGTAAACTGCTTGACAGTAATGAGACCTCAGAAAATACAAAAATGTTTTCCTTTGACTATTATAGTGAGGTGTTATTATGAATATAATTTAAGGATGGGCATGTTTCTGTAATCACATCAGATCAACATTTTTTCTTTTGGTTATAATATTAAAATTTACTTTTGGGAATACTTCTTTTCAGTTGGATTTCAGACTAAATTTCAGACTGTTTTCTACTAAAAAGTATTTTCTATAATAATAATTTTTTAACATCAGGTGGCAATTAGTATGTCTATTAAAAAATTGTCAAGAGTTACAGTTGGAAAATGTAATTATGTAATTTGTAATTACATAATTATGTAATGTGAACAGACAGCCCCATTATGTAATGTGAACAGACAGCCTCCAGTACATCTAGGAATACACAGTGAAAAAGACAAGTGTATTTTCCTCAAATTCCAAATATTATAACTTTCTCCAAAGCACCAAAATTTAAAAACCTTCAATTGGGAATATGTGAGGCTCCTTACTTTGTTAATAGATTCTTCAAAAGATTTTCTGCAGGGCTTAGGTAGGTAATTTCTGATAGGCACATTTGTAAATTTTTAAGAATTAACTGCTTAAGGTGTCGATTTAAGATCTCGGATGATTTGTGCCTGTTGCATTCCAACCTGAGATGGAGTACACTCTATGTGCCAGAGCTGGTTCAATTTGCCAAAACCAGAGAAAACACAACTGAAATGTATATTATGTGGGTCTGGATCCTCAGAGCTAAGTATTTTTCTTCTACAGGTACACTGCCAATCTTGTCAGCCTGTTCAACATAACGTGGGGGTTATTTGACCACACTGCTGGATATTTAGCTCAGCCATCTCTGTGTATTTCTGTCACAGAAGATGATTTGAAGAAAGGACCTGAACTGCTGTTGGGCCAAGATAACTTGGTACTTTGTAGCATATTTCCTTGTCCCTTACATAAAGTTTGTGCATACATGACATGATTTATTGAAACACCAAACCTCTGGTCTCTATAGATTTGTCTTTGCAATACAAATATTCTGGAACTGGGGGGAAGACAAAGTCTCTAACTTCTAAAAGACAAGAGTTCCTGAACAGTGAATTTTTTTCTTGCCACATGTAATTTATTTGAAAGAGGATACGATACTTAAGTTAGCAAGTCAGTCACAGATTGAAGGTACTTACTTGTCCATGATGACAGGATACAGTTGATTTTTCTGTTGGGGTATATTTTTGTTTGGGGGTTTTTGTGTGTGGTTTGTTTTTGGGTTTGTTGTGGGTTTTTTCTCTCCAGAGTTGTGGTAATACGTTATGGCAGGCAATAGGAATGATCTGTTTTATGAATACAGCCTGAAGCCTAGCATATTTTTGGATAATGGGTTAGGAGACTGAGAATACAGGTGTCTTGAGGCAAAGGCAGTGTATGAACTCTGTAGTGAAATGTATAAATGTATATATGTATATATTTATATTGCCCCCTTGCTTTTTTTTTTTTTGGTGCTTGGACTCTGCATCTTTCTTTTCCTCACTTGTGTTTGTGTGTATGTGTATTATATTTCACCTCCAGTGTAGAAATCTAAAATTTTATTGTGGTCTTACATTCTGTAAGAAGTGGTTTTAAGTAATTTTCCACATCTTCACTTTTGTTGCTATATTTAAGTGCCCTCGTTGTGCTTGCCTGGGATGTATATACTTTACTATTCCTTGATGAGCTCTTTAGTTTCTTTAACTTCTGTAGTATCTCAGCTTCCAGCTAATGTAATAGAAGCTCCTTTTTAAGTTATCCAACAGGACAAGTGTGCTTGAAGTGTTTTCAGTGCTCCACTCAAGCATGCATATATATATATATATATATGATTTTTCTGGCCTTGGTTAGACTGTAATGTTCTAAATTTGTCTTAATCCTTCTCCCACACCACTGATCATACTCTTTTGTTAATTGTGTGAAACATACTGCCATAAATTATTGTTGACAATAATGTTCCTAAAACTCATTTCTATAGAAGAGCCATATGGTATACATAATGCTGTGATTTGGTCTTCCATTACACATAGGTGAACAACAGTTTGAAATTAAATCAACCTTATATTCATTCCTTACATTAAAAATTTCTGGATTTGTGAAGAAATTAAAGGTGATAGGAAAAAAAAATTCTGCAAAGAGAATACAGATTTGCTCAAGAGGAGCCGTGTGATGCTGGGGAAGCAGTTGGTATTTAATAAAGCTGGAATGGAAATAAGCTGCAGAAAAGAAAGGCAAGAATACTCCAAACCTTCACCAAAACTGTATGAATGTGGGGCTAGGTTGCCAAGAGGCTGCTAACACCAAGTGATAGATGAACTCCTTGTGGTGCAGAAAAATCTGGGGCATGACCTCATCTTCCTTGTTTGCTCCAGCAGCTGAGGCAGGTAGCATGCGTGACTGGTTTAACTTTGAATTCATAAAATTTTTGTCACTAGCAGATTTTTTTCTCCATTTAGGAGCAGAGAGGGAACACTGTCATTTTGGCAAGCTGGGAAGGTTGCAGATGTGCTGTCTGTGTTCAGAACAACACAGCTTCAATGTGAATGCATTCAATAGAGGCTGTGATTGACATCTTCACATGGTATATATTATGGAAACAAATCAAACCAAATACCAAGAAAACCCTACAAAACTGACTTGTCTTTCCTCAATATTCTGATTTATTGTAATAGTAAATCATGACTGTTGCCTGGATATTATTATTTATGGCAACATACATAGGAAAGAGATAATGCTATGAATTTCTCTGTTCAATTCCTTTTCCTACATTTCATTGTAATCTGTCTGTCCTAATGCAGGGTATTCCCGATGAACTGAGGAGGAAAGGCATTCATTACAGCAAAAAAGGAGAGAGTTGAGTTGAAAGCCTCATTTGTCAAGTAAATGAAAATTGTCTTTATTCTGATCACTTGGTATTTGTGTAATATGGACAATTTCAGAATCCCTTTTAAAAAGAGAAAAAAAAAGTTTTACTGTTAAGGAGGCACTAATTATTATTTTTCACAGGAGAGAAAAACGTAACGAGCACTTCCAAATTATCACCACTAACCTTGATTAGTCCTTCAGATGCAGTCTCAAGAAATGCTTCAGACATTGGTTTCATGCAATAGTTATTCTATTTCTAATTGGCAGAATTTAATAATTTAGAGCTGCTTAGTAGCTTTAATCATTTCTTTATTCAAATATTACCAGTAACGCTGTTTTAGCCCCAGAAAAGGTCCAGAAACTAAAAATGATCTTTCACAATATTCTTGTCATACAGTATTTAAGGGGCAGATTTTAATTATGCTGTATGTGAACTTACAGACCTAAGATAAACCAACTTGATTCTTTCAAGTAGGAATGGAAGTATTCAATGGAAAACCTCACCATAGGGAAGCCCAACTGGAAAGTACACTGCATCCAGCAAACAGGACGTATCAAGATGCTTAAATTAAACAGAAAATAAATGAAGCACACATTACCCAACTGTATTCAAAGTGTTACAGTTTTTACATGGTTTTGTGTGGCAGGGTTTTTGGCAGGGGTGATGCTACAGCAGTGGCTTCTGTGAGAAGCTTCTAGAAGCTTCCCCATGTCTGATAGAGGCAATGCCAGCCTGCCTCATGGTGGACCTGCCACTGGCCAAGGCCGAGCTCATCAGCAATGGTGGTGCCTCCCTGATAACATAGTTAAGGGGGGAAAAAAATACCTTGTGCAACGCCAGCAGCAGTCAGAGGGGAGTATGCAGGAGAAAAATCTCTGCAGACACCAAGGTTGGTGAAGAAGGAAGGGGAAGGAGGTGCTACCACAGAAATTCCCCTGCAGCCCATTTTGAAGACTATGGTGGGACAGACTGTCCCCTGGCAGCCCATGGAGGTTAAGGGTGGAGGAGATATCCATCATAGGTATTTATGGTTCTGTGAACCTGCAGTCTGTGGAGGAACCCATGCTGAAAATGGGCAGATACCTCCTGACAGGGCCTGTGTCCCCATGGAGAGAGGAGCCCATGCTGGAGCAGGTTTGCTGGCAGGACTTGGGACCCTGTGCCTGTGCTGGAGCAGTCAGTTCCCTACGTTGGAGCAGTTCATGAAGAACTGCAGCTCACAGGAAGTCCTCGTAGGAGAAGTCTGTGGAGGAATATCTCTTGTGGGAGGGACTCCATGCTTGAGCAGGATAAGAGTGTGAGGAGTCCTCTCCCTGTGGAGAAGAGTGTCAGAAACTAATGTGTGAGGGACTGACTGCAACCCCCGTTCCCTGCCCCCTCTGCTTTTGGCTGGAGGTGGCGTTAAGGTATAGAACATCATGAGTGAAGCTGAACCTGGAAAGAAGTGGAGGGGTGGGGGAAGATATTTTTAAGATTAATTTTTTATTTCTCATTATCCTATTTTGATTTGCTTGGTAATAAATGAAATTAGTTGGTGTCCATCTGAAGAGGGGCAGTGATTGAGTGGCTCGGTGGGCATCTATCTGGTGTCCATCCAGGGTCAAAGCACCATGGGTTTTGACCTCTTGCATGAGCTTAAGTTATCAAGTTGTTTTCAGTGCTTTTTCTATGCTTATACAAGTGACTGGTGTCTTTATATACTCTTGTATTTGCTTTAGCAAGCAGACTCACTTAAATCAATCTCTCTAAACGCATTGTAAATTGCCTGATCTTTTTTGTGAACTATGATTAGATATTACTAGAGAGAGTAGAACCATTTAAGTGTTTCTAAGGCATAATTTCTGTTTAAATAAATTGAATAAAGAGGAAGGCTGATGATTGGGTAGAACATAAAGCCAGGGAGTTAAATGCTTCAGATGTGGAATTTTCTGTTTTTTTGATGCTAGCAAAGGTTTTGAGCTTCAATACTACGTTTAGACTGAAAAAGACAGCAAACCATCAGCACCCTGTGAAGTCAAATAGGTGGCCTCAATTCCCAAATGAGTGGGCTTTCCTTTGTTGTTTCCTTGTAGTTTCAAAGAAAAATAAAAAACTGAATAATGCTGCTAGCCTATAAATTATGTTCTCACTGTAAAGTTTTTTTATTTAAAACTTGTGTGTCAGCATATCCAGGTAGATATGCTAGTGCACTCTGATAATATGCAACTTGAAGATATTAACTTAGAATGTCTGGAAACATAAAAAGTTTTATTTTAAGCTTTTGTAATACATCCCAAGGATGCATAAATTAAACACCAGTGGATACCTAGAGCGAAAGGCACAATTCCTTACTGTGGGGAATGAATGGAAAGTGGGCAGTAGGTTAATACCTCTAGAAGTGTGTCTCAGGATATGGTTTCTCAGCTTTACATTTTCATGACTGGCAAATCTTTGAACATAGCTTTTGCCCTAATTCCTGTTTCTCATGCCCCACAAGGGGGGTGCAGCACTGTCATGTCTCACAAAGTGAGCACGGCTCCCTAGATGTGGGGGACAAACCAAATGTCTCCTCCCATGGAGTGGGCATGGGGAGGGTTCCCCAGAGTGGGGGTCAGCCCAGGGAGAGTCGGACTGGACCCCCTTGCTTTCTAAACTCCTTCAGAGAGCAGCCTGGGTGTGGCTGGGCCCAATCCTCCTCCTCCTCTAATTAATCTCTTTTAACAACCCATTCAGCGAGGTTTGAGTTTGGGAATTCTCTGTGTGGTACTCAGGAATAAGGTTATTACCCAGGAGGTTTGTATAAAAACACAACTTAAAAGTGAGCAAGATTATAAAGTATGTCAGGTCACGACTAGCAGAATTATGAATGGTGGTACTTTCAAAGCAATGGATTACAATTTAGCAAAACTTGAGGAAGTTTTCAAAACAATAGGTTACAACTTGCAGTACTTAACAAAGCAATGTGTAGTAAAACTTAACAAAGTCACAAACTATGGTACCCTCATGTGCCAAGGCAAGGTTAGAAACAGAGACACAGAGAGAAGGACAGGGAGAGAAAGATAAAGAAGAGACAGGAAAGATCATCCAGCAATGATGTTGGTAGGAAGTTTGGTCCTTGGATGGTGGGCACACATCCAGCATTTCGAGTGTGCCTCCTTTATGCCTCCTGAACCCAACTTTTCGGGGGCAGGGGGATGCTTTGGCATATCTTGCAAAGCCAGGTGTTCACTTGGGCCCCTCCAGATGGGGGACCCAGCAATAACCCTTATTTCTGTGCTGTGCCCTCCCCTGAGGCTTTACCTGGGGCACACACAGGATGTCACTTTGCCTCTGTGGGGCACAGCTTCCCTTACTCAATAAGGACACATCCTGCCTGTCAGGGTGGCCATCAAACAGAGCTCCCCTTGCCAGGCAGTGTGCAGCTTACGGGGATGGCCACTAAAGGAGGGGCTGCTCTTGTGAGAATAGGGGAATAGGGCCCTGTTAGTCAGGGTGGTTACCCACATGGGGCTCTCCTTGAGAGAACAGAGTTCAGATGGCTATTGAACCTCCACCCAGATGCTATGTCCATTTTGTTCTGGTGACAAATATTCTTTCTGTAATTCTACACTGTTAAAAAAAAAAGGTGTGGGGAGGAGGCAGCAGAACCAACAGCTGCTTTGATGAGGTAAATGAAGACGTGAGGTAAATAGAAGTATGTTATCTGGAAACAGTCCTATACAGAAACATAACAAATGCCCAAGTAATGTAGTTATATGTAACATGGTATCCAGAAGTAATATTAGGAAAAAACAATAAATTTATATGGTCTCAGTGTGACTTGTTTTTTGTTTCTTTAGGTTTTAGGGAGTATTTGGCGTGCGATGTTCATTATTTTTTTTTCTCACATATTTTCCTTTAGTACACAGCTTCCATAACTACTACTTGATTGTCATTAGAACATAATCCTGAATCATATCTGTTAACCAATAAACAAAACTAAAACTATTTAATATTTCTGAAAGGGTCATTAGATCTCTAGGCATTCCTCTTGAGTGGAAAAGACAAAATGGTTGGAGGACAAATTATTCTTCTAGTTCTTTATTTCTGTTCTATAGCCATGGCCACTATAGTCAGTAACCACAGCAAGGGGCATTTTGGTTTCATTTTTGAAGAGAAAAGTGATATATAAAGAATATAAAAAACAAAACACACAACACAAACTACTTACTTTTTATTTTAAAATTAGAAATTTGAGAATATGATTGTTACTTAAGAATCTGTCTTAAAATATATATTGATCAAGGCAGGCAGTAGCTTTTTTTAGATTGTTATTTTTTAGTTGCTTAATTACAAATACAAATGTATGCAAACACTAGACAGTGTAAAAGTCTACAGACTGCAAGAGACAGGCAGTACAGGTGACATCTTTTTGTGCGGCTCGGAATGCATTCAATAGAGCATTCACAAAACCTGAATGCTCTTCTGAAGGGTGCTGAGTAGCACTTGAAATATAACTTGAGTGCGACAAAGAAAAGCAATTCTGCAGTATTACAGTAAATATAATAATCTTAGCCTCATGTTAGAAGATAAACAGAGGAGGACCAAGGTTTTCAAGGTTTTTAAATAGTTAAGCAACAGTTGGGTTTTTGATGATCGTTTCCTCAACAGCTTTTCTCAAGAATACCTCATTTCATAGGTCTTTTGTCTCTTCTGGCATATTGCTTTGCACTTTGCCACACTGAGATGAATTTCTGTAAAAGCCCGATTTATTTCATCAAGTTGGGACCCTTCTCTGTTCATCTGAAAAAATAACACCACTGTCAAATACAGTTCACTTAATACTCATGAGAGTAACACTTAAGTATGAGCACTGCTCCAAGCTTCTTACACGAGAAATAGAAATGAAACCTGTAAATACAACAGATCTATCATACTGGCTCTTCAAGTCTTAACACATTTACTTTAGCTGCAGATGAATACTAACAGTATTTATTCAGGAGGAACTATGGAGGAACTGACAGTGTGGGATTTATGGCAGTGGTTCTTCACTCAAGTTCCACAAGATCCTTGTACAGGCCATTTTGCTTCTCTTCCTCCATCACTCCTTGTACCAACTCGTGTGCTCATTACACTTGCTCATGTTAGATTTCTTTGCTGAGTGGGTTAACAGTGATGACAGTTTAAAAGGTGTAGGACCACTTTGTAGCTCAGCAGTTTGACAAAATTACACCAGAAGTTTGTCATGTGATTGAGTTTTGAGCTATGATGTGACTCTGAAGCCTTAGGGGTGGGCACTGGCTTCATTTGCAGTGTGCATTTCTCACTGCAAGGAAAAACTATCCTGTGCATGCATATTGAAACATTGATCCATGTCACTTCTGAATTGTGAACAAGTAGTGCAATTTGAAAAACAATACTACATTTTCTACATTTTTTTCTCCCACTAATTTATACCTGATCAAGTTTATGGTTGACTTTAACATTTCAGTTCTGGACATCTTCCCACTGGGGTTCAGAGGTTCTAAAAAGATCAGATTTGTCCCCATGGCAAAAATTAACTCTATGTTAGAAACTAACCAACAGTCTGGTCATTTTATCTTTGTGACCTCACGTTGAGTTTTCGTCCATTTGTGTCATCCAGTGATTGGTGACTGAGAAAATTTGGGGAAAGCATTAGCTGCTAATCTGGTTTACTGTAGATTGATATCTAGAAGATAGATTTACTGAATTCTACTGTACTTCTATATTCTTTTGAATTTTTAGCATTGGAGACATGGACTTGAATAATAAGTACTTTTTCAGGACAGGGTGAAGGGGGAAACCTGTAATTCAAACTATATGTATGTTTAGTAGGCAAAATAAAAATTTCTTTGACATTATTTTTGAAGAATCAGAACAGAATATCAGAAATGTCCTTTGCAGCAGGGTCCAGTTATTTAGGCTGTTTGTGGAATAAATCTAATAATAATGTTTAGCAAAATTTTTTTAATAACCTGTGAAGAAGGCTCATAGTTAGCAATTCTATTAATGTATATTTTAGGAAACATCCATACTCTTCTGTGATCAGCGTAAGACCTGAAGTTAAATCTGAAATCAAAGAGGTCTTTGGCCTGATTTCTGAGATGAACAGCAACAGTTTTGATTTTCTTGTTGACTCTAGTGAACTGCTTGTAGGGTTAAATCAGAAAGCATTATTAATAGTACTACATTGTAATTGTGTTGCATACACAGTTTTTAATTTTCTCTATCTCTCTATCTTGATTTGAAAACTACATTAAATAAACACCTAATGCCTTTTCAAAATAATATATTTTAATGTATTTAATGTATACAATGTAAAATACATATACATCTACTAACAATAATACTTAGTGCATAGAGTACAGTAATTCTTTTGGTACCTCTAGTCTATTTTGGGTTTGGGTTGTTGTTTTTTTTCTGTCTTTGTGTCATAGAACTGACTTCCATAATTCTGTTTAGGTGATGCATTTCTGGTAGAATTCTTGGAATCAAACTTATTAAATTGCTTTTTTAATGACAGTTTTCCTCTGGGGTGTTAGCTGGTAAATTTGTACAATATGCTTTAGTAACAACAGTACTTTCTCTGGGAAATGGTTTATTCATAAACCAATAACCCAAACACATTTTGTTGACAGAGATTGCATAAAAATCAGTTGTGGTGCCTCTGCAAATTTTCTTCTGTACAGAAACTGAAAATGTCTGGCTGAAAAATCATGACTGACTGGCATTTGCTCCACTACATAAAAATGACAGTTTTCTTTTTATCTCATTGTAACAGAGAATATTTCACAAGACTAGGAAGATGATGAAGAAGAAATTCTGATGATTTTGTTAGGTGCTGTGAAAATTAGTAGGTTCTCTGTACTGTTATTAACCAAGGTGTATTCCTATCAGTTAACAACTGTTCCACTGAGAATATGTACAGAATAGAAGATCCAACAACTTATTTCAGTTGTTATTGGTGCTTACCAGTTTATAATATTGCCATCTGTCATGTTTTAGGATGATGTGATGTACTATTCCAATTTTTATGTCTCAGAATTTTTACTGATCCATTTGGAAAGATCATTGGAAAAATTTGATTAGCTTGATTCATTGCCATTTCAGAAAGTACAGAGCTCATGTTATTACAGTATATATTATTTAGTTTCTTTTTCTTCTGCACTCCTATGTTCACAGAAGCTAACTTTGCCTGATAGCTTACAACCAACTCTGCTATTTTTAAATATAGCTGTTTCAATCTGAAAATACCTCTGGGTAATGAAGTATTGTCTTATTATATTATCTGAATGTTTTATACTTACAGTGAGGTTTCAGTTATAATAATAATTTGAACTATTCCACACGAATCTTTCTTTCCTTGACGTGTTCACTGGAATGTAAGAGGAGTGGGTGATTTCTTCCCTTGGTATTTGTGTAACGACTTGCTAAGACATTCATACTGTCTTTTTTTGTTTTTTTTAATCTGCCCTTTCTAGCTTTGAGCCTGCTTGGTAGCAAGTTTGATAACATTTTTGTATCAGTCCATGGGCATTTCTCTCCCACATTTGCAGCTTGTGGGCTGCTCTTAAGGGGGCAGAGGGGAAATGATTGAACATTTGTAGGAAATGCTTTTTGTCCTGTTTCAAGGTAGCACTTGTACAGCTCACGAGAGAAGTTAAAAATTCTGAACAAAGACAAAACCAGTGTAGTTATTGGGTTTATGTAGTAAATGTGAAAGGTAATGAGGTGTGGGTGTGGGGTGAACATGTGGACCTTCCTCTTGGCGGGGAGGGATGTGTGTGTGTCTGGGGGCCTGGGAGAGCCACACGTGTGCCAGGAAGAGACAGAACTGCCCCAAAGGGCACAGTGGTGCTGCTAAAAAAAGATAATAAGCATAATAAGATTTAAAAACATAATAAGAACCCCTGTAATAGCTGGGGGAAAGCTCATAACTGCATTTAACATTTATTGAGAGGGTTAGTATTACAGCTTTTGAGTATTAGTTGTTGCAGGGTGCTTAGGAAATGAGTAGATGTATATTAATACTTTATTTCATATTTTGTTCTATCTACTGCTGATATGGATTCTGAACATAGAATTCATGCACTACAGATGAAGTGTTGCTAATTATTCAAACTGCTTTTATAATGAATTGCTATGCAAGTTTTGAATTGGGTATTTTTTCCTTGACGAGGTACTTAATATGGAGTAGTTGACTCAAAAATTTTAGTATTCCAGCAACAGTTGAAATATTGACTCTGTGAGTCCTCTTAACTCTTTATATCATAACTATAAAAAAACCCCATCCCTTACTTAATTAGTGACCTTAATGGAGTGCAAATTCCAGATCTCCATTGTGAGCCTTCAGTTAAGCAGTCTTTGTCCAGAAATCTGTTAAATTTTGTTGTATTGTATTTGTACTTCTGTCATGAGAAACTGGTGTTCAAAACCCAAACTTAACCAACAAAAAAAACCCCTCCATCAAACACCAACTCCCTGCTCTACTCAATGACTGAAAATATTATCTAGGCAGTAAACTTTGGAGGAAAACCAAAATAGAAACCCAGCACAAGCCTACCTGTTTTTTTCCAACCCCAGTTGTGTGCCTTGGGCATTCTTGGTGTCTCTCTCAGGCCTTCAGTAAATCTGCATGCAGGAAAGCCTAAGTGGTCAGAAGGGTTGGTTCTGGCTTTAAAAATCTAAGACATTACTGACTCCTGAAGGTTGCTAAGCCCATCCAGTTTCACTGAATGAAATGGAATTTAATGTACCAAGTCCTTTGCAAGGAAGTGTTTCAAAGAAGACTTCAAAGATTTAATATGCTATAAAAGGAGAGGTTGAGTCTGCCTGGATTAATACCTGTGAATGAGCTTGAACTAACTGCAGGGATCAGAAGCTGACTGCCCCCTTCTGCAGACAAGTAACTATAATTACCCAAGAAGTAATGTCCTGGGTAGGTTTAGGCTTTCAGAGTTTGTTCCTTCTGTGTGTATCACTGGCTTCAGGGAAAGTTCCTGTCATGCTGAAACTCCAGAAACCAGCATTTGGCATTATCTGTTCATCTGGTGCCTGCAGAAATTAAACTGCCTATGCTACCTTTTTTGTTGTTAATGGCAAAGAAGTACATGTTTTGTTTTTCATGTCTGTGTGAAGGGTGAGCTGCAGGGAGTAAAGAGCAGAGAGTTTCAGTTTTTTAATCTGCTTTAGAGACTTTCAAGTTCAGGATGTCTCAGAGTCCTGGTAATGTTTACAGTTTGTGAACTGAATTGCTAAGTGTTTTTCTGTGACTTGTTCAGCCATGTACTAACACCCAGGAGTTGGTAGTTCCTTTGACAGTTAATGAACTGGTGGTGTCAGAACCTGAATTTTATATTTTTGAGTCTGTAGCTTAACACAAAGTATTTATTAAGAAACAATGAAAAAAAAAATTAAGCAGCTTTGTAATGGTTATCTACATTGTGTTAAACTGATGCTATAGAAGAAGATTGGTGCTGAAAATAGGTATAGCAAGAGGAAGCTGATCTATGGGTTTTGTCTATTTCAGAACAAAACAAAAAAACCCCAAACAAACAAAAAAACCCAAAAAACTTGTGCAAGGAACAAGGAAGTTGATTTTTAAAAAAATTTTATTTTTCCCCTCCCAGAAGAACTGTTAGTTGACTTGGTCAACAGTTGAAATTAAGTGTCTGTGTGCACTGTTGTTTCCTGTAAATTTCCTGTAAACAGCTGTAAATTCTGAAAGTCTCTGATATCCAGCCCAGTCAACCTCCTGGAGGTCCTAATAATTCTGTTTTGGTTACTGCTGCTCTTTCAGAGTTGTTTAAGTACTTATTGTTTATTAAATGTCTGTAGGTGGAGATGTACCTGCAAAGTTGAAAATTCTAAAAACTGTTAGAATACAACAGGTATTAAGCAGTGTTTTTTTTAAAGTTGTCATTTTTACTTGGAGTATACTTTTAAGAGTTGTGAGACATATAATACTTACCATGGAGGATACATTTCTCAGTTGAAAAGTTGCTGTTTAAATATATGAACGAATCTTAATTGAAGAGATACTAAATGGTTGGATTCATGTCTAAGTAAGATACTTGAACAGTANCGTGAAGCCTTAGGTACATACAGTCTGACTTTGCATCTTAAGCTTCTTAGGAGACCCTAAAATTTTTATATTCTTTTTCTGTTACATTACATTCATTTAGACAATGATAAATTAAAGCAAAAGTCTGGTAGCCTCCTCATAAAGACTAAGTTTTGAAAGACAAATTGTTAAAGCTGTAACCTTAAGCTTTGATGTATTATGTACTCTGATGAAGACTAAAATACATTTCAGTGCTTGAGGTGCACCAAAATCAGTTTTAGCATTTGAGAAATATTATAAAATTGCTGAAGTAGCTAAGAGAACTTTCATGTGTTAGATTGTGGCATTACTTTGAATTGACCTGTAATTATTCCTAATGCTCTAGAATTCAGCATCTGGCTACCTGCAACCATAGACCTCAGATTCTGTGAATGAAACTTATGTCATCCAAACTGCTGAATAATTAATAGAAAGTATCATGATTCTATGAATCTGTGAAAAAAGAGATGGGGAACCCTCTTCTTCTTATCTTCTTCTTCTTCCTTTTCTGCTCTTTGCAAATGGAGAGGAAGCAGCTCCAGGAAGAAAAGTGAAAAGTATATCTCCCACCAGCCCCCAAAAAGATATGTCTTGTAGGATACATCCAAAAGGAAGGTCTAGAAGGGATGTGCTCATACAGCAGAGAGAGAGAGAGAGAGAGACACATCATAATTTATTCTAGACTGTAGCTGGACGAACTTCTTGAAGAGCGCAGAGCTCTGAGAGAAGTAGGTGTACGGCAGTGGTTGATCTCGGTCAGTACTGGTGTTCTGAACCAGACCAGACTCTCCTGCTGCTAGCTCAGGAATGAGCTGAGCATGTGCTTTGAGCTCCACCTTTTATTGGCCCCCTAATGCTGCTCATTTGCAGCTGGGGCCAGCCCTGACTGGGCACAGGTGGGCTGAGCACAAGCTCGTGCTCATTGCCTGGCAATTGGTGGATTGCTGGCACCTTGGCACCTGTTTCCTACACTAGACCTTATTTTTTTTATGTTGCTCTCAACCTTCATTCCTCTTCACTAAAACCTTGTTTCATATACTAACCCTACTAAAACAAATGAGCATGCTAACCTACATTCCTCAGCACTAAGCAGATTTTCTTTAAGCTTTACAAGCCTTTAATTCTTCTTTCTATAACTACATTCAAATTGTTCAGACTTTCCCTTAGTATATTTTTTCTCTTCCTTACTTCTTAAATATGCTGAAATGCTAAAAGGCTTTCTCACCTCTCTGTTTTATTTACTTTCTTTTAATTGATATCATTTCACAGGAGATATTATCAGCTATGAAGATGATAAATGGCTGAGTGTCTTTCCAGAAGCTGCTTCAGCAAGCTGTCGGATGTGAGATTTATTCATATGCCTTAAGGTCAGGATTAGTTTTACAATCAAAAAGCAAAACAAAACAGACGAATGAGACCTACCTTACTTAGAAACAGAGCAACTTGTCAAGAACTGTAGTGTGTTGTTACTTGATAATTAGCTCAAGACAAGCTTCTAACTCCTTCAAAATACAATTTAAATCAGACCACACTGAGGAGTCTTAAGGGATGTATCAGTAACAATTCAGTGGAAGAAGAGGATGTTGTGAATGCTTGTTATTCAAGTATTTCCTATCTGTATGCATGAGTCATATGTAAAAAGTAAGTACATACTTCTTCCTTTTCCCTCCCTTTGAGGCAGGTAAAAATACAAGTCAGCCAAAACACANACTCCTGAAGGTTGCTAAGCCCATCCAGTTTCACTGAATGAAATGGAATTTAATGTACCAAGTCCTTTGCAAGGAAGTGTTTCAAAGAAGACTTCAAAGATTTAATATGCTATAAAAGGAGAGGTTGAGTCTGCCTGGATTCATACCTGTGAATGAGCTTGAACTAACTGCAGGGATCAGAAGCTGACTGCCCCCTTCTGCAGACAAGTAACTATAATTACCCAAGAAGTAATGTCCTGGGTAGGTTTAGGCTTTAAGAGTTTGTTCCTTCTGTGTGTATCACTGGCTTCAGGGAAAGTTCCTGTCATGCTGAAACTCCAGAAACCAGCATTTGGCATTATCTGTTCATCTGGTGCCTGCAGAAATTAAACTGCCTATGCTACCTTTTTTGTTGTTAATGGCAAAGAAGTACATGTTTTGTTTTTCATGTCTGTGTGAAGGGTGAGCTGCAGGGAGTAAAGAGCAGAGAGTTTCAGTTTTTTAATCTGCTTTAGAGACTTTCAAGTTCAGAATGTCTCAGAGTCCTCGTAGTGTTTACAGTTTGTGAACTGAATTGTTAAGTGTTTTTCTGTGACTTGTTCAGCCATGTACTAACACCCAGGAGTTGGTAGTTCCTTTGCAGTTAATGAACTGGTGTCAGAACCTGAATTTTATATTTTTGAGTCTGTAGCTTAACACAAAGTATTTATTAAGAAACAATGAAAAAAAAAATTAAGCAGCTTTGTAATGGTTATCTACATTGTGTTAAACTGATGATATAGAGAAGATTGGTACTGAAGATACGTATAGCAAGAGGAAGCTGATCTATGGGTTTTGTCTATTTCAGAACAAAACAAAAAAAACCCAAACAAACAAACAAAAAAAAAATTAAAAACTTGTGCAAGGAACAAGGAAGTTGATTTTTTTTTTTTTGCCCCCCCAAGAACTGTTAGATGACTTGGTCAACAGTTGAAATTAAGTGTCTGTGTGCACTGTTGTTTCCTGTAAATTTCCTGTAAACAGCTGTAAATTCTGAAAGTCTCTGATATCCAGCCCAGTCAACCTCGTGGAGGTCCTAATAATTCTGTTTTGGTTACTGCTGCTCTTTCAGAGTTGTTTAAGTACTTATTGTTTATTAAATGTCTGTAGGTGGAGATGTACCTGCAAAGTTGAAAATTCTAAAAACTGTTAGAATACAACAGGTATTAAGCAGTGTTTTTTTTAAAGTTGTCATTTTTACTTGGAGTATACTTTTAAGAGTTGTGAGACATATAATACTTACCATGGAGGATACATTTCTCAGTTGAAAAGTTGCTGTTTAAATATATGAACGAATCTTAATTGAAGAGATACTAAATGGTTGGATTCATGTCTAAGTAAGATACTTGAACAGTAGTTATAAATACTCAAATGTATGCAGAATAAATGTGTCTCCAAAAAAAAATCTAGCATGAATATTCATGTTTTTAAACAGTTGTAAGTATGAAAGGAATGGATTCTTCAGTTGGTCGTGGAAGATGCACTAGTTGAAAGTCCTGCTGGTTCTGAATAACTGATGTCTGGGGAGGACACAAATAGTAATTTGTACAAAATTTCACTCTGTGGGCAACTCATGTATTAAGAATACTTTGAAAAATAAATTCTGTAAAACTTCTAAGAACTCCATTACTTTCTTCCTAGAATCTCTCCCAGGAGTGTTTTCTGTTTGACAGCATTTCTTCTATGTGATATTGGAGTTCAAAATTATTTGTCTGTATATATTGAAAGAATTTGAAAATTTCTTCTTGATTTTATGGAGATACCTCTCAAAAGCAAGTTTTATGTGGTACCTGTTTTCCCTAATAATTGCATAAAGTTATTGCTTCTTATTGACTGAAGTCTGTTACTAGAATGTCTTTGAAAAGTACACAAAAAAACCCCTGCAATTCTAAGTACATTCTATTTATAATTTAAAGTAATCCAAATTTGAGTTTCATCTATTT
The DNA here is from genome assembly GCA_038090715.1 of Florisuga fusca. Taxonomy (NCBI): domain Eukaryota; kingdom Metazoa; phylum Chordata; class Aves; order Apodiformes; family Trochilidae; genus Florisuga; species Florisuga fusca. The sequence goes on from JAAWXA010000008.1 coordinate 6,968,297, forward strand.
TTAATTTTCTTTCACTGTGGCAGAAGAAACAACTGAATTTTGAATGTGACACAGCTGCAGAAGCTGAAAACCACAAGAAAGGCCCAGACTGAAAGCCCTGGAATGGTAAATCAGTGTATTGGGTTGTTTTCTGAACCACCTTCACAGTGAAAGGAAGCAAGGTTTATTTATGTAACACAAATTTAGGGGGGAAGGTAAAAGGTAGATGCTCTCCCAAGTGGGAAGGCATGAGTTGAGTGCACTCTGTTAGAAAGCTGTATCAGGAGAAGTGAAGAAAGCTGTGCAGTTCAGTTTGAATTTACTCTGATAGGAAATGAGTTGCACTTCATTCGTGGAGATAGCAGAGAGTGTTTCAGAGAAGATCAGCCTTTCCCTGACCTGTTTTACCTGTTGTCAGGAGGAAGAAAAGTGGCTTAAATAGTTCCTTTTCCTGCACTAATGTGATAGGAAAGAGGACAGAGCAAAGGGTTTTAAGGCAGTGATCTGAGACTTGTGAAGCATGCCCAAACAGTGGATGGAGGCTGCAGCCAAAAGGTTGATTTAAAGCAACTGTGAAGTTTAATTTATAGTCTGTCCTGCATTGTTAGGGGGAGAAATTAGTTTAGTGGTAGATTCTTGGGGGTGAAATGCAAGATCAGACCTTTTGCATTTGACTTCTGTTGCAATCATTTTCAACAGCACAGAGTTATGTTAGGATCTAACAACTAGCAGTGTTTCTACAAACACTTAAATACAAGCAGAGTCCTGGAGGAAATGTGTTTTCAAAACAGACCTCTCTAAATACCTGGCAAAGAGAGATGGGTTTGAGGTGAGAATAATTAAGGGGTGTGTGTGTACTGCATCTTGTGTTTCTGTCATCCAGTGTGCCATGCAGCTTGTGTACTGTAAAGTGATGCTAAGTGTTTATTATATTTGAAATTTAAACTGTGATTAGTCTTCAGTATTAAAGTAGGGTAGCTGACTAGACACTGGAGAGAGGTTTTGGCTAAAAGTCACTTAGTAAAAGTAGGTGCACTACCAACAGATGAGGGTCATGTTGTGTCAGAGGAGGTGGTGGTTTCAGTATGCAGATCTTTGACTAGCTGTCATTACAGATAGTTCCTCAGAAGGTCTTGGTGAGAAAGCTGAGGAAGCATGTGTGACTGCAATACTTTTTGCCAGTGTGCCCCAAGAACAGTCTTCTTGTACCTTCCTCATTTCTTTTATGTCTCTTTTTATGTCGTGTGCCATTTATAGGCCATAAGTGTGCCCCATTATTCTTTTTCCCTTCTTCTCGGGTGAATTTATTTGAAAGGACGTGTCTTCTAGACATTCAAGGTTCATACTTTCAAATTAGCACCAGTCTTTATTCACATTGCTCTATTTCTGTCACTAAAGGAAGCTTGAGCCATGATGTGAAGCCTCCAAGGTTTTAATGTAACAGACTTTGGATTTTGTAGTTAATGCAAAGAAACTTATGGATAGTATATGCTTGAATTAAAAAAAGCAAAACACAGCTATAGTCATATTACTGTGGTAGAACCTTAGGTTACACATTTCTCTTCAATTGTTTTCTCATCCAAAACCCTAGTGCTTGGCTCAAGGACAAAAATCTTCATATTTGTAGGGGACAGTGGTATTTATTAGGTGTGGATGAGTGTAGAAATCCTGAATCCAAATCTCAAATTTTGGAAATGTCAGTTTTTGCTTGTTGATCTGTCTTAAATTGCAATGGTAGTAAGCAAGCTACGTATGAACTCCAGGCTCCATGGCAACTAAGCATATTGCAGAAGTGTAATGAGGACCAGGTACAGCATTAAAACATACTCTGGACAAAATAGCTAAGCTTTTTTTTTAAATGTAATACTACAAATTCCAAGAGATACCAAAGTAGTAAGCCAGCATGAAATCCATTTCTTCCTGCACCAGAGGAGGCACTCCTGTATGGACTTAGATCAGGAGCTGATTTGTAGCACTGGGGCCAAAGTGTCGTCTGTAAATTCCTGTTTTGCAGCCTAATTTTTGTAAATTACTGACTTTAGAAAGAGTTTATATTGGCCAAAGATTTAAATGCAACATGTAAACATTAAAATACTTATATAGGGGCATTTTGTTAATAGTCCAGTTGCCAAAAAGCACACTTAAACTAAATACTTTGGACTGTAAGACTCTTTTAGGTTTAAGATATAAGTTGTTTGACCAAAAATATTGGTGGTGTGCCATTGTTCAGCACAGTTAAGAGCATTCTAAGTTATGTGTGGTAGAGGTAGTTGTGCTGTTTCCAGCCCAGGGATTGCTGAGAACAGGCATTCTCTTCCTGAATCCTGCCTGTGCAGGATGCTGTCTGCTCCTGCTGCACATCACTGGAAGACCTTGACATGTCTTGACAGACCCCTTCAAACTTGCAGTGTCCTCTGAAGTGATCGTCCTCTGGCCCCAGATCTTTCTAGATTGAGTCTTGCAACTTGTCTGATATACCAAGCCAGAAGTAGGCAAGAAAATTGTCAATGCTCAGTGCTTTAGGATAAATAATGTTGTTTTTTTTTTTCTATTTTACAGAATAGCATAGCTATTTATAGTGCTTTCACTCTCCCAGAAAATTAGGATGCAAACAGCTGAATCTTCTAAGCAGTTACCCAAACTTGTGAGACTGGACTTACTAATGCTGATCAAGTAATGAAGCAAGACAAATATTATTTTCTTAGGGTGTCTCATGTTTTTACAGACATTGCTGAAATACTAATCAGCCCATCCTCCAGCAGTGTTGTTCAGGCCCACACAGCATAATAAGTGCTCTCAGGCAGAAATCTCTTAAAACAGTGGGAAGGCAGAAATGTATTTGGCTGATGGGATGATGGGGGTGCAGCTGGGTCAGGTGGGAAGGACAAGAATTGATGATGGCTTCAGAGAGGAATGGAGCAGAAATTTGAATCTTGCAGTTTCTCTGCCAAGTTCCAGTTCCCTCTCTGGGCTGAGCTTTATGTTCCTGCTTCACTGATGAGGAAACTTTTGATCGGGTAGGTGAGGCAAATGTGAACTCCCATGTGTTGTCTTGGTACTGGGTTGATACAATCACAGCACTCAGAGTTCAGGTAGGACTATGATTTATTTCAGATGATTCCATGAACAAAAGGTTTCTCTGCACACATAACTGAAAGTCAGGTGTCTTTGTAAATGGCCTTTTAAGGAGTCTGACATTTAGTCAAGGTGACTACAAGCTGGTAACTGTTGGAAAATCAATAATGCAAATAGTAGTACCTTAGGAGATATACCACTGTGGAGTCATCTTTAAAATAAAGCTCGTTTGACGTGCGTCATTGCCCCCTCCCCTCTGCAAAAAGAGAAGCAGCCACTGCTTTAGTTTATACGTGTGCTGTGTGAGACTGAAGGGAGTGCTCATCTAGGTAGTCTACCAGTAAGCTGTTATTTTGCTTTGTTGGTATAGAGGCAAAGGTGGTCTGATTTTAAGCTTGCATACTTGTCTTTTGTTATCAGCAGAAGTGTCGGGGTAATAAATGAAAGCAAAGGTGCTCACTTTGAAAGGAGTGGGCTGAATAGCAGCAGGCACGGTCTTAATATGGTTATGCTACTTAAGAAGAGAGTCTCCAGCCCAAGGAAGGAGGATATGTTTGTTTTGTTTCCAGGGGTAACATGGGAGAATGGATGTGTGTTCAGTTCTCTAGCAGCACCTGACTGTCTTAGGTATGATGAAGACATATGGAGCTGAGAATGGCAGAATACACTGAAGAACAGTGCAAACCAAAAGTGTATGAAATGTGTGGTGTCTGTGGTGTCACTAGGGCTATGTTAAAATGAGTGCTGTAAAAAAATGAAACGTATATGTAATGTATATGCAGTTACAGTGCAATCAGCGAAATAAGGATAGATTTTTGTGCAGGAAGTTGCCTCCACTTTTTCTGAGGTTAATAAAGTGGAACTTGAATAAAATCAGGACACGTCACGGGGTTTTCAGCAGATTTTGAAAGCTGTGAAATTTTTTGAGTGTTTTGATGAAGTTCCATTGGAGTATGCTGTAGACATGTCTGTCAAGAGTGAAAACATAACTGTTTTAACAATTTTGATTTTTAGGCACTAGGTGATTTTTCTAGAGAAATAAAGTTTCTCCCTGATTAGATGACTGTATATTAAAATTAGATGACTGTATATATAAAGCCTTGTAGAAGATTTTCAATTACAGTTTTAAATGAGGAATGCCCAGTATACATGATGATTAATGATAAATACACTCTAAGAGTTTTTATATCCTTTGAAGAGCAGTTGATTGAGACTTATGCCTTTGTGGCTTGTTGAAAAAAAAAAATATCCATAACTAACGTGCTACTTGTGCCTGCAATTTATTGCCACCCCTTTGGATAGCTGGGTTTGCAAGCTACTGTAAATAATAAAGTTTAGATGATGCTTGTTGAGGGAAATTTGGTTTGTAATCTTCAGTGTCCTTCTTTAGCATAATTAGACTTGAGAGGCGTTGGGAGGGACATTGTTTACTGAACTTATGCTCCTCAACACATGGTAATTATTTTTAAATTGGCACTTTCAGTCACAAACTGCTGTTTTGTGGTGCTCTGTCATCAGAAGAATCAGACGTACTCCAGAAAACCTGATGTGAATGAAAGTGATTACTGTTTCCTAGAACAAATTGCAGATAAAAGAAAATGTAATTGCTTCAGACTGGAAAGTTAACCATAATAAATGTTGTCATCTTTTATCAAAGATAACAACAGGTGAAATGAAGAAGAATAAGAAGCATTTTCTTGAGATGATGCAGTGTGTATTGTAATTGGCTGTGACAGGCTGAACCTGAGTCTGGTCCTGACCCTTCTTTAAAACTTATTTACTGTTTGGAAACAACAAAATAAAAGTGGTAACTTTCCCATGTTGGTACCACGTTCTTTGGGACAGTCTGGTTTTGTTTCACTTGTCTCATGAATAAGTTTTCCTCATGAAATAGCTCTATCAGATTCAGACACAAACATTTGTTTCCTAGTGATCCAGTGCACTACTGTATAAATATCATCTCATATTAGTCTACAAATGAAACATATGGTAAAGTAATTATGGTCACAGACATACTGTATAAAAAGCTCTATTTTGTATGCTGTTTTAAGGGTAGCTGACTGATGGGGAGAGATGATTGATGAGTTGGCTGCAATAAGTAGTGGCTTGAAGGCTTAAGATACAAAATAATGCACATAAGATGAAAAATATTTGGGAGGTAGGAGGAGGAGAAGAAATTACTTTGAATTTTTCTATAACTTAAATAAACATGCTAATCTTGGATCATAAATTACTTTCATTTAGTATGGCCGTGTAATCCCAGAGTAACTTTTCAAATGTATAAATCAAGTATAAACAGCTTGAGAAATTCCATAACAATATTATATTGCTGTCTCACATTCTTCCTTGTTAGAAAGCCTCTCTGTAAGGTTTAATTTACTTGTTAGGGGGGTACCAGTTGTCTTGTTTAGCCTCTATTTGTATTGGACCAACCATCTCTTCTGCATAAAATCAAACTGCCTTTTCATTTCTGGAATGAGTTTCGGTGTTCTTGATGGTTTTATTTCATAAATGAACTTCTTTAGCTCAGTCAGCTATGAGGAAACTGATTAAGAGATGGGGAAAGGAGTAGAAAGAAAGCAGGGAAAGAAGCAGGGTAGGAGCAGTTAAGGCAAGGACATATCATGGGACAGAGAACTACAGGACTGAAAGCAACAAAATTATTTTATTTCCTTGAAGAGTATTGATGGGAAAGTTGGTTAGTCGTGTGCTGCCATTGGGAATTCTGGAGTGTGTTTTCTGATGCCACTAATGTTTTCAGCTGAGAAGAAGCAACTGACAGAGGTTCTCTTCCTGTTTTGATTTCCAGCTAATTATGAGGGTAAGGTCCAAAGTACAGCCAGTTTGTCTGTAGCTTTCAAATATGTACTTCACTGATAGATTTTATTTTTTTTGTCTGTGTGCTGTCATCATCATAATGAGCTTATTAGCCTTATTAGCACTTGCTCTTGCCTTTTCTGCCTTTTTATGGCAGCCTTCTTTGGAATCCATTCACTCCAAGTCTGAAGTGCAGATGATGATACTGTCTGCTTCTTCCGTCTACTTCAGTCTTTAGTGTATGTCAAAGTACAGTAAATCCCTTGCCAGAAAGTTTTTGATAATGATATGTAACAAGTTTATTGCAGGGGTGAGGGATGCAGGCAGAGCAGAAGAATATTCTTGGATGCACTGGAAAGCTTTCAGAAAATCCACAAAACTATTTTTTCTAAACTCACACATAGAACAAGCTGCTGAATGCTGTGAGTCAGCAGTCCTCATCAGGTAGAATTTAAAGACTGACATCTGACAAGTTCGATTTTGGGATAATTAATAGACTAAGTTATAGAGGACATAAACTGTCAATAGAAAGTATAAGGGGACTCATGTTTCTTAAGATAAGTGAGGAAGGTCATAGCTCTGGAGAGTGGTCTGTGGGAGAATAAACATTTTTAAGAGAGTCTGAAACTTTTGAGAAATCAGTACAGAGGCTGAGGAAGGGGCAGCATGGCAGCAGCTTTTCTTTGTGCTAGTAATTAATCTTGCTGCAGGCGTTCTGCATCAGCCAGAGTTTTCCCAGCATGTTCTGAAAGACATGGAGGTCTACACCACACTTCCTAAAGTGATGAACAGTCCCTACAGTGTATGATGGCCTTGATTGCATAAGAAAAGAATTTAATTTTTCTCTTTCTTCCAAATAGAAGGAGATATTTTTAATGTTGTTGCTGTGGTCAGTAATGCTGCTTTCACTTCGGTTTGGGTGGAGGGGTATGCTGAGTGTCTGAAAAGCATTCTAATGTTATGAGATTAGTAACTGTGGGTAAAGCTAATGCATCTGTAAAGCATCGAGTAAGGCATAAAGTAAAGCATCTGTTCTTGTAGAACAACTTAATAGAGCTGTCCACTCTTCAAAGTGAAGGATGTTTGTGTATGAGAGGCAAAAGTAGTTGGTGTGGGCTAAAACAGCCATTAGTTTCTTAAAAGAGGATTCAGCTTCAGTGAAACTGGCAAAGGTAACTGATTGAGAGAAGATTCTGCCATTCCTAAATTTGGATTTATCAATGCATGACTTTGACATTTTGAATTCCACCCTGATGCATACCCTTGGGCAACCAGGCTGGTGAAGGGACTCGAGCACAGGCCCTATGAAGAGAGGCTGAGGGAGCTGGGGCTGTTCAGCCTGGAGAAGAGGAGGCTCAGGGGAGACCTCATCACTCTCTACAACTCCCTGAAAGGAGGTTGGAGCCAGGGGGGGGTTGGTCTCTTTTCCCAGATGACTTTCAACAAGACAAGAGGACACAGTCTTAAGTTGTGCCAGGGGAGATTTAGGTTAGATATTAGAAAGAATTTCTTTACGGAGAGGGTGATCAGGCATTGGAATGGGCTGCCTGGTGAGGTGGTGGATTCTCCATCCCTGGAGACATTTAAAAAGAGACTGGATGTGACACTCAGTGCCATGGGCTGGGAACCGCAGCGGTGGGTCAAGGGTTGGACTTGATGATCTCTGAGGTCCCTTCCAACCCGGCTAATTCTATGATTCTATGATACAAAACCAATGAGCAGAACTTGCTAGGTGTAGATTAGCATGGATATTTGACAAATATCATCATGTCAAATTTTATTTGTGCTTGCAGCAATAGCTAATTGAGTGAAATAGTTACTAGCTCTGTTGTAGCAACGTCAGGAGTAGAGATTATTTAAAAAGCTTAATGAGTTGCAATTTTCTTTACGTTAGGTCAGGCAGTGGGTGGACTCAGAAGCCCTGTGATACTGACAGCAATGCTGAGCCTGCTGCGTGGGGGGGACGAAGGTGAGGAAAGCAGCCACATCCTGCCACTGAGTGGTGAAGATTTGCTACAGCTTCATTACTGCAACTGGTGCCTCTGCTGAAACAGGTAGGTGTTGGCTGTGCTCTGCCCCTCTTCCCTTTGCAATAGCTGCTTTTGGGAGACAGTGCCTAGTTATTCTGCTCCTCCCATCTTGTGTTTCTCGTTCTCTTCCCTCCGTATCCAGATGCACTGGTTTGATTCTCTTCACCCACCTTTGAACCTCTAGAAGGAGGAGCAGCCTTGGCTCATGCTGTTTTCCTTTCACATCACACTGCAGGCATGTTCTTTTTTTGCATAGGGTGCTGGCACTTGTTTACACTGCTTTGAAGCCAATTGCTTCTCTTTATTCTTTTCCTGTCTCTTTCAGAAGAAAGCTTGTGTAGCTTTTCACAAAATACTTGGAAGGAGCAAATGAGTAACATCTTCTGAGTCTATACAGATTTGAACTCAATGTCTGCTGTATGGCTGTTGCAGGCGAAGTACTTAAACAACAGAAGTGGGCCATTTCTGTAAAGTGCTGTGCTGAAAGAGGCTCCAAAGCTGTCATTCTAGTACCAACTATCACAAGTATTTAGAATAATGATTTTTTCCACACCAAAGATGTGTTTTCATCTTTGGCTTTGGTGTGAGAGTGGTGCTCCTTAGGTACTGTTCCTGCAGCAACACACAGATTTCACATCCTGTGTTTAGGTAGGTGGGATACAGATGAATAAAAATATCTGGATGTAAATAAACTTGTGGTATCAACTAGTTCATTTCATCATGGAACAGGAACAATAACCCTCAATGGTTTTATTCACCTTATTTTTGAAAACCACCAACAAAGGGAATTCATGCTCCAGTGTCCACCAAAAATTTTCATTTAAAAGATTTTTCTTACAGCAAATGTCAAGTGCTTTTGCCTCTAATAACGTTGTGTAAGTTTTGCTTTACATTCAGTGTAAGTAGACTAAGTGAATGGATAGCTGGTGAGTTCTTTATGCAACAGACTTGTGCTATCATTTTTTTACAGAGGTTTTTAATCTGTTCTGATCCTTTATTAGAAAATATAATCTGAAATTTCTTTACATCTGTCTTTAAAGTGTGATTTCAAGTGCTCAAGTGAGGATGCTGCACTAACTGCCTTTCAGAGGATATTGCTACTAACGTGTCCTGTATAATAGCACATCCTCTTTTTCTTTTTTCTTTATTTTTTAGAGCATCAATTTTTGGTTTCTTTCAAATGGAATCTTATTATAATACCCAGACCATTATTTGTGAGTACTCTGTTGCCTTATGCATAGTATATTTCCCTTAGTCAAATTGCTTCTTGCTGTTTTCATGGTATTTCTCTAACTTGCCATGCAAAACCTCTCCTAGAAATCATAGCTTCTAGCACCCCATGTTTTGCAAGCTACAATTAATTTGTAGTTTTATTTCATTATATAGATGATTTTTGTAAACACTGAGGAGTGCCAGACTGAAAATCTGGAAAGCCTTAGAAACTCCTCTTGATGGGTTTTCATAGCTCATGGGTGAAACCTGAGTGACACAGTAAGATGTGCCTTGTGCTCTGGGAGCTGTTGGGTGGTACTGAAACCACAGAAGCTTTATGGTATCCACAGATTAGATTTACTGTGTGCTCATTCTAACAAAATCTTCCACATTTCAGGCAACTTATTTAAATCCTTCAATTAGAACCGTTCTTATTTATAGCTTGAATTTTATAGCTTCTTTCTGAAATAACTATATTCACAATTATGCCAAAATATGCACGTTCATCTTAATCATATTTGTTAATGATTTACAAAAATACCATAGGTAGGTACATCTCACAGGGGAGAGCTTATTTGGTCAGTGATGGTTCAAAGATAGTCAGAGCTTTAAACAGAGTATGCTTACTTCATTACTTATACAAATGCAGCACTTATTTTACAGAAATTAAAAAGAAGAAAAGGGGGGAAGGAAGGGTAAAAGGAATAACAATGCTGAAAAAAATATATAACAAAAAAGCTGATGAAAAGAGGACTTACTTTCCATTATCAGCACTACAGACAAAAGAGCTAGAAGGCAAGCTTAAATAGCTCTCTGTTCCCTTGTAAGATGCTGAGAGCTGAGGGAATGCTGTCTGCCTTAGTGAAACAAAAGAAATTTACTGAAATTCAGTTCACTTTGGTAGAAATTGCTGGTAATAAAACATTGTCATGAGTGATATTAATTTGCCCGAACTAGAGAAAATATCCTGGAAAGCCTGAGCAATGATGTATGTGAAACCTATTGGGGTTTAAAAGATACTGTTCATAAATTTGTTACAGCTTAGCTTTAGCTGCAGTACATCACAGTAATCTAAATAAAACTTTACATATACCCTGTACACCTGAAAATACATATTCAGTGTTGCACTTGAAACTGAACTTGAGAATTGAAAAATATGCAAGATTTTATTGTGCATTTCCCGGAAGGATGCAAATGCAATGCAGGCATTGAACAGAGTTGTGAAATCAGCTTTTTTTTGTTCTATATTTAATCTTTTAACTTGGATACAGAAACATTGTAGGACTTCTGCATTTTGCTTTAGTTATTCAGAGACGCTTTGGACCAGAATTCTGCAATTTTTTTTCATTTGGACTATATAGAAAGTAGTTTCCTGCAAAATTTTTGCTTGAGTAACTCAAAGCATTATTTCATGCATCTAAATAAACCTGGGATTTTTAAACTGGAGAAGAGTGCTCACTGCAGAAACAGTGTTGCTGGACTTTGAACAAAGTCTGAGGTGGTTAACAGCTCCTTGTCTCTTGGAGTTTATTTAGCTCAGGTTTTCATTTTGTTTTAAGAAATCAGTCATGCAGAAAAACTGTGCTTGCAGCTTCCATATGTTTTCAAGACATTTGCTTTCTGAAGGTATATGAAGTACTGCTCCTTTTCCAGAGTATTTTTTTATTTTGGCAACTAATTTCTGGCTTCTGGGGGAGTTCATCTACAGAGCAGGCAGCTGGCTTTGCTAGTTAGTGCCATTCTTTACATGAGTGAAGAACTCTTAGTACCAAAATGGTTGGCATAAACGTAGAATACAACTCTTACATGGGTAAAAAACCTCTTTGTTTAATGCGAGAAGATTTTTAAATAAAGGTTTACTTCAAATGAGTCAATCAAAAACCCATTAAACCTGAAAAGGTAACAGCTGTTCTCAAGAAGTCCTCCGTGTTAGGAACTGTTACTGGAAATTGAAGGTAAAGCAAAACAACTGTGTTCAATTGGTATCACTTGTGTCTTCTCCCCAGTATATAAATCAAGGACCCTGTGATGCCTATAGCACTACAGACAGTAAATAAGAGTGAAACAGTATTTTACCTAATTATGCTATTTGCAGTTAATGTCTAAAAGTTTGTCATGGTAATGATGATGAATATTTTTAATTTTTTTTTTTAATATGGCATTAAGTGTATTATGTAACCTCAATAGGCATGGTAAATGTATTTTTAGTCATTTGGCTGATCAGGAGAGAGAACAGGGGTTAGAGAGCTTTCTGGAGGAAACTGAGGTGGTGTTGGCCTGGCAGGCAGTGACCACAGCTCAGCAGCAACCTCTGTTAGAGAGATGGAGGTGTGAGGAGAGGAGATGGGACAAGAAAGCATTTCACTAAGGAAAACTGAAAAAGTAGTTCTAGTGAAACCCCCCCTAACATGAAGGATAGAAGGGACACCCCATGTAAAGATTTGATGGACACTGCTGCAGGTGCTGTGGTTAAATTTGAGTTGTTTATAGTAGGGAGCTGTGAAAATTGCATGTTGCTTTGATAATTGACAAGTAGGATGTGTAAATAACTTACTTGTCAGATGACTTAATGAAAAAAGGAAATAAGGAATAAAAAAACCCTCTCTCTTCAGATAAACTTGCAGCCTGTTTAAGAACAATGTCCTTTGTGTCAAAGATCTGAAGTGTGACAAGTCTTTGGACAAACATCAAGAAGAGAGGAGCTTGTCTGGAAAAAAGACATGGACAACAGCTCCTGTGACACCAGAAGTTAATTGCATAAACTGTACTTTCATTGCCAGTCCAGAATAATGTCCCTTGCTGTGAAACTGAAAAGCTTCTGTTTGAAATCCTTCAAAGTGGGGGGAGGGTTTGGCTTGGTCTGTATGCATTACTCTGGTTTGTTCCAGAATTCAGAGTTTATTTATGCTTACAGAGGAAGCTGTCAGTGAAAGACAGAAGGGTGTAGGTCTTCACTTTTTCTTGGCAATATAGTTAAATACAGAACTGCTGATAAAATCTTTATTTACTATGAAAACCTTGTTGTTTTGTTCGTAATTTGAGAAGAATATTTTTTTTTTTTTTTGAGAATCTGTTTTCAGTTTGAGGTGGGTAAACATATTTCCACTGCAAACACGACCAGGGACTGGCTTCTGATGAAATGTTTCATTTGTGATTTTTTCAATGGCACCTCTCTGTATTGAGGTAAACAAATATGACTACTATTAGCTGTGAAGGACTTTTTTTTTGTTTATACACTTAAAATAAAAACATTCTTGTATCTTACTTTTTTTCATATGCTCTTGATTATATATATATGGTGGGCTCTACCTCTTCCAACTAAATGTAATGTGAAGGTTCAGCTTCCAGGGCTTCCCTTGGTCTGTCCTTCATTTTTCAGTTTTCTGTTGCTGCTTGTAGAAAGGTGCTTTAAATTGGAAACTGGTAGCCTAGAATTCAGCTCCATTTAGTGCATTAGTAGTTGAATGAAAGTCATAATTTGTGACATAATTTGTTGTGAAAGAGGAAGACATCACAGTGTAACAGAGGGCTGACAACAATGAGTTGCTGGATAGCCTGGTAGATCTTTGTGCTGCCAATGATCTCTACCAAGTCTATGGTGAGTGCTTAGATTACACTTAAAGCAATAGATTTTTAGAAAAAAAAATACAATCTGGGTAGCTGATATTATAGCAGTCTTCACTTGAAAAAATGATCAGATCGATTACAGGATTCAGGGCTTGATCTTTTTGAAAGATACAATGGGTTGTGTGTGGGGAGGAAGGACTTCCTTGGGGCTCTGGGTAAGGTTTGCTTCAGTTCTTTTGTCTGCCCTCTTGGTACCCTAACCATTTGCAAGTGTATTTCCTCATAGCACAGTAAGCATTTACTTCATCTACCACTGCTTTGAATTTTGTCTTTTTTGGCTAACAGGCAGAGGTTGAGGCTCTCCACGCTGACTGTAATGTAGATCTTTCCTGGAGGGAAGTGGATTGACAGAGAAATTTCTGTAGAGGTGGTTGTAGTAGTGGGACCTTTTGTTGTGTCTCTGAATAATTCACACAAAAAAATTCATATGCATATCTTGAGTAAATATGCAAATAAATTAAAGGGAGCTTGCACTAGTGAAGAATAAATGGCTAATTGGTTTTGTGTGCAACAGAATTGTTCCTCTTGATGTTAATATATTGATGTTGATAATAGGTGTAGCTAAAGCTTGTTTGCAGATTTATTCTAATCAGTGTTATTAAAATGAAGTGTTGCTCCAGTCTTTGTTTCTTAGTAAATCAGTGAACCTTTTGATAGACTGAAATAAATTTCAAGTAGTAATCTTGGCAGTAACCTTTTGGACTGTTTTCTTTGTGAGGCTGTTTGACTGCAGCTTCCTGTGATCTGTTTAATAGCAGTGGATCTGATAGCAACAAAAGAAGGGTCAACATGGTAAATAACCTAAATTCTGAACTGTAGGGTTAAATGTCAATTTATAGTTTTTCCTTGTAAAATGACAAGATGAATTCTGGCTTTCAGGCAATTTTCTGGACACTATCTAAACTGGACAAAACATCCCTTCTGCAGAGTCTAGCAGGAAATCCAGTGACTTGCAGTGATCAAAGTTCCACCCATGGAACTTTGGGTTCAAATCCACTTCAGGATTTGTTTGAAGAACTGGGGATGCAAAACACACGAAAAGCTACAGAAGTCCATTGTTATTTTAACTTCATGTGAGAACCTGAGTAATAAGGCTAAGGACTCATATAGTTATTGAAGTTTTGGTTAACTTGGAAACTACAAATGGTTATGTGCATGTATCTTGTTAATTTTTCATCATTATCTCAGGATCTTGCTTCTGATATTCAAACCCTGATATCTAAGAAAGTTCAGGAATGTGTCTGGTCACAAACCTGGGATTAGTAACTCCAAGATTACTCACATTGTTAAGGAGACCACTTGAGATTTGTATTGAATCTTGACATTTAGCCTAAGTACAGGGACTAAAATAGAGAGCATAGCTAGATGTGACTTACATGGGTACCTACAGGTACTTAAGAGGGCCATTAAATTGTGTAAACAATGCAAACTCAAAATACTTTAAAATTCCCTGCAGGAATTTCCTTGACTTTTAGGAACCCACTTGAATTTAATATGGGAATATAAATTATGAATAATTATGTAACTGAACTGCTGAATGCTTGGATTTAGATTTTTTTTTTCTTGTTCTCTGTCACTTGTTTTTAAAATATACATCACTAAATTCTGGCTTTAAAACTGTGTTTTTGAGATTAATCACTAATATTTGCTTTAAAAAGTATTCACTGCTCTGTGCTTCAACTTTATTGTTATTATTGATTTTATAGGCAATAAAGACTCTTTGGTTAACATTTGCTGTAATTTCCCATACAGAAAATGTAAATATAAATTTCTGCACTTAAAAATGAAATGTTAAGCTTGCTTATGCTTCAGTAGTTCTCGATGATCTTGAAGGTCTTTTACAACCAAGGGAATTCTGTGATTCTCCAAGCTGCAGAGGAACCTTGCAACCTTTGGATTTGTGCCCATTTACAATTGCAGACATGCCTGAGGGACCTGAAATCTCAGCTGCAAACAGGAGTGAATGGTCTAGACAGTTGTTTGGTTTATGTAGTGATTAGGTCAGATTAATGATGGGTATAATTCTAAACATTTCAGTGCAATTTGCCTCCTTGATTTTACTGGAGTACTGGTCAAAACTCAAGTAGAAATACCTTGCTAGTTCAAGATTGGCATGAAGTAAACCCAAAAATCCTTTAGGATTTTTCATGAAGGTTGTACTATGTTGCTTTGCTGAGTTATGTGTATTGCAAACTAATTAGCAGAAAATACACATAATTTATGGATTGATATGTAAACGTATATAAGTGTATAACATTTATTAACACACAGAGTGGAGACAAAGACTCAAGTCCTTTCTTTCTGTTCTGATTTATTTATTCACTGTTTACTCTTTCATGAAAAAAATGTGATCAGGTCTGTTGAAAAAATTGTCAACAGAGGCTGAAAATTAATTCTGTTACCAGCTGTGAATGTGATGGAATTCAGTGTTCCAGTAGATCAAATGAAAGGAGTAGTTTTGCCACAGTGAGACAGCATCTTCTACTGATTTGCTTACAGATACGTTTGAGTTGTATGTTGAATATACACTGACTGTTAAAAAGTTTACTGCAGAGTTGGATGTCTCAGCAATAATCACCACCCAAACACTGTTTTGTGGCAGTTGTCATGGCCTCCTGAGTTCATACTCTGTCCATTATTTGCACTTAATAACTTTCTAGTGCATGAAGTAGAGTGAAATGTTTTTCTGAATGTATCTACTTGACATAAAATGAAAGAAAAAGTTTTTTGTTTTTTTTTTACTATAAGAGAGCTGGAGTGTTCATGAAATCAAGACAAAGGTTTTCTTTGTGTCCTCTCAGCTGTGGCAGCTGCAGTGAATTACCACTGCTTTCCCCAGAGGTGGATTGGCAAAACCTCCTGCTGGTGCATCAGCACTGGATTGTACTAAAATGGGTATGTTATCTTATGTCTTATTAGGAAAAAATGGGAGAAAGGAAATCAATGCTAACTAAATATGGAACCATAGCCTTGTAGGGAAATCTAACATTTGGCATTCAGAGTTCTCAGGGAATATGGTTACAGATAAGACAAAAAAATAATTTCAGAATTTATTTTCATTTTAATAGGGAATATCAAAACAGATTAAGAAGCAGTGCTGGACAGGGTGCAGAAATATTCTGAGGTTTGCAGTAAATAACAAATATTAAATATTACTTTAGAATTGATGAGATGCAGAGCAACCTCTTTCAAATTCAGTTAAAGATCGATACCATAGATAAAGAACCACGCAAATACTTTAAAGCCACAACAAATTACAGAAATTAGACTCAACAAATGGCAATGAAACTATTAATGGTGATTCTTATGGATATCTGCTAGCACCAGTTCTTTCCTCTTCGTCTTGCTATGCAGCTGCACGTTCTTCAGAGTCTTACCAAGGATGAACAGTCCCCAGTAGCTCTTTTTTTTTTTTTTAGTAATGCTGCGGACATTCCACCCCCAAAAAAGAAGTAGGACACCAATGTCTTCTGATCAGTTTGAATAAGGTTTCAAATTGTTTCATGAAATTTTCCTGGGAAAGAGCCAGTACCAAGGGAAAAATGTATATATGGAAACCAAATCATAGTGGATTGATGGTTTATATTTTTTCGTTGGTTTTCTGAAGAGAGAGAAAAATCTTATGTTTTGCCAAAATACATTTATTGTCATCTTTAATGACTATCTGAATGGCCCTTAGAAATGATACTGATACAAACACAGCAAAGAACTCTTGTGGTTTTTAGATGATATGATACTAACTAACTTTTGTATGGACTTTTTGCTCGACCCTTCTAGAAAAGCAGTGTGAGGAGCCAGTCTGTATTCATGTGAATTAATAGATACATGTGAAAACAAAAAAAAAATTTGTACGTTTAGCCTTGAACGGGCTGTTAATACATAAAAGGTTTGGCAAAGTAGATGGAAAGTTTGAGCTTGTGCTATATTCACTTCATAATAAGTAGATTATCTTCATTTCACAATACAAGAAATCTTTCCAAGATGTCTTCCTCTTTTGCTGCAGGCATACTGTATAGTTTAAAATGTTATGGGCCCTTGACAGTAAGCTCTAACATGAGGTGAAAATCAGTGCCATACGGACATTTCTAAGTATAGCAAGCAATTGAAAATTATTTTAATAGTTAATTTTTGTTATATTTACAAATGGCAATATTTTGGAACAGTAACACTGTAAGTAGCAGCACAGGGTTGTTTTTTCTGTTGGTATTTAATCCCTTTGAAAATAACCCAGAAGCCCATTAATCTTCATGAGTAAGTTTATTTCTACACCAGGGTCTTGCTGCAATTCCTAACATGTTGAAGGATGCTTATCCTGTGTTGAATACAACCTGTCATCCAAACTGTTCTCATTGCATGCAGTTTTGGTTGTCTACTGCACAGACTTTAATCTTGATCCAGCTCTTTGTAGCAGCTTCTGGGACCATAATTTGTCCTGCTTCAGAATTATGGATTATAAAACCTCAAGTGTCCAAAATCCAAGTTTCGTTTTTCATCTGGGTATTCTAGGAAAAAAAAAAAAAAAAAAAAAAAACAAACAACCAAAGGATGTTCTTCTGATCATCCAGCCCTTTAAGTACTAGTTCTTTTGTTGAGCTCTCAAAATTCTTTCCTAAATTGCCTAAATTGTTGATGCAAAAAAAGGTAATCTTGTCCCAGCAGTCGTCAGTATAGTACTGAACATTGAAGTGGTACTTATATTTTCAGTGATATTGTCAATGCTGCTATTCATAACTCTAAAAATTTCATTAGAATTTCTGGCCATATATTTGTACATTATGAAATTATTAGACACCATAATCTGGAGAATGTGTATTACAGCATGAGCAGTTAAGAATATTTATTAAATGTTTCCAACAGTGAACTAGGGGCTCTTGGTCTTGTGTGCCATGTGTGTGTTCAGGAGAAGAACATGCACCTAAAAGCTTATGAATAATGAGAACTGCACAGAATGAGTTATGTCTGGGATTTATATATCTCTAGTTTAGTTGATATTAGGTGCTGCAACCTGGCAAACAGCAGAAACAAAATGAAAATACCTGTACCAGTGAGCTTACTCTCTGCATCAATTTCCCATTATCAAAATGTGTGTGAAGGAGAACAGGTTTGGATTAGGAACAGATCTTCTAACTATATGAGTATTTCAAAGGTTTGGGGTAGAAGGGACAGAAAACTGTTCACTTGCAGACTGCTGTGGGATGTCATTGGCTTCTAATATTTCAGTGGTGCTAATTACAAGCATTTCAGGAATTTTTTGTGGGTGGCTTGTTTTTCCTCAAAAGTGAGCACTGCTGCCTGCAGCATCTTTTTATGTCAAATATATGTAATATTTAAAGAAAAAAAAAAAGTAAAATACGCAGGGAAAACCAAATGCAGACATTATACCTAAGGAAATGTTAGCAAAGAAGTTGGCTAAAAGTGATCCTCTTTAAATTAACTGAACTGATTACAAATAGGCTGCTTAAATTTTAAGATCTGTAGATATTCTAATATGACAAAAGCATTGAAGAGTACAGTGCTTAAGACCTAGCTAGTGTAAATTTGACAGCAGGAAAATCATTACTATATCTGGGTACTAGTACAATGAGTGCTGTCCAGGACTCTGGACATATATTGATAAAGAAGATAAATTTCCCCTCAGAGAGTGAAAAAAATAAAATAAAATAAAAATCCCAAAAAACAGTTTGTGTAAGAGCTGGCTTTAGACCACCAAATGTATCTGTAATTTTGACAATATATGTATTGGACAATGTATGGTCTTCACAAATAGATAACAGTGGTCAGTGTAATTTTGTTACAAAAATCAGAAGAAGAAAGTGTTTGAGGAACCCTAAGAGCTGCATGCAAATCTTGTGGGAAGAGAAGGGGTATGATCTGTAGCAACTTCTGCTCAGTACCATTCTGTTCTGGTCCCAGTGAGGCTGTGGGTTGTCATGCACCTCCCTGAATGCTGGAGCCTCCTGTCAGAGGGCTCAGCTCACACTGCAGCCAACAGCTCTCCTGGAGGAGTGCTACTATAGTGTCTCTACAATAAGTAGTTTTAGAAAACTGCTCTGAAATGTTATTTATGACTTCACGTGAAATCTGGCTTGCTACTGATTGTAGTAGAAGCAACTTTGTTTTTTAAGGGATAGTGGTTTTTGTAATTGGTATTGATGCTGGGACACTTGGTGTGACCTTTCCTTGTAATCAGGTATATACATTCCTTGGTTAAACTTGGGGAGTAAGAAAAACAATCTGAAGCTTTGGGTCCTTTATGTATTTTCTGGATAACATTCTTCATTGGTGTGTCAGTGTCAAAGAGGAGGAGGCTTGATGTTGGTGTTTTCTTCAATTTGCATGTCCTTGAGATGTATACAGTAGAAATACTACTGTGTTTCATCCCCAAATGAAAGTTTGTGCTCTTGAAACTAAAACAAGATTCCTACAGATGGCTAGAATCTCTTCACGGGAAATGAGAGGAACAAGACTGTGTATTAGCTGATCATAGGATGATTGAGAGAGACAAAGTTATTACCTATTCAGCAG
This sequence comes from Florisuga fusca, assembly GCA_038090715.1. Lineage (NCBI taxonomy): Eukaryota > Metazoa > Chordata > Aves > Apodiformes > Trochilidae > Florisuga > Florisuga fusca. Next base: position 6,987,562 of record JAAWXA010000008.1, read on the forward strand.
GGTATTTCACAAAGTACAATTGTACAAAGACTTGGTGAGAAATAATCTTTGGATAGTGTGGCTGTCTCTGGGTGCTCAGGATCAAGCAATGTCAATTCAAAGAACACTGAGTGTGAAGTCTGAGTCCTTTGAGGTTAAGAGAACCTGTACAGCAGGGAGCATGGGTGAATGAGAATTGTCAGAGGGAGGGAGACTTGAGGTGTTGATACATCACCGAAGTGTGTGCCTCTTAATGAAAATGAGAAGTGGTAACCTCCTGTAAAAAAACTAATTACATGAGATACACATAGTATTCATATGATCTGAATATTATAAATACAGAAATGCATTTCCTAGATGTAAAAAATTGGAAACAGAATTCATTATTATTATTATTATTCACATGAAATTCTCTGCCTGTGAACCTGTGAAGCAACTTCAGCTTTTGCAGATGTTTCTTTACCTTTTTTAATAAATACCCTTTATTAATTTGATCATGAGCTGGCTATTAATTATTTTGCAGTAGGTAACTGGTTACTTAAGTTAACTTTTTACTTGATTGAAAACTTAGAGGTTTGGATAGCATTGAGCATAGTCGATAATGAAAATCAATATATTCATTGAACATTTGAGTAGAGTCTGAATGGCCAGTGTTCATATAGCTATGTGGTTTGGACAATGATCATGGCTATTTTTTCCTCATCATTCATACAACATTCATAGAATGTTGTTTTTTAATATATAAATGTTATTTGTCTGGGTTGATCAAAACAAATGTTGAAACTCTTCATTGATTTCAAAGAAAGATCAAGATCTCGGAGTTGTGTTTCTGTAAATGCCCAAAATCAGTGACCTGAAAGTGAAAGGATGCCATAACTAAATTCCACTGAGTACCAGTAAAGGATCTGCAGCTGCAGTTGAGTTTTGCAGCTTTTCTGAGGCAGAGCAACCACCTCTCTTTAAGCTTACTAGAGAAATGTGCAGCTCTGAGCAGACCTTTATCCATGAGGCTATTCAGCCTTTCACAAGGGCAGGGAATTGTGAAGGGAGCAAGAGAAAAGGGGTATTATGAGCAGAAACAGTACAAGGGGTCAGCTATTAATAACCGTCAGATTTAGGACATGCATAAAGCTTGTACTAAGGATTTAATCCCTTCCCAAAGGAGGGAACAGGAGCACAACATACAGAAGCATTATGTGTGGGAAGTAATTAGAAAGTTACAGTTAATGCAGTTAAGTTTTAAATGCAAAACATAAATGGATGTGAACAGAGTAGAACTGTAAACAAGGTCAGCCTATGAGACAATTCAAATTTATTAATTCCCAGAGGAAATGAAGAAAACTTGCTGCTTTCCCATGTCTGTTTTTTCAAGGAAGATACTTTGGTCTAGATAATCCTACAGATTATTTTCCAAAGGTCTGTACAGACCAGAAAGAATATAAATAATGAAGAAAGTTCAGGAATATCCTAGAATCAGACACTGGGGCAAGAGTGGAATTCCGATATTCCTTTCTCCTGCACAGAGCTACATTAAACGTGTCTGAATATCATGTAGAGGGTTATGATTGCTTTAAAATAATATTTCAATAATTATTATTAATTGGGCTTTTTTTTTTTTTCTATTGATAAATTTAATTCTGTCTTCTTCTATCCATAGTCTTTTCACGGACTTCCTAGTAAATACTTGAAAACAAGAACACTTTTTTGATACGGGACAAATTGTGTTTTCTCAATTCCATGTATTTTAACTGTAACTATACCTGCAGATCATTTATCTGGTTGACAGAGAAACAAACTAAAACTGTTGTAGCTCTTGAAGTGCAGTCCAGATCAGTTAGGATCATTTTGCTGAGATTACTTCTTTTTTAATCTCTTTGCTGTTTCCTGACTATGAAATATGGCAGTGTTTGTTTTTCACAGAGTACTCCAGGTGATCTAACATGCTGGGCCCTGTGCTGCTCCAGCCATTAGTCTGTGTAAAATGGAGATAGTTTGATAGTTTAAGATCTGTGTGTCAGAAGATACTGTAAAAAAGTGTGTAACTGCCTCTATGTACTTGAAAAAAGGGATGGGGTAAGGGAAACTTCTCCTTGTATTACTGGCATTGAAACTGGTGGTGAGTGTCTCCTATCAGAAGACAGACACTGTTACAGGACTGTATATAAACACCCTGAGTTTGGGGCAAATACCCAACTGCATGTCGACGAACTGCAGCAGAATCACAGCATTTGTATCATCTGTGAAAACTGTGCTGAAAGAAACACAAGAATAAACCGATTCAAGTACATTTTCCTTTTGGGGGGAAGCAAAGAGCTCTGTGCCAGTTAAGGAGGGAGGGAACACACTGCAGCTGGTTTCTCAGGCATGCACACTGTAGTGGTTGAGGTTTCTTGTGACATTATTGACCGTGGCTGCTCAGCCTGATTTCTGCTGACTGACATGCTTCACTTTTAGAGTGGTCTGTCAAACTGACACCGACTGAAAACTTAAATGGATGACTTGGTTTGTAGTTGAGTTAATTTGTATCAGAGATACTGATCTAAGCTTTTTTGATCAGGGAACTCTTTAGTCCTGTGCTCTAGACACATCCTACTGCAGTTAAATAAGTTCAGGAGCTCCGGTAGTGTAGAGACAAGCAGGAGACAGGCTCTCCTCTGCAGGCTGTGAGGAGGAGATTGACTAGATGCATACTTTCAAATTAGTTACATCAGGCATGGCATGCATTGTCCCTTCTGTTCAAAATGGAAACTGTGAAGTGTATTTGCTCTGTAGAAAAGTATGGGAGGAACTGGTGGGAGTAACAATATGGTAAACTGCTGTTAATGTGGTTGCTGTGGGAGCTGCAACTTCTGTGCTCCCATGGTATTAAATTTGAGCTCCAAGCAAAGCAGGAGTTGCAGAATAAGAGGAGCCCAGACATGAGCAATACTGTTCTGTATTTTAAAGGAACAGAGCCTCCTCTTGTCATGGGTGTTGATGGATTGCTAGCCATAAACTCAGCACAACTTCACTGACTGATCCTGTGTCCCAGTGTTGTGTGCAATGCTCAGCTCGGTCTCCTCGGAGCTGTTTCACAGGGGAAAAAAAAAGTATTTTAGCAGGGCTTGTTGAAAACCAGTAGGCACACAGCTCTCTGAATTCCTTTTGTCATTAAATCCCATTTTCAACGCAGTTCATTATCAAATAACGTAATGACATGAAAGTTTTGTTGCTTGAGCCAAGATTGATGTATTTCAACTAATACCCTCTAGACAACAATGATCACAATTTAAATGAATGTTATGAAAAGTATCAGTGCTCTGAACTGAAGTTACAGCTCAAGAACTTTGTTGCTGATGCAGAATGGTATAAATTTTGTCAACTGGCAGGCTGAGATCTAATGCTGTTTGTGGAAGTGAATGGCAGAACAAGCAGTTCTTCTTGAGCCAGAAAACTTGAAACTCTGAGAAAAGCTCCTGTGTTATGGTAAATCTCTAGTAATTAGTTTGACTCATTTTCAGGCTTCTATGAGCCTGCTGCTTTGATGCATTAATTTGTAGGGGGAAAATGGCTTTACAGTGAATGAGATGCAAAAGTGATCTGGTAAAATAAAATAGTTTGTTCAACATCATTCTCAGCAGCCTGTCATTGATCTCTATACCTTTTAGACAGGGTGCAGGTGCAAAGAATGAACTTTATGTTGTACCTCTAATTTGTTTGTAACTTACTTAAAGCAACAGAAAATAAACTGGGAGAAAGAAGCCATCCAGTGATTACATGAACCAAATCAACCACCTCAACATGAGGAGAAACTTCTGTACTGTGAGGGTGACAGAGCACTGGCCCAGGCTGCCCAGACAGGTTCTGGAGTCTCCTTCATCAGAGACTCAAAACCCCCCTGGATGCATTCCTGTGTGTCCTGTCCTGGGTGATCCTGCTTTGGCAGGGGGGTGGACTGGATGTTCACTAGAGGTCCCTTCCAACCCTTAACGTTTTATGATTTAATGAACTCATTTAGAATAGATGCAAGGTGTCTGCTGCAGGGTGGCAAGTAGCAAACCTTGCTTAGTTTGGATATGAATCAGAAAAAAATATATTAGACACAAACTCTAAGACAGATGTCCAAAAGCTTATGAGGGCTTTCAACATGATCTGGTCCAAAACAAAATGAAGTACTTTTGTGTTTCTGAGTTACTGCACAGCTGAGAAAATATGTTGCATGTGGACTTTCCAAAGTCATGGCTTTTCCTTGCTGCTCTCAACAGTGTCATTCTCAGAACAGTGTTTGCAGGAAGAGACTTTAGGGAGGTTGGACATGCTTGTCCTCAGTGTTGGCCTGCTAGCTTCTTAAGAAGTTCCAAGGCTTCATAATTATATATATATATATATATGTATATATATAAAGAATAATAATTAGATAATTAAAAAAGCCATTAAGAGTTTGTTGGTTTCACACAAAATATACTAAACAAGGGTTGAAGTCCATCAGTTGCAGGGTAAAATATATAATGAGGATCTATGGGTATATCTGATTTGAAAATAGCTCTGTAAACTTGCTGAATTTTTTTGCACTTCAGAGAAAGTAGTATAGTTGGTAATGATAGTTGGTATATAGTAATTAGCTAATATTTTAATGTTAAGAAAGTAAATATCCACAGATATTAAATGAAAATAATTTCACTGTTTTATTTTCAAGCATTGGTGATTTTGTCCATTAACTAAACAGTAGACACTGCCCATGCTCAGATTTTTCTAGTTATTAGTTAGTTGTTGCAGTGTTCTGTTTTAGGATTCCTGGTTGATAAAATCTCAAGTAAATAAGATTTTATGTGTTGAATGTAATACAGTTTTCTTGCATGTGTCTGTAAGTGCCCACTTTGACATTTTATGTAGCCTTTTCAAAAGGAGATTCCAGCCTTCTCAGAAAGTTCACAATCACAGGTATGCATCCACATTTTACATTGTATTTTGGAATGATTATTTATCATAGTATCGTGGTTGTCATGAAGTACTGAGAACTTTCACAATGTTTTTTCATGTGAATGCAGTGGGTTTTAAAAGTTTTCAGTTTATGTAGGGATACTGATTTGATTTAAACAAAAAAAAAAAGGGGGGGGGGAAGAACAGTTGGACTACTTCAAGTGTTTTTTCAGTTCCCTAAAATGTGCTTTACAGTCTTCTGTACTTTCTTATATGTAGTTATTAGTATGAATAGTGTGAAAGCAGCTTTTAGTTCCATGTTCCACATTTGTTTTCCCTACCTAGAGTGAAGTGCCTAAGGAAAGGGCATGAGATGAAAAGCCCAAGATTGTACCAGGATATCTCAGATGTGGGATGGCAATTGCTTGGAGAATAGAGTAAACATTAAATAAATTAAAAGGATAATCTCTGCAGTCACTGGGTAGGGAGGAGCTCTTCAGAGGAGTATTAAATGGCTCAGGAGTGAGTGAATTAATTTCTGGTGGTACCCCTTTCACCTAAAACAAATACCTCTCTCCTCTAAAACAATAGGTTTTGATATTTGGTGTTCTTCCTCTCCTAAAAAAATGCAAATTTAAAAGTGCCTCTAAAATTGAAGTCCTTAATTGCCAAGTGGCAGAAGCAAATTCTAGTATTGTGTAATATTAGTATTGATTTTCAAAATCCTTGTTTCTACAATAAAAAAGAGGAATCTCCACAGATATTTTTCTGATCTAATCTTAGCATTTTTAAAAGCGTCTAATTCAAGGTATTTAGATAATAAAATTTGCATACTTTCTGCGATCCTGCCTTCTTTTCCCGCTTCTTTTTTATTTCTTTCTTGTAATTTTGTTCCACTTCAGTTTCGTGCTGTTAATAGCTAGTGACACTGTTCTTTCAGATGTATAATGTGAAACCTGTACTCTGCACAGTCCCTCAAAGTTGATGAGAATAATAAAATAAGGTTGCTCAAATGAGGAAGAGTTGCAGAAATGACCACTCCGTAATCCTAAATTAGGATCAGGCATTTTCTTACATATGTTTAAATTTAATTACATACAATAAGAATTATTCTAGCACATTTCAAAACAGAGAAAAGTGTTAAACTATTTCTGTCTCCTTTGCATGTAGATTGTAGCGTCTTCAAATATTTACTCTTTCATCAACTTTTTAAAATTCAAGTTTGGATTTGAATACTCCAGAAAAGAACAACATGCAGGGATTCATGCCTGTACCTTACATTATACATAGGCATGCAGCTGTAAACAAAGCATTCTTCCATATTTTCTTGTGTCCTTGATAAGCTGATGCTCTTCCAGTCTCCAGAATGTTGTACCTATGCCTGTGTATCCTGGAGACTTTAAAAAGCCTTTAATTTATGAACTGACATATGCAAATTTCTGTTAGCAGGCAGTAAGTTCTGAGAAACTAACATATGCTCTTAGGCGTGATTCAATTTCATGTGGCTGCCGCATCTGTGCTTAAGTGTTGTAACTTAATCCATAAAAATAATTATATTTGTGACAGGTACTCTGCAGATCTTTTTCTTCACATTTTTCCATTTGGCAGCTTGAGTGTTGAGCTTGATTTCTTGAGGGTAAAATAGTGAATGTGTATACACATGTACCCATGTGTAACAGTCACTTGAAGCATACATGTGAGCCATGTTGACTATTTTATAAATCTCAGACACATTAGCTATAATCTACACCAGACAGGGAAGGTCAGAGAGAAAACTGAGATCTCTTTGGGTCACAAATTCTATGGAAAAGGTTGGCAGGTATGATGGGAAGTGTGGTGGAGATGGCAAAATTCAAGCAGGTTTCCTGGAAGTCCTGCTAAGAAGTCCAGGCTTCTGTGATCCACAGCCTCACTATAAATGTTATCCATTCTGCCTTGGAGATTTGCACTATGAAGTTAATGTAATAGATTCTGGGAACACTTGTCTTGATATCCTCAAGGCAGCAGTATTGAGTCTTTGCAGGTTCTTGCAACCCTTGTTGGTCTGAGGAGGTGTAATTTCAAAGTTTTATTTGAACCGAGACCTTCACAATGGAGATTTCTTTTATTTTTTTTATTTGTTTGTGGTTTTTATTTGTTGTATTTTTAAATTTGTTTTAATGTACTTCTTGCTCCAGACAGGATGTAATTTTTAATTTGTCTTTTAAATTTTTTTAAAGCTCTACTTTAAATAGTGCTGCAAACTGGGGATGACATAGTTTCAGCAGTGATGGCTGTGTAATAGTCTAATAAAGTGAGGCAAATAGGTGAAACTGCAAAGTGTTAAAAGAAGTAATGGGGGGGAGTTCTTGGAAGAAAAACATTCTTTTCTAAAGAGTTATCTCTAGTTCACTGCAGATAACCTTTCCTTTCACAATCTGGAAAGGCTCTTTATGCCCACAGGAAGCACTCTGTTTTGAAAGCTTTTCTGAACTCAGCTGCTGAGATGCTGTCAATACAGAGATAACTGTATTATGTTTATTTACAAGAAATGGAGGGTGAAGGCACAAAGGCCTTACCAAGGGCTCTGAGAAGAAGCTTCCAGGACCAAGGAGACTCATTCTCAATGATGTGAAAAGCTTGTGTGCTCCTTTGTGGTATCACCTAAGGACGCGGTGATGACTTGGTTTTAATTCTTACCATTCATATAGAAAAAGCTCATTAAAATGCTGTTGCTACAGATAAGGTGAAAAACTGGAAATCTTAGCACCTGACAACTAATTTGTCTGCTACTGTTTTATATGCATGGCACATTTGAGCTACAGGCTTTAGTTGTTTATGCTGTCAATGTTGTGTCCGTGGAGGACATAGGAACAGGACTCTGAAAAGTCTTTGGAGTTTATAGATCCCAGTGGACTGTTAATAGAGCATTAGGACCAGCATGGGTTAGCTTACCAGCTCTCAGCCCTTGGCAAGGGCTCTGATTGTATTATTTTGTCCTTCTGTTGTATCATGGCAGTATTGAAGTGCAAATTGGCTCGTGTTCAAAATCCATCTCGTTCAGGACCTTGCTTCTCTTGTCTTACCTTCTGCTTAGATCTCTCTAGTTCTCTGGCACAGAGAAATGTCAGACCTTTTTGGTGCTAACTGGGGTAAGGGAACGTTATGGAAGTTGACAGCTCTCCAAGGCTGTAAAATGCTTGGCTTCCATCAGCTGCTTTAGTAGTTGGTTTCTTTGTTTAGTTTTTTGTGAAAATATGCATCTGTTTGCTAAAACGTAAAAAGAAATGGTTTCTGAAGCTGCTTAGGGAATCAAAGGTGGCTGTGGCAAATACGAGGAACATGCCAAAATTGGTACATATTAATCTATTGGGCTCAATTATTGTTAAATGTAGAGGATTTTCTCCTTTCTGCTACCACTCTGAATTCTATTTAATAAAAAATGCATAGGTTGTAAGTCAGAAGACCTAATGATGTTTTTTACTGGGAAAGACTTAAGTTGAGGGAGTTCAAAAGAGCTTGCAGCTTTTACATTAGCCATTTGCATTAGCCACTGAAACTACACATTTTGAAGTATAGCACAGGTTTTTTTTTTGGAAGTGCTATAACCCAGTTTAGAGGAGTTAAAACAATCTAACAAAAAATCTCAAGGAAACAAAGTAAACAAAAAAACAACAAAAAACAAAAGTATATTAAAAAAAAAGTATAAAAAGTATAAAAAAACAAAAAAACCAAAGTATAATTAAAACTATAATGACTTCTTAGGTAGGGAGAAAAGGATAAAGCTTTCCTTTGACAAAGGAGTAGAATGGCTGATCTGAATGCTGCACTTGGCTTTCTGCACATTCATATGGCTGTGGTTTGTACCTCATAATGTAATTGGTGTTAAGTGAGTTAAGAAAGGAGACAGCTGCTGCTCTGTGCAGCTGTGATCTGAAATCACAAGTTTGTCTCCTGATCATCACTTCAATAATTTCCTTACTCCAAAGTTTTGTCTCACAGTTCAGCTGTTCTAACCAAGAAATAGTATTCGTTCTAGTCCAGGTGAAGACTTAAACTCTCCAGCTGACTTACTGGTAAAAATCTGAAGATGGAACTGAGTTCTAGGCTCCGTACCACTCAAACCTAGCCCAGTCCTGCAGCAGCAAGCTTAAAGCTGGCTCCTGTTTCAAACAATCTACATGCTCTGCTTAGCCATAACCTGGGAGTGATCCTGCATTTTGGCTCTTGAGATTTCACTGTACAGATTTCATAAGCCAGTTAATAGAACTCTTTGGTTTTGGAGATTATTTGGATGCAAAATAGTGTTCGTTTGATTTCTATGGATGAAAAAACCAGTATGGAGTGTCGTGTGAATTCTAGTAATTTTATCTTTAGAAAAATTAAAAACTGGATTTCAGTAAGCATAATTTGCTTTCATAGGTATTTAATTAGTTTGGAAAAACTGGTAAAATGGAAATAAACTACTTTCTCCCCTCCTCGTAGTGCTTATTTCACAAGCATAAAGACCAACTGAGTGCTGATGCTGATGCCAAGTATGTTTGAGCCAAGCTTAGCTCAAATTCATAATGAGCTTTCCAAGCTGCTCAGCATGCTCCTTTTCACATCCCTTTGATTTTTTTATCTGGCTTGACTTCATTCTCCTATGCAAGTATTCTGTACAGTCTTGAAAATCAGCAGCCTCACAAAGTTGGAAAAGTAAACTTCATACTTGTGAAGTTACAATTTAAAAAATTCTATACATCTTCCGTTCTGCAATAGACACCTACAGGTGTGAGGCCATCCAGTTGAACATGCAAGTGTTGTTGAAGAAATAGCCTAATAGATTTTTTTTCTTTTCCTCTCGTATCTGTACCAGAAAAATAAATTTGTATATTTTTTCACGCTCTCGTTAAATGTTTTCTGGTTCTCTTTAACTCCACTCTCACCCTCATCCCTTTTTTTTTTAAAAGGAGCAACCTAACAAAGCTGTTCTTTTCTCAGAAGACTAATTTATTCTTTTAGTATTAGATTCTCCTGTTCACACAAGGATCAGTACAAGGCATAGGCACAATTCAAGATGTAAAATCTTGTCTGTCCTCTCTGAAGTTGGTGGGAATTTTGCCAGTGAACAATGGGATCAGATTCTCAGCTGAAGCATTTGGACAAATTTAAATCATGTCTAAACCTTGTGCAGATTCTCTGCACAAAGCTTAATTTCTCCCAGAGGACAGAATAGTAAACTAATATGAATCTTGGCATGTAGTGGTTTCCAACAGATGAGACTGGAACCCAGCAGAACAGAATTCTAAATGGTTATTTTAATTAATTTTTTGAATAGCTTTACATATGGAGATGCTGCAGGGGGGATTACAAAATTCTGTACATGTAAATTGGAAGAAATGTTTTCTTTTAACAAGAATTCCTTTTTAATGTTTTAAAAATTTATTAACCTTGCCATGGCTATCATGCTTACTGCATGAGAGCTAACACTGGTTTATGCCAGTGTCTTCAGTAAGTACCATACTTACACTCAGGTGAACTTGAAAATGTGGTTTGTACTTAAACTGATTTCACTTTGTTTTTCTGCTGTAACCCAGGATGTTTTTTTTAATGGGAGGTTGAGAACTTCAGTTGAACTTTATTTTTTATACATTACCCCTAAATGAGTCTAAATGGCACCATGAACAATACTAGGAATTGCAGTATATGGAAAAAATTAATAACCACTGTAAATAACCTATTAAACATATATTTAACAGAAGCATGAGGGATTTTTAGTAGTTTTGCAATGGATATTGTGTATCTTAGAATATAAACTGGAACTTGAGCTACTGCATATGAAGCTCAAGTAAAAAGATGTTTTATAGGTATATAACAACTCACATATTCAAGAATTACTTTGTATGACCCCACTATATTATATTTTCCCTGTACCTGTTGTTACAGTAATTGTATTCCAGTTCTGCAGGTGAACCACCAATTTTGTCTTCCTGACTGTCATAATTTTCCAGCAGTATAAAGATGACTTCTAGGTGATTATTTTTAAACTGAGATTAGGTGTTCACTGTGGGACATTATTTAAAAGAGATTTTTTTAGATTATTATTATTACTGGGGATGCTGGTATGAATCCTGGATATCCCAAAGTGTGTTTCTATAGGCAGCTGAAGTCATGCCATTTCACTCCAGCTGAGTAAGCCCTGGCTAAATAACAAAATGTACCATTTAATAATCTTTGGGGTTTTTTTCTTATTTTGTGCTTTGTTCACCCAATTAATGAACTCAAAGCTTGCTGTTTTCTGTTTTTTTCTGCTTGGACTATGAAGATTTCTTAATTTGATTTACTGCTTGGCTCTAAATGAGGGGTTCTTGCTGTAAATCGTTGGTCTAGACCCAATGCCTCTGAAATTTTCCTCCACTAAGCTGAATTCCACAGCCTTGGTGTCATGTGTCTCCCTAACCCCTGTGGTCACAGTTTGCAGGTATCAGTAACCAAAACTGAAAATGCCACTTTCACTCTTGGAAAAAATGCTACATTCTGGATTGGAGACAGCCCTAAATAAAGCCAAGGAATCCTTCCAACAAAATATGGGAGAAAGGCTGCTGCAATGAAGTGGCTGGGTTTAATGCAGCCAATTTGGGCATTTATCTAGCTGGACATATTTGATCTGTAAAAGTTGCCTAAAATCAGCTTTCATGAATGTCTTAAAAGGCTGGTTCAGTAACTCAAGACTAAATCATTCATGCTGAAAGAAGCAGTCACATGCAAAATTCCTAGGACCTTCTTCTGAAAAGTAGTGCTGTACAACCCACTTTCTCTGAGCACATTTATCCTTGAGGCTTACTTTAAAGTAGGTGTAAATTCCAGTGATCCATATCCTGCGTGGATAAATGACTCAGAAATAGAAATGAGAGCTTTTGGTCTCCATCCCTTCCACACATGGAGCCAAATGCTTGTCACACTTGCCTGACCTGAGCTCCATTTTCCCTGTTTAGCATTGTCATCAGTGTTGTCTGATTTCTTATTTCCATTTCAGTGTAGTAGCAAGCAGGCATTGATCTGGAAAGGTGAAGCACACTGATCTCAGTAGATACTTGGCTGCTTTCCTTCTCACTGTTATGAACTTCCTCCCACTACAAGTCCCACTCACACAGCTTCCTCCCCCACAACTTCTTGCCAGCATAATCCTGTTAATGTCAGCTCCTGTCAGGTCCCCATCTTTCTAGAGCCATACTCTTAACTTTTTAAGATACATCTTTTTGTAGCTTTTATTGATCCATACAGAAGATCAGTAACCACGGGCTCCTGAGACTGCAGAGTTCTAAAATTTCATTTTAAAACATGAAATGTAGGAACAGACTAAAACATTTAGAAAAAAACCTAATAGCTTATTATGTGCTGTTCTTGTAAGTAATGGCTTAAAAACAAAGGTACTGAAGTGAATAATTTACCTCTAGATATCAGATTAAACTTCAAAAATCAATAGAAAGTTTTCTCTTTCTGTATTAAAAATCGATTATTTTTTCTCTGGCATTTGCAAAGAGGCCAGGTTTTGGTAAAAGTCTTAGTTGAGAAGAGTTAGAAATAATGCAGATATGAACCTCAATGCTGCAGCTCAAAACAACATTGTTTTTCATGTAGTAGTGGAACAGTTCTTAATTTTTGAATTTGTGGAGTTCCTATGTTCCATTCAGTCCAATCTGAGCACTGAAAAATAAATGAAAACTGGGGAAAAAAAAAAAAAAAAAAGGAAAGGTTCAGAAAGGTTTTTGTTTGCAGCATAGCATAAAAAGCCCTAAATTTTTTAAAGCTCTAGGGTGCCTGTTAGCTTTAAACCTCTGAAAAGCAGAATTAGTCATGGAAACATTCAGTTCAAGTTTAAAGTTTTTAGTGGGATTTAATCTGCTCTAGTGTACATAAAAACCACCCTATACCTACAGGTGAGTGTGTCACAAAGGCAGCAAAGTCCAGGGTGCTTCTAGTCCCAAAGTAATTGCTGTGACAGAGCCTTGAGTGAATGTGAGTTTCAGAATGAGCACTGCATGAATTACAGGAGGATTTTTTCCTTGCATTGACAGAAAATTGTTCAAGTCAGTTATGCAAACTATTCATTTATCATCTAAAGATCTGAGTCAGTGCTGGCTGCACTTGAAGGCAAGATATAAAACTCAGTGGCCCAATAAGGTGATAGTTGTGGTTATAAAATGGTCTTTTATTAATCTGTTTTCCTGTTCTGCAAACCAGTCTATTTAGCCAGGACTCTATATAGAACGTGGTGGCTGAAATGAGACTGTGTCAAGACTTGACTCATGTCATCAGTCTCTGATAGTGCTCATTCTCTGAGGCAGAGATGTCAGATTGAAGAGCTGTTTGCCAAGGGAAGCCAGGAATGAGTTGAGCATCTCATTGCCATTGTGCAGTACTGAAGTTCATATGTGCTGTTTTGTGAGGCAAAACCAGTTTGGCCCAAAGCACCAGAACCAGTTCTGGCTCTTCCAAATGAGTGTTACGTGGTGGCTGCTGATCCATTCCAGCTTGTTCAGATGGGTGTTAACTCCTTATGTGCTCCCTGTAGGTATTCCTCCCACTAGTTGCAGGCTGGCTGCTCTCTTCCTTGCATACACAACTGTATACAACTGTGGTAGGCAGTAGCCACACAATACTGTGCTGTTTCCCCTAAATCAGGTCATCTAAAGGGATGTTTGTGTACATGGCAAACAGAACAGAATCACAGATAGACCTTCCTTTAACAAAAAACATATTTCCAAAATGCAGGGAGAGGGAAGGCTATTTTTTGAAGGCTGTCACGGAGTGACATGTACCTGTCAGCACTGCTCAGGGCAATGAGACCTTGTCTGCATCTGTCCAGCTCTTAACTGAGCCAGGAAAACAAGCAAAGCACAGGTAATTGTTACAGTGGAGTTTTACCTGGAAGTGCTGGCCTGCATCTATCCTGCTGGAAATGTTTTAGATAAGAGTGGCAAAGCAGCACAAGTGAACTTGTGGTAACTCTGAATCCTTTGTAGCACATTGGAACAGGAATTCAAAATGCAGTGGTAACCAGACTACTGACTGGGTGGAGATGGGAAGGAAATCAGAGACTGCTCTGGGGAGATGTGACTGAGAAGGCCACAGGCATGTGCCAGCCAACTAAGCTAGAACACCCATCATAGGTGCCTGACATGGCAGATGTTTGAGGTGGTGATGGAAGTCCCACATGCAGGCCAGGGCCACCAACCAAGACCCTGAGATTGGAGGAGGGTCAGGAGTGTCCAGTTCACATTACTGTGGGTCAGTGGTATGCTGGTTTAAACTGGACTGGAGAAGTAGGAGCCTTCATTGATGTGACTATGTGTGTGTGTCTTGTAGAACAGAAATCTTAAACTACAAATCCCCATCTGCCCCCCACACCTTTCTTGGTGGTATTTCTCAATAATGAGAATGATAATAGAGTAATAGGATCAGCACAGAACTAAGTGTTACACCAATACTTGTGATTTGACTCTGGAGTTTCTTGTTGTGCACATTTCATAAAAAGATGTGCTTTCAGTATAACCATATGCTGTTTGTGGTTTTGCTTTGAAAAGTGATGCTAGGAGCAGGATATTGGCCCAGATGTGCCTCAGTAGTCTCTTTCAGCATGAATTATTCTTTGATTTTTTTAGGGAACAGCTTTTCTTTGAATATATGTTAAATTGTTACTAGTGTATAGGCTGAGCATATTGTTTTGCAAACAGTAGGCCTCATGGAAAGGCTTTACTTTTTGAAGACCTTTCAGAGAAAAGGACATTAATTGAAGTGACCATGAAATTGATTTAGAAGCAAATCCATTCTTACTGTGTTCTTTGACATACTTTTTAGTGCAGCTAGCATGAGAACTATAGTTGTTTCTCATAACTGTCAAGGGCCCAGAATAAGCTCTGGTCGGAGTCACTTTGAGAGATTTCCTTTGACCTCGAAGACTCAAACTCCTGGGGAAGAAACTAGAACTCAGTCTTCAGTCTTGTTCTTATTAGCCAAGAGTGAATCCTCCCAAAGCAATTTATGAAAGATAATGAAACAACTTAATTTGCCATCAAGATGCTTCAATTTGCATTCTTCTCAGTTGTGTTCAGTCTCAATAAAATTGGATCGTTACTTAGCTCTGATTTTAATTCTTAAGCTAAATTGTTTACCAGAAGGAATTTTTACTGTCTCTCTCTTCAACAACAATCTATTAAGCACAGCATAAACCATGAAAATAAATCAAAAGCAAATTGAAGCTCTTGTTGACTTATTGAACTTACAGTTTCTTCATATAGCTGCTCTTACGCAGGGCAGAGAGACTCAATTATTTGTAGTTAATTGCATGCCACTGAAAGAGTTTAACCTCCTATAAACCCCAAAATAGAGAGACAATGTACCTGGAGAACTCATACCTGGTAGAACTGTGTGACTTGACTCCTTCAGATTGGTTGTAAGTAATAATCTAAAATAGGCTTAAGAAGTGAAGAGTGCTGAGATGGCTCAGTTGCCTGGACCAAGAAGGGAAAAAATGTATTTTGTGATGGCACAGTGGATTTTGAGAGGGGTATGGAATGTGTTAGGGGTAGATCCTTGCCTGTTCCTGTGCTTGTCCTCTGTCATAGGCAACTGCCTGCTTTGTCAAACTCTTTAAGTCCAGCCATACTGGCATCTTAGTGCTACTTCGTCTTCATTGTCTTCTTTTGCAGTTTTGTGCCTGCTGAATTCTTTTCATGGTATGTTTGAGTAGGTAGAATTGTAGCAGGCAAGGAGTATGTTATTGGACCAAGGCCAATAGGATGAGTTTCATCAAGGCCAAATATTGGGTCCTGTCCTCTGGCCACAACAAACCCCAGCAGTGCCACAGGCTTGGGGAGGAGTGTCTGGAGAGCTGCCCAGTGGAGAGGGACCTGGAAGGGTTAATGGGCAGCTGGCTGAACATGAGCCAGCAGTGTGCCCAGGTGGCCAAGAAGGCAAATGGCATCCTGGCCAGTATCAGGAACAGTGTGACCAGCAGGATCTGGGAGGTGATCTTACCCTTGTGCTCAGCTTTGGTGAGGCTGCACCTCAAGTACTGTGTGCAGTTTGGGGCAGTGCAGTATAGGAAGGACATGGAGGTGCTGGAGAGGGTGCAGAGAAGGGCAAGGAGGCTGATTAGGGGTCTGGAGAACAGGGCTTGGGAGGGGAGGCTGAGGGAGCTGGGGGTGTTCAGCCTGGAGAAGAGGAGGCTGAGGGGAGACCCTGTTGCCCTCTACAGATACCTGAAAGGAGGCTGTAGTCAGGTGGGTCTTGGCCTCTTCTCCACAGTGACCAGTGACAGGACAAGAGGAAATTCAGATTGGATTTTAGGAAAGATTTCTTAATTGAGGAGTGGTGAAGCATTGGAACAGGTTTCCCAGGGAGGTGGTGGAGTTGTCATCCCTGGGGATGTTCAAAAAATGGGTAGATGTGGTGCTTTGGGGTGGCTTAGTGGTTACAGAGGTGTAGGGCTGATGATTGAACTTGATCCTGAAGGTCTTTTCCAACCTTGATGGTTCTGTGATTCCAGTTGGATTGGACTGGAGCCAATGCTGTTGGGTAATTATGCATATGAGATACTGAATTGATGCCAAAATGCAGGGAACTCCCCTGCCAAGAATTTTTTTTTTAGATATGCAACAGCAACTGTACAGTTTTTCTCCATTATAGTGGTATTGTACAAGGAAAAAGGTTTTGTGGTATCCAATTTCAGCATGTAAATACTGGTTAAATGGAAATCACTGATGTAAGCTTATTGGGCGAAATGCAGATGTGTTTATAGAGAAATGTATCTAATAGCATGATAACATAATCAGAGTAAGTTGGAATGTTAAATCCTAGTGGTTGCAGAGTTCAAAATAGAGAATCTCTGTGTTCTTACAAATAAATAAAAAGAAACCAGAAAAGAACCATCAAAATGATACACACCCCTTTTCTACTAGTTGGGTAAACAGAAGGACTGAAGGGATTAACACTGAAAATTGTGAATAAGAGTCAGAGTAGAGTGCTTTACATATCTGCAGTGGGTTCACTATTCATAAAGATGGGATTCATAGAATACAGCAGTAGAGGAATCCCTGCACTGGAGTTACACTTACTAAATACCAACCTTAAGGTAAAATGCAGGATGATGCAGAGCTAGTAGTAACTGTGTTGCATTTCTGTACTTTACTTCCCTCCACAGTCCTGTTGCTGCAAAGTAAACTGTGTTCAGGAAAAGGAGATGAGGGAGATAAAGGTTGCAACTTGCTGGGACTCTTTCTGAAGGCTTGGGCTGCCTTCTGTCTGACTGACAGGTTAGACTGTGGGAGCCAGTGTGATTTGATATTTTAGTTTCATGGAATTACCCTTTCAGAAAGACAAATGCAGTGAGTAAATGTAGATCTCTGGTAAGTGATGTTTTATGATAGTAAACTCCGTGTGCTCTGCATAACTACCTTATTTTCATTAGTTTGGTAATATACTGAGTTCTAGCACAGTATTATTCTCAAGGGAAAACAAACATTTATCTATTGCAGATTTGTGTTTGAACATGCTGGCGAGCCGTGTGCCTACACACCTGCATTAATGAAAAGAAACATTCAGATGTGACTATATTAAATGTTATTAAAGATAAATAGCAGACTGAATATCAGAAAAACATTAGAACTAGATATGAAGGATTATAGACAAGTTTTCTATTAATCTCAGTTTATGCTGTTTTAAAACCACCTGTTCTCTATGTTTGCATTGTCTTCTTCATCTCTGTCTCACTCTCTTTAAGAAACAAAATATTTGAAGAGCAAAAGAAAATTACTAAAAAACTGAAGCTGAAGTCTGGAGAACATGGAAACAAACCCCTGAGTTTTCTCTGTATGCACCATTTTGTATTCAACAGGTGGACCAAGAGTCAACAACGAACTCTTAAAAGTCTTTGAAACAGCCACAGACATACTGTAACTAGAGCACAGGTTTGGTATGAAATGTGGTTCTTGCTCTGCACAGGCAGATAAAGCTTGTGAATTGTAGATATTTGTCCATTTGGAACTTCCTTTCTTTAAAGCACAAATATTGGTATAATCAATGAAGGAGTATGGAGAGTTGATTCTAGTGGGTGATTAATTTCAAGCAGAACTTGAGCAAGATGAAAGAAATGGGTTCTTATGCTGAAGCTGAAAGATGGAAAGCATGATTATGCTTTTATTGCTTCAGTTCCAGTGTGATAAATGTTTGGCCATAAATAAATTCCTTCTAATGCCCACGTAAAACTTTAGCACAATTTGGGCTGAGTTTTGCAAATGGTGATTCTCAGAGAGGTCATTGGCAAGAAAAATCAGTTTGATTGGTAGTAATTAATGAGAATTAATGCATTCCAGAAGAACTAAGAATAAGGGTGGTTGTATTGAATCTGACAGGGAAGAGAATTTCAGTAGAAGGTTATGAGGACAAATTATTTAGTTCTAGCAGGATTTGTCAAGCCAGAATATAGTCCCAAGAATTAGTGCTTTCCAAAAAATACAGTCACCACATTCATACATTTCAGAATAGAAAACTGATCTGTTATTTCATGCTCCCTGGGTGGAACAGAGGGCTGAGTGGCCCCCAGGCTAGAGGAAGGCAATAAGAATTCTCTGGGAGGTGACACAGTCTTCTTTTAACTATTTGCAGAGATTTGTGTGCTGAGCCCTAAAACCCTTTTTTTCTAACTTGGACTTCCCACCAAAATTATGGAAAAACTTGTGCAAAGAACTATTTGGGAGGCTTCAGAGAATACTTTGAACAAAGGCTGAATAAATTGCTACTTTCATGTATTTTTTAAAACCTGTGGTTTCTGAGGTCC
Organism: Florisuga fusca; assembly: GCA_038090715.1. Taxonomy (NCBI): domain Eukaryota; kingdom Metazoa; phylum Chordata; class Aves; order Apodiformes; family Trochilidae; genus Florisuga; species Florisuga fusca. The sequence continues at coordinate 7,006,241 of JAAWXA010000008.1, forward strand.
ATCTGTAAGCAAATAATTAAAAATATTATTTGCTTTCTCCATTAGTAATAACTCCCTCTCTTAAATCTGCAACCTTTAAATTTTAATCATTGGCTTTTAGGTTTAAAGGCATTCAAGTTTCATCATATATTTCCAGCCATGCTTTTTTCCACTTTGGATTTAATTATTCACAACAGAAGTCATCAGCCCATGCAGGTTCTGCAGTTGTGTATATCAATAATCTTTAGCTTTTCAGCTTTTAACATTAATTGTGAAATGAGGAAAAACCCCATCAAGATTACTGTTCAACAGATTTTTGAGATGCTTAGTTTTTAAGAATGTTACCTTAATATTTAGCTCTTCATTTCTGTACTTTAACCAAAACCTATTTATTTACTGTTCAGTACTCAGGTCACTCCTAAAGGTGAGTGTACTGTAGGTGCAAGTGTATCAGGAGTAAAAAATGTGTAGTTTAACACACACACAGAGATGCTGTGTGTATGTACACCTTGGCACAAAGTATGCATATCAATATATCTTCCATGAAACACTGGCTTTGTTAAAAGAATGTAAAATTCCACAGGGAATAGTTATTGTGGGGTAATTACATCCATTAGTGTGAAGGACACTTGGCTTTATCTCGTTCTCATCCCTTTTCTGGAAGAGGCAAAATGATCATAACTACCTGACTTGCATTGTCATACCTTATTACTTGACCAATTTAACAACATGCAGGACAAATATACTACAAAGCCAAGGCTCTCAGTGTTAATTAATCAGACATAGATAAGGAAGAGACCATTTTAAGGCTGAAAGAATACGTGTCTCAGAAGGGAAGCACCAGTTTACAGAAATGGGGTATTTCTTATTTAGAAAATTTGAAAAATCTTTCTATTACAGAAAGAAATACTGACTTTTGACTGACTTTGTGCAGGCATTTATATTTCCTCCAAAGCCTTAAAATGTCTAACAATAATTTCTGTGGCGAGATCCATTTGTAACTTCACTGCAACTGCCTCTGGTAATGATTTGATACTTCGATGGTAGTGATCTGTGCAGCAGAAGATATTACTGTGTTATGAGACCAGCCACAGAAAAATGTATGCAGGTACACTAATGTGCAGTATTTCCCTGTGATCATCATCATCTGTCTTAAGATACCTGAACAGAGTGCTGAATTAAGAGTATAATGCATAAGAGAATTTTTGTTGTTCAAAGGAAAAGTTATTTCTAGTTAGTGATCCAGGTGACCTAACTTTCACCTTTGTTTCAAGGGTGGTCTGTGTAGTATTTCTTGAATCTTTTGTTATGCATGTTTTTAAGGACTTGATATTAGCATGAAATAGAAATATCTTTATGTGAGTAATCTGGTCAAAATAATTGGTTTTGAAACAAAGAAATTGCTGAAATAAAGAAATTTTTAATGGTGAATATACAGAATTCTTTTCTAAGGTCCTGAAACAAGAGTTTTTCAGTCACGTACTTGTTTGTTATGGAGTTTGACTTAAAATTGTTACTTGTGTCACACGAGCATGCCATGTCCCATTTCCATTCCATTTCCTTCTATGTTGTCTGTTGCCAGGAGCAGAGCTCCAACTTGGCTTCTGGAAGACAGCCCCATGTTTCAGACTGCTGAGCACTGATTTATATGAGAAACGTGGCAGTCAGTGTGACAGTTCAGGCCTGGATTGGTTATGATACTTAAGCAAGTGATTAACAGGAAAACAGATGTTGGAGTTGTATCTTGAACAGAGAATGCAATGAGCAGTAGATCACATTTTTCTTTTCATAGACTCCAGAACACATTTGTAAAGTCGGGATTCAGTCGAATTCTATTTGCTCCAAAATTCCTTTTGACTCTGAAACTATCAGTGTGATCATGTATCTATTTACAGAGACTACAGAGCTGTGCTCTACAAATAATTCTAAAGCTTTTTTTGATAAAATTGGAAATAACCTTAAAAGCAAGCAAGTTCATACCTCCTTAAATGTAGTATCTGCTTACCTGTAGTCTTAGTGGCTCCTCTGTTCTTTTTCCATCACTTTACTATGTGGCTTTCACAGAAGGCCTGTTGGACACTCTCAAGACAGTGGTGTTTTGTATGAAAGATGCAACATTCCTGAATCTGTAGAAGTAAAATATATTAGTTACCTGAGTGTTAAGAAACCACTGGTAAGGCTTTCTTGCTGTTCACCTGTGAATTTATCTTCAGTACACCAATGCGAGTAATTTTAATTATCAAGACTTTAAAGTAGAGAAGAACATGCATAATTAAACACATCCTTGAATGAACTGCCATGGATTCTGCTGAAACAAGGATGCATGAGCATTGTTTCTAGTTCAATATAAGCAAAATATATATGTAATGTCAGAGGATCGTATGTCTGTGTATGTACTATCTGACAGAGCAGGAAATATTCAGACCTGAGATTAGAGAAATTATTCAGATTATTTTTTCAAGCAAGATTCTGTGGTTGTTTCACTACTCTGATCTTTGTAAATATCATAGAAGTCCCTAGGTCATAATCTCAGTCCACGTTGTAAGTTTGGAATCACTATGCTCAATAGAGCTGCAAGAACAATTATTCAGACAATGTCTGGGATTCATTTCTGGTCAGAGAGCTAGCAGGTAGCCATGGTGTGACAAAATGAGAGTGTTGGGTTTTTCATGCACAGTGTAAATTACCTGTTTTCGTGCATCATGTGAAAGGTACACACTTTTTTATCATCTTGAACATCAGCATCCAATATGTCAGTGTATATTTGATAACTTCAAAAGCCTTTCAATATTGTGCTGTTGTTTTCCTTGCTGATTACTGGTGAAGAGCCTTATAGAGCTTATCTCTTTGGGAAATGTAGACTATTTTTTGTCAAAGGCAATTTAAAAATACTCGTACAAGTCTGCATATGTGCTAGAAAACAGAATCAGTACATGGTATTAGATGGTGGGTTGTTTATTGCATTTGGTTGTGATGTCCATATCATATTACATCTGGCTATATTCTGACTTCAAGCACTGGGATATGTTTATGAGGTTTGCTAAATGATTATGACACTGTTGAGGTACTGCATGATTTCAGAGTTGAAGGACAGGTCAGAGGTTTTTTTCCAAAGTCTTCAGTAACATCTGACTTAGATCCAGGCTTGGAAATTCTCGTATTCACTGAGACAAAATACTGGTGTCCATTCCCATGGGATGACTTGTCAGTGTAGGTAAATGTTTTCAGTCTTGACTTTCTAGAAAGGTGAATTATTGAACGCAACTATAAACAACTGAAGTAATTGCTCCCAGGAAAAAAAACTTACTAGACAAGACTTTTATTTTTACTTAACTAAAACAGGTTTTTACCAACATCTATTCCACATGAAGGCCAGTGCTTTAAAATTCACATGCAAATCAACTGACTTCAGTAAGATTATTAAGATTAGTAATCCATATTTCCAGATGGAGGTTACTGTTTTAGGTTCTTGAAGGGTAAAATTCCTCTGGTTTGTAAAGTAAAAATGTTGCTTATTGGGCTGGGCTGGAATTAATAAAATCCTACACTGTTAAATTAACTGCAGAATTACTAGTGACTGCAAAGGACACCAAGATTTCACTATATATTAGCAAGCACTGATTAAAAGGGTTGAAAAGTTGGCTTTAGCTTTTTACTGCAGAATTGTTTTGCAGGACTTCCTTTAATAGAAATAAATCCAGAATATACATTGGTGAATGGAGTTAAATCAATGGCCAAACAGTCATAAACGTTGTTCCCCAGGGCTCAGTTTTGGGACCAGACTTTTTCAATATCTTTATCAGTGATCTGGATGAGGGGATCGACTGCAGTCTCCATAAGTTTGTGGATAAGATTAAGCTGGAGTGTTGATCTGCATGAGGATAAGAATGCTCTGCAGCAGGACCTGGACAGGCTGGGTGTGCCTGTCAATTGTGTGAGGTTCAACAAGGCAAAGTGTTGGGTCCTGTATTTTGGTCACAAGGCCCCCATGCAACGCTGCAGGCTTGGTGAAGAGAGGTGGGACAGATGCCTAGCATCAGGGACCTGGGTGTGCTGGTGGACAGCAGCTGAATGTTAGCCAGCAGTGTGCCCAGGTGGCCAAGAAGGCCAACAGCATCCTGGCCTGCATCAGAAATTGTGTGGCCACCGTGACTAAGGATGTGATCTTGCCCCTGTAACATGGCAGTGGTGAGGCTGCACTTTGTGTACTGTGTTCAGTCTGGGGCCTTGCTGCAAGAAGGACATTGAGTTGTTGGACTTGTCCAAAGAAGAGAAGTCAAGCTGGTGAAGGGTCAAGAGCACAAGTTTTAACGACAGGCAGCTGAGAGAATCAGGATTGTTTCTTCTAGAGAAGAGGAAGCTGAGGGGAAACCTTAATCACTTTCCACAGCTATCTGAAAGGAGTTTGTAGTGTGATGGGGGCTGGTCTCTTCTCACATAACTGGTAATAGGACGAGAGGAAAAGGTTTCAGGTTGTGCCAGGGGAGGTTTAGAAAAAAGAAAAAAGAAAGTTTTCTTTACTGAAAGACTGGTCAGGCATTGGAACAGGCTGCCCAGGGAGGTGTTGGAGCCACCATCCCTGGAGGCCTTCAGAAAACATGTGGACATAGCATTTCAAGAGATGGTTTGGTTAGCATGGTTTGGTTAGACTTTGGTATCATAGTGGTCCTTTCCGACCTTTATGAATCCATCCTTTGTGACCATTTAAATAACACTGCTAAAGCTGTAGCAGCAGCTTTGATGCTGTTCACAGCAGTGTCTTTGCTGCTGTTGCATGGCTTTCTATTCAGAGGCTGTAAACAGAGACCATTTTATGTCTCTAAATAATTTTTAAAAAATCTATTATTGAATTATGTGCACATGTATATTTAATATGCTTATATGTATATCATAATTTGAAGTTTCTTCTTGTGTCTCAAGTAACTCATTGTTCCCTTGTCCTTTACTTGGCCACTTTTCTTGGGCAAGTAAATAAATGGGTGACCATCATATCTGGAGATACAACATGCATGTGCTGTGTACACAGGCCCAACTAGGACCTCCTAAGTCAAATGCTTAGCTGCACAAAAACGTTGGTGACATGAGAGTGTAAGTATGGAAAGGTGCTGTGCTTTGCTCTGTCTTATTCTGTAGTCATATCTGGGAGATAAATAGGAAAGTCTTTTTCCATCTGATAGATTCTTCATTGATATTAGGGCTCAATATACTTCTTTCAGCTCTTTTGTTCAGGTAGAACCAGACAGTTTTCTGTATTTTTTGTGTATTATTTATTTGCATTTAATTTCTATAAATCAGAGTATTGAACACATACCTTTATATACATACAAACTCAGATGCACAGTTTGATATTTTGGGTTTCAAGTGATTGGTTTTGAGCAAAATTCTTCCTTTGTTTTGAGAAAAAAATCTTCCATAAACAAGTAAAATATATTAACAGATCGATACCATACTGAGCAATGATGAATGCTTTCTGTACCTCAGTATCTTACATTTCTGGATCAGACCTTTTAGGCGGGAGCTGCTTTTGTGCTAAACAAAATAAATCGATTTATAGTATGGAGCAAACCCTCTCTGTCAGCATATCAAGTTGTGAAATGGAGCAGAAGCAAATAAATACAATGAAGAATTATTTTCTTTTCATAGAAAGAAGTTGCAATGGATGCAAGCTGTTCCAAACCAAACATCTTCATTCAGTAAGAGTAACCTGACAATAAGCCATGCAATTACATGGTGTGGAATGAACAACTCAAGCTTGGGAAATCTTCCTTATAATGGTAAATAAAGAACTACTTCTTTTTTTTGTGAATGTAACTATCTTCTCAACTGCCTTGAGAAAGAGTGCAGAGATGATTCTCTCATGCTACCAACGAGGAAACCCTTTTGAGGGCATTACATTAGGTGTAAGTAATACATTGTTATCTGAGGAAATATGTGAATGTATGATCATGATAATTGCAGTTTTATTTGCTTTTCATTTTATTAGTTTAATAGTTTTATTACTCCCTGGCTGAATAGTTACTTTGTGTTATTAGAAGTGATTTCAATAAGTAATTATATTAGCAGGATTGAACATCTTATTCAGAAAGCCTTTCAGCTGAAAGGTAAGGAGGAATTATTTAATGTATTATGGTAATGTATTCATTTTTTGTACCTTTTTTTATTATCCATATCCTGTGGTAACTTTCAGTCTGTTCTGGAAGGATACAAATGCAGCAGTTACACTGATTCCTGTCCCAAGAATACAATGATGACTGTTGTCTCCTGTTACAGTCCTGTTGTTTTACCAGAGTGCAGACCTAAATATCAGGCATAAATACTTAGAGTAATCCTGCACTCCTGATTCCCTGGCCTCCTACTGCAATTCTGTAATAAACAGGTTTTGTTTGTACTTTGGTAAAATGTAGCTCATCTGAATAAATCCACATCACAGTGGATCAGCTTTAAATACAGTCAGTACAAATTTTTTGTTCTGCTACAAAAGAACTTTAATCTGTTTAATTGCTTCGAGCTAGCTGTGATTTAGTTTTCTCTTTAAGGCAAAAGCAGGTTTTTTTTTTTCCCCAAGGTTTTTTATTTGCACCTTAATGATCAGTAGCCAACTTACAGTGAATTGTGCTTAATTCAGTGAGTTTTCAACATGTGCACATCCGACTACCTCAGACTTAAACTGTACATGGTACAGAACAAATTGCAGTGACAAGTTGATAAGAAGCCTACCAGGCCAGGGCTGGGGTCTCATGAAATTACCATAATTTAGTGTAAAGCCAGTGGCCTCCAACTAGCAATGATAATGATGGTTTTGTTAGACCAGTCTAGAAAATTCATAAAGATTGTGCTTATGTTTGGGCTCAAAACAAGATAAAAAATGAAAATCTGCTTTATACGTTTCTAATGTTACAGGTGCAAGAAGCTCCGTCAAAAGGAACTGTTCATACTCTTTAAGGTGAAATCTCAGAGCAGTATCATGGCAAAAAGGGAGTCTCATCCTTATGTGAAAACAGATGATGAAGGTAATTACATTTCTTTAGATAACACCAGTTAGGCTTTTAATGGAACAGTATGTCTAGTGATGATGTGCTTGAGGAAATCATAGAATGGCTTAGGCTGGAAGGGACCATAGAGATCACCCATTCCAACCTCCCTGCCATGGCCAGGGACATCTCTCATCTAGACAAGGTTACTCAAAGCCTCATCCAACCTGGCCTTGAACATCTCCAGGGAGGGGACAGCTACAGCTCCTCTGGGCAGTCTGTTCCAAAGTCTCACCACCCCTGTAGTGTAAACCTGTTCTCCTTCAATTTAAAAGCACTTGTCCTATTGCTGGACACTCACAAAAAGTCCCTCTCCATCCCTTCTGTAGGTTCCCTTGAGATATGGGAAGGCAGCTATAAGGTCCCCAAGAGTCTTCTCTTCTTCAGTCTGAACAATTCCAGCCTCTCCTCATAGCAGAGATGAAATGTACAGAAAAAATTTTGTGCATTCCAATAAAGTACCCTTTGGAATTACTTCCAAATTAGCCTAGTTAGTGTCTTAGGTGAGCCTTAGCTTTTGGGCACAGCCTAAGAGGTAGGAAAAATACCACTGTAAGTCTGCCAAAAAGAAAGTAGCAGAATTACCAGTGCTTGAAGTAAAGCAAAGAGTCCTACAAAGCTTCTCTGTATTTGTTTTCAGTGACAGTAATGGTGATCAACCATTGGAACAGTTCCCTAAATGAAGTATTATCTTCTCTTCTGTTTAAAATTTAAATTATGTCTCTGGAGGATTACTTTCCTTTAGGAAGTAGTTGTTAGGTTGAATAGACTAAACTAATTAAATATAATAGTTATTCATGTACTGTATGTTAGATTTTCACTTGCTGTAATTACTTTTTGACCACTGCTGTTAAATTAAAATGTAATTACCTAATACAATTGTTAAAGGAGACATGTCTAACAGAAGTAAAATACTCTGAAAAAGTTTGTACAGGCTCCAGGTAATGTGTTTCTGACAGGAGAAATGTTTAGGCAAAGGAAGAAGTTAAATTAGATAACCAAATAAATAAACGGGAGAAGCATTTTACAAAATCTCTCAGAATTATCACGAATATATTACTAGACAAAGCCTTGAGACTGTTGGGATAGCTTGAAAATCTGAATCCGTTGGTAAAACAGAAGCAAGGTAGATAGTAACTGCAGATAATGGGCTAAAACCAAAATAAAACAGAGTCTGGATTTTGAATAAAATGTTCAAAACCCATGGAGAAAAGCAGTAATTGAAACAAAACCCATTGCCAACTTACACATTTGAATAGTGGAATAAAATTATGCTAATCTAACATATCTGCCTTATTGTGCTTTTCTGTTCATTATGCTGCATGCATAAGTATGAGATGGTTATTATCCCTTTGATAATAGTCCTTACTTATCTGCTTCCAATTGGTATGCTCTTTCTGAGCACTGCAAATGCTGTCTTCTGAAGGATCTTGTTTACCAAATGAGCTTTCTCTGCTTGTTATATTGTATTTTAATTTAGTTTTGTTTACATCATGTAAAAGGTATTGCAAATGATATTTACTAAATTGTATTATAGGTTATTTGATGCCTACATATCACTGGGTACTTCCCACATGATCTCTGGAGAATTCTATATCCAGTTCTTAAGGGTTATGCTGCAGAACCAGAGCCAGTCATAACTGGCATCTCTAGTCAATAAGCAATACTGGGCCCTTCAGAGAAAGATTCAGGCTGTTCTTACAGGGCACCTAATTATGGCCCTGGGAGGTGTTTTTCTGGGAATTGTAGTTAGTAGTTAGTGCTTAGTGCTTTTGTGATTTATGAATTACATATCATTGTCCCTAGTATTAATTTTCTGTGGTAAGATTTTTTTTTTTTTTCCCTGGTAAATATTAGTATTTCATAGTACTGTCTGAGTGTTCAGTATGTTGCTAAAAGGCCTTAATTGTTGGCCAGAAAGTGATACATGACTTTGTGTATGCACTAAGGTCCAGCAGCATCCTGAAGTCTTTCTTCTGACAGGTTTTATGCCCTGAATTTCAAAGTCAGGTCATTACTCTGATGCTGAGCTCTCATTAAGGTTGACCCTAAAGAGTTGGCACTGTCACACCTCAATGCAGCACAGATCTAAAAATAAGATGTGCTAATCTGTAAACCTTAACTGTCCACCCTGTCAAATCTTTCTTATGCTTCATTTTTATATAGCTTGGTACCTCCCCAAATATTTTCTTTCTAGCACAGTCTCAGCATGAGTGCTAGAGAAAACTTTTGCCCCCCCCATGTTAAATTAGTCCAAAGACATTTGTTAAGAGTTTTCACATGGGAGACAGGAATTTGAGCAACCTTGGGGGAAAAGTAGATAAGCAATTTGGTCTCTCTTACCAAAGTTTGCAGAAAAACCTAAATTATTGCAGAAAAAGGTTTTGTTTTCTTTTTTATTTGTTTGGGGTTTTCCTTTTTTAAGAAACCTGCATTTACCTGGTCCTGTAGGTGTGATTTAGCTACACTCTGCAAAAGAGTAGTGTGTGACCCTTTATCAGCATTGGGCATAATCTGGGCAGTGAGATGGTGAATGAAACTTGTCAGCACTGAGTTTCTCTGTGCATTTCTGAAAGAAAATTTTCAGGCCTGGAGTGATATTAGAAGTTTAAGACTTCATTGAGGCCAAGTAGAAGGGTCCTGCATATGGGTCAGGGCTGTGTCAAACACAAATACAGGCTGGGTGGAAAAAGGATTGAGAGCAGCCCTGAGGAGAAGGACTTCTGAAATCTTCTTAAAAAAAACTTTAGGATATCTAAGGGTTCATTTTTTGGGTCTCATTCAAGGTACTTTGATAAAGCACAGCCATAAATATTTTGAGCAGCACGAGTGCTTTCTCACAGATGCTGCTTGACCATTTTCATTCTTTAAATGTCCAATCAAATTCTACACTAAAAGTGTAGTTGGAAATTTGGCAAAATTCTTGGAGCTATAGTTTATTAAACAAATTCTACAGCTGCAAAGTTTTAGCAATTTTTATTTTGGAACTATGTCAAAAGCTTTGCATTGTGTAAATGTTCATAAAAGACTTGGTTATGCATCACTGATTAAATTTAAACTAGATTTAATTGTGGCTGGCTTTCTGCAGTGTTCAAACCCCTGTTTTAGTGGGGGGATGAGCACTGAAATAAATGCCACTTAGAGCCTCATTCTGCAGAGTACATATTAATCTCAAAATGGCACAAGAATCTTCTCATTTAATCTGATAAGAGCACTGCAAGTATTGAGCATTTATTAACAGTGTTGGCCATGCCTGCACTGCAGCACAGCAGCAGACCTGGGGTCCTTCAGAGCACAGTTGTGCTTGGTTTTAGGAGTGCAAAACCTTCATGCCCACCTGCACTCTAACTTTCTACCTGTTACACCTTTTGAGATCTATCTGTGCATTATGGTAAATGCCCAGCCACTAACTTTCTCTTAGCATTGGACTGATTTTTATTTGCTTCATTGCACTTTGAAGATAGGGTAGATGAAAAAGTATCTTCAACATTAGAAGTATTTAATTGGAAAAATCTTTGAATTTGAAAACACTGATGAGAATGCAGTCACTGAAAAATAACTGATATGCAGGCAAACACTCCTCACTTAAGTTGGAGCTGACTTTTAAGGTGATAGTCCACAGGTTTTTCAAACCTATTTTGGAGTATTTCAATTTTGACATGTAAATAAGTGAGAAAAGCAGTCCTAAAATCAAGTAAATTGAAATAATCCATCTGTACTTAAAAATCTTTTTTGTGGGATCAATTACTTTAAGTGATGTGCTTTGGAACAAGACAGATAGAACAATATTACAGAGCACAGTGTAGTCTTTGGGTCAGCTGTAATGACAGAAACATCCCAAGAGCTTTTCTGGTACGTTCAGAAGAAAATTAAGAGACTCCTGTTCTTTTATGTTACTTACAAGAAATCAAGCAGGTATTTTTGCAGATTAGAGGTTTTGACTTGACAGTAGGAAACAACTAATGTCATCCACATATTTAGGCCACCTGCAAAATCCAAGTGTTAGGAATTGGAACATCATGCTGTGAATGTCAAGTAGCACAAGTGTTTTCAAGCATAGTGCTTGCTGATTTGCCAGGATACATTGACTCAAGTGTTTCATGACTTCCTAGTTTGAGCAACAGAAGTGGAATACAGATAGAAGAATTAAAGGTTTCTTTTATAACAGATGCAAATCTTGAAAATCTGATCTATCCTCCGAGGTTCTTTTGCTTGAGGATTTTTAGTTTCAGAACGTTCTTGTGCATATAAAAGCAGCCTTCATGATATATTCAGAAAAATATTCATTCTCTGCTTTGGAAGAGCAGTAAGAGGAAATAAAATTTGTCTTTACATTTTTTTGTGTGTGCTCTTGTAGTGACAAATAAGTTTCTTGCTTCCTCAGTGATTTCTTTTATTTGCTATAAAGCAAATAAAGGACTAGAATTAATAGCTTAAATCTTCCGGTGGCAAAATTCTTGAGCTTATTTCCTGTATGTTTCCATCAGGTTTTGATTAAAAAAGAAATCTATCTTTTCTCTTATTGCTTTCATTGAGTTACATTTAGTTACACTTGTTAGGAAAATGCATTGTCATGATTAATCAGTAAGCATTTTTATTTTGTCTCAGTGGTTCTGAGCTCAATCTGATATTAAGGTGGAACTCTGTATTCTCTAATGAATGCTTAATAATGAACTGGAAAGGGGAAGTGAAAATATAATAAATATTAAATATTTCATAAGTAGCAAACCCTGATTACTGTCAGAGATCCATTCAGTGGGAAATCTCTCACCACTAATTAGCAGCTCCCAGGTGGACTTCGTATCATAGATAATGGGTCTTTGGACCTAGTTACTCAACCAATTTTCTACCCACCTGCATATCACACCTCCAGCTTGGCTACAAGGATACTATAGGATACTGTGCTGAAAGCTTTTCAGAAGTTGAACTGTGTTTTTTGCTCTCTTGCCATCCACAAAACCACTCATCTCATTAGGGATGGCAGTTGTATTCATTATGTGCACTTTTCTGTGTGGTGGTTGGCTTTTTCCAGTCAGGAACCTCCCATTTGCTATCATCTTTCAAGGCTGGTGGTAAGTTATCTTTTTTTTTTTTTTCCCTGTGTCCCCATTAGCAGGGAAAAGAATGCAGAGAGGAGACTGGTTTTGCTTTTTCACATAGAACATATCATCAGTAGTGCACTGCAGTGAATATGGCAGAGAGCTTCAAGAGTGATTTTCCAGTTCACCAACTATTGCATTAAAGGAATGCAACATAGCTATAGCATTAAATTAGAAGGCCACTTTTAATTTTAAGCTGAAAAAGACATAAATTAACTTGTTTTAATAAATAGAAATGAAATCTTTAAAAAAACACTTCTTCCCTGCAATCTGTCATTAGCCTCTTTTCCAACACTATCAGGTGCAGTATTGCAAAGAGAAAAATACATGGTATTTATGTTCCCTTATTGTGTGCAGACTAGATGAAAAGGTGACAGGAAATAAATACATTAAATGTGGGCTATTGACACATTTTTACTTGATTTCTTCCTTGTTTCTCTTCCTCTGTTCTTCATAGAATATAGCTGGTCTTCTGGCTAACTAAATAATTGAAATTATTTGGAAACTCCAAAGATACTCCTCATTAATTTTCGCCAGATAAATAAACCAGAAAATAATAAATTTAGCAGCTCTTAAGCAGTTAACTGCATTAATAGTCAGACAGATCAGATTTATGAGTTAATACTGTATTGAGATAAAGGGGATAATATCTACCTTGCCACGTGACTTTTTCAAGCTGTCTGCAGCCCTAGGCAGACATTCTATGTATGCCACATTTAAAAGGTTAGCTCTGTATCTGGAATGAAGTTCAGAGCCTCAGGCTCAAATTTGACTATGTTTTGCTTGATACCTACTTTTGCAAGGATATAAAGCAGCTATAAACCTGTCTCACCAACCTGTTTATAGCTGTTCTGCAGGTCTGCAATGATGTAAAGTAGTGGGATTAAGGGGAAAAAATCTGATTCTTGGTTATGTTTGGAAAAGGAAGTTTAGATTTTTGAAGCACAGTTACATAGAAATTTAAAAATAATCTGCAATTATGTGGCAATTTACATGTTTGCATAGTGAAATTATACACAAGACCCTGCTTGCTCTTTTCTTTGAAAATATTCAGCAGGTGCATAATTCACTCTTCTTTTATACACAATCCATTTTGGTGTCATAAACCCTTGAAAACTGCAACCCGTAGCATAATTCTCGTAATATTTTCTGGTGTAAATGATTGAATATCAATAACAAGGATGGACTGAGAAAGAAAGTCTGAACAAGCAAAGCAAAACACATATTTGCATGGGTTCATTTTTCAAAAATGCATTTAATTTACAAGTGTAGGAGGGGGAGAAGTTTCTATACCAACTTAAAACCATACTCCTGACATTTATTTTACAAAATTATAACATGCCTATCTGTTATAGTTATCTGTTACAGTTGTGTGCTAGGATGATAAAGAGCTGCTTTATCAGACTAAAGAATGCTTTTTCAGTTCATTATGACAGAAGACTCAATAGAATGCAACTTCTGAAATCCCTCCAACTAAATCTATTTTTAGCTCTTATTTTTTACACTGCTATGTAAGAGGAAAGGAAATTTATTCCTAGAAAGGAGTAATTTACTAACTGGAATAAAAACAAAGGGGGAAAACAAGTCAGCATTGAAGGTCAGTGTCTTATTCAAAATACTGCTTGAGGAATATAGTTGAATACTCAGTGCTGTTTCTGTCATGGATACAGTGTTTATTCTTTCAAATAAAAACAGCAGAAAACTTAATCATTAAACTGTAACTTTTTCCTGAGGAGTTCTGGGATATTAGTTCATCATTCTTGCAGATACAATGGCAAAATAAATGTGACATCTTAAATTGAAAGTGGATGAGAATGTTTTTGCAGGCACTGTGTGAAGTTTTACGTGTGTGCAGTTCCCCTCAGCCAACCTTAAACTCAGGCAATCAAGATGCATTTTGATGACTGATGTATTGACCCAGAGCTGGGTGTTTGTATTGTTCCCCCAACATTAACTCTCATTAAGACTTAGGCTCACTGAAACCAATCAGCTGGAAAATCAGAATTTTGTAAGAGTATTTATTCTAACCAAGTTAGGCTTGGAGGTCTTATTATTTCTTGGAAAATTCTAAGGTCCTAGTGGGATCCAACTTGTCTAATTCCAGCTAGGTCCTCTCTACAGTCAGTTGAAAATGGTGATGATTATAGATCCCTAGTATCTAGATACTATTTTAGCCTAGAGTTGCATCCAATTAATTGTGTTTCAGGATTAATTGCTGCACATAAACAAATAATATAAGTCCTTTCAGAGAAGCACTGCTTCTATTCAAGCTGCTGTGTTTTCAGTGCAAGTATATGCATAGCTGAAGAATTTCCAGTCGTAGATTATTTATGGAAAAGCATTAAGACTGTAAGATACAGACAGTGCTTACAAGATGGGTTACATTTCTGCCAGTAAGGATATAAACTATTTCAAAATGCTTATGTAATTTCATTGCAATTTTTCTTATTCTCCAGAGATGTCTAAAACTTGCCTAGAATTCATAAAAGCTATTCAAAGGGGGGGGGAAAAAGACAAACCTCCATCCCTTCTACTGCAAGGAAGAAATTATATTAGCTAGAATCTTCTTTTGATAAACCTCCCTTGAAGAAGGCAGAATGCCATGGTGAGAGGTCAGTTTGGCCTATTGCCCATCTTAGGAGATTCAGGCAAATATTAACTGCCAAGAATGTTGCCAGATGGTTTAACCAGCATCTCATGTTCACTGAGATGATGTCTGATTGGGATGATGGGTAATTTGACAAATGTCATTAAATATTGCCAGGGCTTTTGCAAATTGTATTTCACCCTTGTTCTTCATTGGTGGTGATGGCATATTGCTTAACCTGAGTGAGTGTATGATCCAGTGTTTCAGTGTACAGGCTTTGGGAATCTTGTTCCTGCATTAACAGCATGCAGTGCAATTAAATTTTTTATTGGAAATAATGTGAATGTAGTATTCACTTCTAAGGGAATTCCACTGTTGTTTGGCATCAATTAACTTGACATAAAAATCATTTGTTACAATTCCCATGTAAAGCAGAAATATTTATCTTAAGTGGCAAATTACACTTAGCTCTCTTGATTTTTATGTTGATGTAATTTTATTCCACTGTAACTAATTTAACATTAATTAATGTCCAGATTAGCATTTCAATGCTAATACATCAACATTGGGAATTGCTGGGATTTTCCTTTTACACAATTTAGTTGGCACATGCAATTAGGAATCAGGGAGCACTCTCTTTCTTTTTGGAAAGCTGATGGAACTGCCTTTCTGTCATAGTTCCAAGAATATATAACATAGTGGATGGATTCTTCATGGGTTGATTGATGTGATAGCATCCTGATGTTACTTCAATCTCAGTGTTGTGGGATCCATATTCTCCAGAACTGAGCAGTGGGATTAGCTTTTCTGCAATGCTAGCACGTGCTCTATTCAGATTGCTTTGAATGAAATTACATGTTCATTTCCTAATACCCTTCAAAATGCCTTTTAACTTGTGTTACATTATGGACGATGAACAAAAAGTGTAAATAGCATAGTCATAAATATGTATAAAATGGAAACACTGGAAAGTGTTATTGAAAGACAACTGGAGTTGTGTGTCTTCAAGGTGTGGAATTGCTCTCAGTGGCTTTGCAAAACCAAACTGGAAACAATGCTGATATGGTCATACCTGTGTGAGAGGGCAGTTCCCATTTTTTTATGATAAGCCAGTTCTGTGCTTCTAAGAGGTGACTGTCAGTTTGTGTTGTCCTCCAGTACAGTGCAAACACAGGCCACTGTGGGAGGACCTGGGATGTTCACTCTTGTGTCATCACAGAAGGTATTTTATTTATTGATAAAAAAGTTCAAGCTGTCTCTGCATAGGCCCTTTGTCCTACAGCTGCTCCAAGAAGCTGTGCTGCTCAGTTCTCTTTGTCCTGATTGGGGATCTGCCCTTTGTCTTGACTGTGAATGTGCTACTGGTTTGGAGGCTGTTTGCTATCCAGTGAGTGTTGAGGCAGACAAAGGTTTGGGGTTTTTTTCTGGATTTTTCAATGCTTGTCCAAGGAATGCCTTAGGCTATAGATAAATTCTTCTGGAAATTCACTGCTCAGTGATTCAAGGGATACTTATGAAGAAAGAGTGATATGCAGACTTGCATATTCCTTATTCATAATACAGACCCATGGGTTAGACTACATTTAAAAGGTCCTATTTTATGAAATAAAAATTACTTCCCATACCCACATGTGTGGCTGCCTGAAATAACAGTCTGAATCTAAAGAGGAAACAGGACTAATTTTCTGAAGGAGTACATACTTCCCATTACTCAGGTGATAAGTTTAGGAATTCTTTTTTATCTTTTGTAAAATTTGGTCATAGCAGTCTCCCTGTAATCTGCATCCACGGGCTTCCATTATTCTTTGATTTTTTCATAGCCATTCAGTTTGTACACCTTTTCTTTTCATTATTAGTATTCCCTGGGTGTTCAGTTTTTCAGCAGCTGCTAGGGTAGCCCAGCTTCCTACTGTCATTAGAAGGACACCCATCTGACAGCAGTCCCAAGAAACCAGCTAACAACTTGCAGGCAATTACCAAGCCAGAGACAGCTCAGTTCTGCAGAATTCCTTTTTTATCACTATATAAACAGTAAGACTTCACCAGAGGTGTAGTTAACAGTGGTACAAATTGGTGGACATGAAATGGGAGTCAGACTCTATATGTCTGGGCAAGTAGTAGAAAATTTGAAAGTCCCAGGAAGGCAAATTATGGCAGTTTGGAAGGTATAGGGCAAATGATGTCTGTGTAAAAAGGAGAATTTTACGAAGAGCAGTGAGTGCATATGAGAGCATAAAAGAAGAAAACTACCTTTGTGGAATAAAAATTAACCATTGAAAAAATATTCTGAAGAGAAAAGCACAGGAGGGATGGCTGTCACTCATAACTTGATTTAAACCCAGCAGGTAATAATGTTACTTCAGCCTGAACCTGCTTCTCCTGAGTAGAAAATGTCACCATCTTAAATAAAACATGTTCCACCAAAGCATGATCCCAGCAGTTGACTCAGATGAGAATTTTACACTCATCTCTGAGTAATGTTTGGGGTGGAATTTTTTTTGTTTTGTTTTTGTGGTACTCTTTTTAAATAAGCAGAGCTGTTTGAAAGAAGTTCGTGGTCTTATAGATTACTTTTGTGTTTTTCATTCCTGTTACTGCCATGATGGCAAATTTTGAAATGGACAGAGACCCTAAATTTGCCATCTAGCAAATATTGAAATCAGGTGAATTGTGGCTTTGTTTACATTAGGTGTTTTGTTGCAACACAGTAAGTCTATTGAGACAGTTGTTGCTGAGACTGTGTGTATCTTTATTATGTTTGAGGGTTTATTCTGATTACTTGGTCCCTTGATCCACTGTCACCTGAAGAACATAAGGTGGAAGATTTCTAAGGGGAAAAGATATTAGGTGCACAGTGGATGATTTTGTGCTGATCAACCATATGCTGGGATACTTTCAAAGAAAAGCTGCTGGCTTTGTTTTCTTCAAAAGGAATCCAATTGCATACACCAAAAGTGCTGTGAAAGGTGAATGTGTTTATGTGGAGATATTCAGGAGATCTTTATCTCCTATGTACTCAAGACAAACAGAACTACAGTACTTCAGCTCCTTAAGACAGGCATAAACTACATATTTATTCTTCATATGAGGTTATGCTGTTAGACCAGCAGTCAGCTGTGTGTCAACATGTTCACCAGGAGTGGAACAAAGCACATGAAGGCTGAAGAACAGGCTGAGTTGGTGACAAGCATCCTTGTTATTTGCCCTGTGCTCAGACTTCCTTTGTCTCTGAGTGACATTTAGCAGAACTGGCTGTGCCACACTAGGTACTGCTGCTGCTTCCTTCTCAGGTGGCTGAACTGCTGCATAAAAATATTTTTAATGAAATCATAAGTACTGGTATCCAGAGGCTGAGGATAGAATCCAGCCCTCTGGAGCTAACTACATCGCATGAGTTTGCTCTACTGCGATGCAACTCATGCAACTTGAAGGGTAAATTATTCATTGTTATTCTCAGTCCTCCTGTCAGGTACTGCACAAGCATTGGAGAAGACACTCTACCCAGCCTGGAGGGTATAAAAGTGATTTCAATGAAATTTCAAAACCAGCCAGAGGGAAAACTAAGAAATAAATTCCAGACCATACGACTTCTGATTGCTGCCTTAATCAATAGCTGTTCCATCTGGACTTCCCCTACAGTGGCCATATTTCATCTGGTTCAGTTGTAAAGCTGATACATTAAGATTTTTTTGACTACCAGATGTTTTGCCAGCCTCTGCAGCAGCAGAGATAAGATATTAATCTATGGAACTGTTACGTCTTGAAAGTAGTGTGTTAATGATATCATTTAAGCTTGCTAGTCGTTCTGAGGATGAAGTAGCTTTGTTCAGAGGAATTTACTGTATTAAGAGGTAAACAGCCTAGACAAGCTATCATTCTGCCATAACTTGAAAGCTAGGACCTGCAGCAAGGTGAATTGTATAGCTAACCAAGTGCCAGACTTGCTAAATGGACCTTTATTTACTTTGAAATGGGTCTGTTTGAAGCACGGGCTGTTTTGGGTAGCAGGCATTTAGCCTTATGCATACTTCATTTTGATCTTCTTGTACAAAATCGTGTTGCACTTCACTGTGAGAGGTGAGACAGTTAAGTGAGATGTAGCTTGTGTGATATTCCAAATAGAAAACATTTTTTAAAAGTGTAGATTTAAAAAATAATTCAGCAGAGGACATAAATTACTCTGCAATAAGTAGGCCAAGTCAGCAAACACTGGGCAATTCAACATGAAAATTTGATTCAGATCACATGGATAATTCATGCCTCACATTTCTTCTCCTTCAAGTTCAGGGCAAAAGTAATGATAGAATTCTAATTAGCACTACTAGAAATTACCGTATTCTGTTTTGTCATAGTAGAAATAGCTTTGTGTTTCTCTGCATTTTATTCTTTATCTGTAAATATCTTTCTACAAGGATATTTTCTGAACTGGCAACAACGCTTCTGTGCTACCCTACTTTTTGTTGTTGCTGTTTATTGGGTGTTTTTTGTTAATTTTGTTAATTTGGTTTGTTCTGTTTTGTTTTTTTTTTTCTTTTTATAAAAAAGACACCTTTCATTGTTCTCACCCATTAAGAGTACCAGTTTGTGAATGATCTTCATCCAAATCATCTGTCCTTGTTAAGGCTCTCCCATCTTCTGTGAATGGCTGGGTTGGAAGGGACCTTAAGGATCACCCAGTTCCAACCCCCTGCATGGGCAGGGACACCTCCCACCAGACCAGGTTGCTCAAGGCCCCATCCAGCCTGGCCTTGAACACTTCCCTGGGCAACCTGTGCCAGTGTCTCACCAGCCTCACAGGACAGAATTTTTTCCTAATGTCTAAGTTAAATCTCCCCTATTCAAGTTTTAAACCATTTCCCCTTGTCCTCTCACTACACACCTGTGTAAAAAGCCCGACCCCAGCTTTCCTGTAGGCTCTTTCAGCTATTGGAAGGTTGCTCTAAGGTCACCTCAGAGCCTCCTCTTCTCCAGGATGAACAACCCCAACTTCCTCAGCCTGGCTTCATGGGGAGGTGCTCCAGCCCTCTGATCATTTTATTGGCTTTCCTCTGGGCATGTTCCAGGAGCTCTGTGTCCTTCTTATCTTGGGGACTCCAGAACTGGACACAGCACTCCAGGTGGGGTTTCAAAAGCGCAGAGGAGGAGAATCCCCTCCCTTGACCAGTTGTCTGTGCTGCTTTTGACGCAGCCCAGGACATGGCTGGCTTTCTGGGCTGCAAGCACACAGTGACAGCTCATGTTAAGCTTCTGGTCCACCACCCCCTCAAGTCCTTCTCCTCAGGGTTGTCCTCAATCCTTTCTCCTCCCCACCTGTGTTCGTGCATGGGTTTGCCTCAACTCAGATGCAGAACCTTGCACTTGTCCTTGTTGAACTCCATGCAGTTCACATGAGCTCACTTCTCCAGCCTGTCAAGGTCCCTCTGGATGGCATCACTTCCCTCCAGCATAATTGACTTCACCAGACAGTTCAGTGTTGTCAGGAAACTTGCTGAGAGTGCACTCAATTCCCCCCTTCATGTTGCTGACAAAGATGTTAAACAGCACTGGTCTGAGCACTGACCCTTGAGGAACACCACTCATCACATCTCCTTTTGGACACTGAGCCATTGATCACAATTCTCTGGGTGTGACCATACAGTCAGTTCCTTATCCAGTGAGTGGCCAGTCCATCAAATCCATGTTGTTCCAGTGTGGAGATCAGAATGTCCTGTGGGACAGTGCTGAATGCTTTGCACAGGCCCAAGTAGATGACATCTGTTGCTCTGCCTTTGTTCACTGGGGCTGTGACCCCATTGTAAAAGGTCACCAAGTTAGTCAGGCAGAACTTGTGAAGCTGTGTTGTCACCAGTCACCTCTTTGTTATCCACATGCCTGAGCAGAACCTTCAGGATGATCTGCTCCATGATCTTGCCAGGCACAGAGTTGAGACTGACTGGCCTGCAGTTCTCTGGGTCTTTTTTTCAGTTTTTGAAAATGGGGGGGTTTTTTCTCCTTTTCTAGTCAGCAGGAACTTCACCAGACTGCCATGACTTTTCAAATAGGATGGACTTCGAATGATAAAGTGGCTTTGCAACTTCATCTTGCAGAATTCTTTCAGGAGCCATGGCCGGATCCCATCAAGTCACATGGATTTGTTCACCTTCAGGTTCTTTAGGTGGTCTCGAACCTGCTCTTCATCTCCAGGGGGGGTATCTTCTTTTACCCAGTCCTTTCCTTTGGCTTCTGTAACATGGAATGTGCCAACAGAGGCAAAGCAGTCATTGAGTACCTCGGCCTATCTCCTGTTTCCTTCCGCAGTGGGCCCATAATTTCCCTGGTCTTTCTCTTATTGTTGACATACCTATAAAATTTTTTCTTGTTGCACTTAACCCCCCTTGTCATACCCAATTCTGTCTGTGCTTTTAGTTTACTAGCCTGATCTCTTGCTTCTCTGACTACTTCTGCCAGATTATTCGTCCTTGCTTCCATCCTCTGTGAACTTGGTTTATACCCCTACATGTGTCCAGGAGTTCCTTGCTCATCCATGCCAGCCTGGCACTCCTTCTTGCCTTCCTCTTCACTGGGACACGTTGGTCCTGGGCATGCAGGAGGTGATCTTTGAATATGGACCAGCTTTGCTGGGCTCCTTCCCAACCCAAGCCTTGTCCCATTCTACCCTATCAAGCAAATCCTTGAAGACACTAAAGTCTGCCCTGTTAAAATCAAGTGCCATCAGCTTATTTCACACTTTTCTCTCTGCCCTAAGGATCTTGAATTCTACAGTCTCATGGTCACTGCAGCCTTGTCTCCCATTGAGTTTTATATCACTCACCAGCCCATCTCTGTTGGTGAGAACAAAATGTAGCAAAGCTCCTTTTCTGGTTGGTTCCTCTACCATTTGAAGGAGGAAGTTGTCATCAATCTTCCTTTGGGTTTGGTCCAAAGTACTTTGAAATCAAGGGGAACTACTCCATTTTTCTCACAGGTAATTTTTGGACGAGTCATTAAATTTCAGGACATTGCATATAACCAGAAAACTGTGGTGTCTTGAGAAGCAGGTCTGGTCTCTTCTCTAGAATACTTACTTTGAATGAAGAGATAGCTAGTTACCCACATTAAGTTCCTTTAAACTTTTTATCCAGCCCACTGCAACAGGAGGTTCCATAAATGAAATATCTTCTGTAGCAAAGTATTTCATATGTATTTTGGACAGTTTTAAAATTATTTTCCTGCTGTGATGTTTTATAGGCCTTTAACCTGTAGAGTTAGACACTTTTTGTACCATTAATTGAGTTGCACGGACCAGAGAGACAGGAACCACTGCAGCTAAAAATTTCTATGAAAGAGTTCTATGGTCATGCATATGTCAAAGAGACACTCTGCCTGTGTCCAGTAGCTCTGGCACATCTTGAAACCTGAGAATCTGTGGAGTTGTCCATTCAGGTGCTGCACCAATGGGTATAGTGAACCTGCAACCCTGCAGCCCATTGCAATCCTGTCCAGGGTGTGCAGTCCCAAACCAGCTGCCTGCCTTGGCTGGCATCCATGTGACAGAGCTCTCCACTAGGTTTCAGCTGAGTATCTGCATCAGATAGGACATTCTTGGTCTGTGGGGATCTTTATTTTATGTCTTGGAAGTATAGAAGAAATAAATAAGAAAGGATGCTTGGCTAAGATCTTTCAGCATGCTTCTCCACAAGATGTTCAACAATGGCAAACTTCTCCCAGTGCTGAGAACTTTGATCCCATGATTTCCTAAGTTTTATAGATATTATAACTCGTACAGATGTTACGTGTTTCTACACTCCTCCCTAGGTATATATCTGTCCTGTTGGTAGTGTGGTTGTTCTGAGTTTGAAATTGTGTAGCTGAAACTGTTCATGTCTGTGTTTCTATTTTAAGAACATGGTTTAATCTTACAGCTGCAAATATTAATTCATTTGTTGATTGGATATTGTTTTACCACAGTGTTTACATTTATTCAGATTTTCTTTTATATATGAAGCTGTAGGATAGAATTGTATTCTATTATTATTACGCAGTAAAGAAATTGACAAACTCCATGTTTCCATATGTCAAAGTTCTTGAACCTAAAAAGGTTCCTTAACCAGGAGTAGAGTCTTCTTGCACAGTTACAGTCTTAGACAACCAGCTAATTTAGTTCCCAGATGAAGTTATATCTGCAAATACCAGTCCTGCTTCCTCTTAATCTCAACATTGGCCTAGTTGCCAGCTGGGCTGTTGAGTTGAATGCAGTTTCTTTCCTTGTACTCTGCTTCAAATACATTCAGTCTGTGCAATAAAATTAATTGTGTAGCTTTACATGATATTATTAACATCAAATGTCTTCACAAAATGCTTAAGCTTAGGAGGAAAGGACTTTGATGTGTTTAAAAGAATAAAGCAGCAGAATGGATTTATTTTCCTCATCCTCTGAGCAAGAAAAAAGTTAAGCAAGTCAAACTTGCCCTAACTTTAGAATCAATCCAGAAAACGTAAAGCGCGAGCAGTACAAAACTGTTATCTGTAAAAATACCTGGAAAATAAAAACTTGGTTTAAGTATTATCACTTCACTTCCAAAGCTTTTTCAGTGTCCTTTTTTAGTAAATTCCTATTATGCAGTATGATTTAAAACATATTCATTATGTTCTTCTTTGCAGTCCTGTAAAGAAAAGCTTATTCTGTAGCTGTGCACTATTACCCTAACTCCTCTTTGTTTGTTCCTTTCAATTATACTTTATGCAGTAAAAGAAATACATTTTTGGAGTTGCAGATAGTTGTTGTTTTTTTTAAATTGGTGTTGCTGAAAAACCTATATTAACCTGAACACTGTATAGGCTATGTATTTCATAAGCACCAACAGAAATCCCATACTGTCTATTAAAAAAATTATCTTGTAGTTTTACTTAATAAATACACTGTAAATATTTTCCTACCTCATTTATTAAAGATGTCTTTGGAAAATGTCGTTCAGCTTCTCGGATTTCCATAGAAAGTTGATTTTATTGAGATCTGTGATATTAATCAGTAGAGCTGCCTTTGCAGTCCCAACTTTAAAAGGTACAAAGCTCTAACCATACAGTATTTCTCTGAACAGCACTTGACAGAAGATCAGAGTTTGTGTTATCTGCATGTAGGTGTCCAGAGTATTGTGCATTGATGACTCAGTTTTCAGAGCCCCATCTGTCTCCTATACTTGAAATATTATATATTGATTATGGGGTTAAGTTAAAGCCAATTTATATTTTCTTCTCTGAGATTAGAAGGGAGTGGCAATTTTCTCTGAGGAAGTCAATCCCTGTCAAGGTTACACAAAAAGACCTAAGCCAAAGAAAAGCTGAGCTTTATAGAGAAGACCCACTTCAAAAGACATTGCTTGAGTACTATTGGACCCCAGAGATCTGCAGCTAGAGTGAAATTGTTGAAACAAAATGAATCATAGTTTATCTTTTAGTGTGCAGCCTGGGTTGTCTGCTTATTAAAATCTCTATCTGAAATACACATTCAAGCACAGGGTAAGCTTCAGGCACTACCCAATCTTATGGTATGTCTGAAAAATAGCATAGTATGCTTAATGGCATACCAGGTTTGCTTAATGCTATAATCAAGCTAACAATAAGCTCATTTATGAAAAGAAATGTAGCTGAGGAAATGGCCCAGAGCTCACAGGGACATTCTTTGCCTGGCTTAACCAGTTGGCAGATCTTCCTCTCTGGTGGCTTCTGCTTGAGCAAACTCATTTGAAAACAGCACTCACTGCTGTGTGACACAAACACTGGTTTTGATGCTGGTGACAGTGGAGTTAATTGTCAGTTTTAGTAGTCACTGTAGCTACCTTGATTTCTATTTACCTCTCCCTTAGTCTGTTAAGACTGACCATCTCTGAAATTTCCCTTTGGCTTACTATTTGAATATCTTGTTATGTGTTTGTGATTTCTTGTACAGAGATCCATCAAATTGACAAGAGATTGAAGGAGATATTGCTGTAATTTAGAGGTCTCTCTTTGAAGCTGTTTACTGTCAAAAACCTATCCCTTATCATCAATAGCACCATGGTACTTGCAGCAAGTCTTTCCAATGATACTCATTTGATAGTGACTTCACAAAACTGATATGATACTGGCAACTGATTTTTGAGAAGAAAAACACTGTATTATCTTTGCTATGAGGATTAGGGACATCTCAAGCTGTTAAATTTCTGTTTCTTTGTAATCCACTTACAAATCAGGAAATTAAAACTCTTGGCCCTGTTTCTGTGTCTTCCCTTTACCAGAACATTCTGGCTTTTCACAGAGATACCAGCTATTACACAAAATATTTGTAGAAATAATAAACCAGTGGCATTTTCAAGGCCAATAAATGGTAAAAGACTATATGATTCTTGCTTGCTACTCATCCAGGTTGCTTTTCACTTAAATCATTGAATTGGACTTTTTCTATGTATTATCTGGTAAACATTGTCATATAAGGATAATAAAACCAGTGAAGTGGGATTTATTATTTTTTCCCTTAAGCATCCTGGAAACAGACACCAATTTTTGTTCTCTCAAGATTGAATTAGTTAAATAAAAGGTGGAAAAATTCTGTCTGCTAGTGCAGTTAGATGCTTTATTTTGCTCCCATTCACTCTTGTCAAAGTCTTGTGTTCTTCACCTGGACATGGATTGGTCTTCAAATGCTAGTAAGTTTCAAGGGTAAAACTCTACTTGTTTCTCAATTAAAATGTAAACTAGTTTATCTTCAGATTTCATTGCAGAATATTTTGTCATGCAGTGGAGTGGATCTGCTTGATCACCATCCTGTAGGTTGAGCCAGAAGCAGAGTTTAAAGCCTGTTTTCTCATGTACCACCCACTGGGAAGCCCATTGAACAGCATGGGAATATTGTTGTGAGTTTAGAGATGTTTTCCTGTTTAGCAGTCATGCCCTTAGCAAGCTCTGGAACAGATATATTTTTTTTTTACTTTTTGAACATTTTCAGGTTTGCCAACATGTTTCTTTGAAGTATCATGCATACACATGGCTGGTGGAGGTGAATTGCAAATTACAGCATGTGTTTCCACTTGGATTTACATATTCTCCAGGTATGTTTTCTAATCCAGTAACTTCATGGGCAGCACAATATCCATAAGCATCTATAAAGTCAAGAATCAGCCCTTCAGAGCTAGAAAACTGCCAGTAAAGTTTTCTGTGGAGTATCCATTTAACAAAACTTCCTACTATGCTTTCAGTGGAGAGGTGCTGCTGGGTACAACTCTTTCTGTTTCTTCCCTTTCCAGTTGTTTCAGATTCTTTCCTACTTCAGTGTGTTTTAGAGCCAGCCTCCTTTCTGGTGTAAAGAGTTCATGCTATATTTAGACTAGGATTTCAGGAATAAAATTTGAATAAAATCCTAAGCCCTCTTTCTCAAAAAAAAAAAAAAAAAAAAAAAAAAAAAAAAAAAAAGCAAGCACACAGTGTTAAGAAGAAAATACGGTTTTAAACTGGAAAAACCCTTTGCAGACAGTTATATCTTAAAAGAAAGTCCATTATGACCAGGAAAGGATTAGCAGTTATGTATAAATCTGAAAGCGTTTGTAATGTTGCTCTTAGAAATGACTTTGTAGAAAGAAAAGTCTTTTCAAATATGAATACGAGACAGAAAAAATTAAAATGCAGTTCAGGTATATTTTTGGTTCTGCACCTGTCATATTTTGAGCCACCCTGCAGCAATATATATAGGTTAAAATAGTTCATGAGAGAATGTTTGTGAATTTTAATGACAGCTTCAGGGCTTTCATGACCTATCAGCTCTGGAAATAATACTACTGGTCTGTAGAAAAATTTTCAGTAAAAATCGTATGAAAATAATGGTTGCCTATCTGTAGAAAGAGAAAATTATTAAAGACGTATGAAATCTTAAGTACTGATCTTGATAATATTAAAACTATTGACCCCAGATCAAGAGATTTTCAGTGACTGAAAACAATAACCTTTGGACAATTAGAGTGTATTTTACAGTTGTAATTTGAGAACAGCATGAGGCAGATCGGCATCATTTATTACAGAATGTATTTTTATTGCATAAGTCATTACTCTTTCTATTGGGAGTCAGGAACAAACATAACCTGCATAGGTACTACTAAAAATCCCAATAGTTTCCTATCAGTTATCTCACGTACATAAATAGCTTTGAAAGTGTAACCCATTCCACACTATCCTTGTGTGAGCAGGAAAATGCTGTTTTATTTTGCACAGTGAGTGCGTACGTGTGTGTTAATAGCAAAACCAAAAGACAAGATTGGAAATTTTTAAAGAGAATTTCCTCAAAAAAAGGAGTCCCTTACAAGTGTTTGGTTGATTTCTGAGTTTGAGATTTGTCTGGTTGTTGGAGGTTGTTGTTTTTTTCTATAAATGACCCAACTGAAATGTGCTGTCCATTTCAGATTAAAAGATTTTTTCATAGTAGACAATGATTTTCATATTTATTTTTAGGAATGTGCTTGTCTTCCGAGAAATAACTGATGCCAAGAGTATTTTGAAGGCAGTCCTAGATTGCCACAGCCATTCAGCAGCAGTGTGAAATGGATGGCTCTGCCCTTCTGGAGCAGTTGCAAGGTGCAAATGACTGCCAGGCCGTGTCCCTTTAAAATCCTCATTCCTTTTTATTTATTTTTTTTATTTTTTTTTTAAGGATTATTCTTTCAATCAACTTTTATACTGAGCCTTATAAATCCTTCAGGGCTGTACTTACTTTGTGTAAAAATTAACCACAACAGTGACAGGACAGTTTGTCTTGGAAGTAACTGAATGTGGCCTTGAATTGGGCCGAATAGCCAAGATGTTTTCTGTTCCAGTCATTGAAGTTCTTACGTAGTTGTCTGAAAAAAGAAACCATACATAACCCTTCTTAGTAATCAGAGGTGTGAAAAAGGACTTTGCTAATCAGAGATGTAACAAATTTCTTCATAATATGCCATGCCCTGCTGTCAACAAGCAGCTGCAGCTCATTACGTCGGTATATTCAGTAGTGCTCTGCAGGGTGTTTTCAAACAAAATCCAGTCGATTGCTGTAGATAGACTTATTGTGAATATCTGAACTATTCAACAAAATATTGTTCTCTTCCATGAATGAACAGACTTTAATTGACTTAAAAATCTGTATTTCTGTCAGCGGAAAAGTACGATCAGGGCTACTTTGCTTGTGGAATATTATCTATTTTATTTATTTTGTTATTAATAATGGTGTATTTCCAAATACAGGGATTTAAAAATTCTACTTGAGGTATTCAACAGGAACAAAATACAGTCCTGATTTTATGACAGTGGTCACTTCTGGAAGTGTAAATTAACGTTTCCATAAAAGTGGGACTTGGCTCTCTTAAAAGGGCTAATGCATAGTAGAAATCCCATCTTTGTATCTCACTCTAGAATGGTTTAATTCACACATTCAAGAACATGTGGGAAGTTAGTGTCCCAATTTAGGCTTGAACCTAGATTCAGGCCAATGTATTTAGTGTTGCATTGTTTGTTCCTTTAGGAGACTGTCATTCTGTTTGCTATTTAAACAATTGGTGTTATAATTCAGTCCAGGCTTGATCTGTGTCATTAATCTGTTAGTTTTGTGAAGCTTGATTGCATATTGATCCTGAAATTGAGGACAGAAGAGGTTTGAGGATCATTCCCTGATGGTCATTTCCCTTTGGCCAGCAGTACTCTGCAATGTGCTTCAATGAATGGAGTCTTCTGCTTTGAGCATTTGTTGATCAGTGCAATCTCATAGGTGTTGGCATATGATCTGCAAACCTGAAGAAGACACAAAGAAAGGAACAGCAGACATAGGTTGTAGTTATATGGAATTAACAAAAAAAAAAAAAAAAAAAAGGAGGCTGTTGGAAGGTGATTAAGGTTATGCTTCAAGCAGCATTTTCTTGTGAGATTGACTCTTTTGTAACATTTAAAAATGTACTGAAGGCACCAGAGAAGTAGAGAGTTTAAATAAACTTGAAGTTTAAGATCAAGTTTCTTGAGACCTTAGAAGTACCAGTTCTGTAAATAATACAGATTTAAAACAGAAATAGATACTTTGATTTTCCAGTACTGTGTTGGTTTAAATAGGAGCAATAAAATCATGGACTAATTGAATAGCTCTTAATCAAACAAATAATTAATTTGTGTTATTTATATTCAAATTCCTTTAATTTTTTCTTCTGTTTGAAGTGACTAAATGTTCAGAATCTGCCTCAGATTTAAATAAATATAGATGACCTCTACTTCTGAAAACTGAAATCAGTATTTTTTGTCAAATGAAAAAAAGAAAAAGATAGTTTATTGTAACATTTTGCTGGTAGATATGTTTTCAATCCTCTTCATTAAAGTTGGGCAGGTATCCACTGCTACACAACAGTATCTCTTCTCTCTGAAGCTCTAATAGCATCAGATTACTTAGTGATGGGAATAGGATACTTATTTGTTAGTGTTGGAAAAATGGTGGTAATCAGAGAAGTCAGGGATGCCAGAGATAATGAGTTATGTCATGTATCCTCAGTGAAGGAGTAATCTTAGGGATAGGCTAAAAAATAATATTCTGGAGTTCATTTAATAGAATTTAATAGTTTGGGGAGGTGTGTGTTAATAGTACCTCAGTTACACTGCTGTTATTCAACACACCAGTATAGAACAATTGAAAAAAAGCAATTAATATTTTCATGCTTTCTTCTTTGTGGTGTTTTGCCTTTCTTCCAATATCCTGAAATTGTCCTTTCCAGTACCTGGTGTGTTTTCTCAAAAGAATTAGGTAGTTACCTCCGCCAGAGATTCCTTTTTTTCCAGTTCCTTGGAAGAAGTCTCCTGCAGATATTGCATGTGAAAACCTATTGTAAATAAGGATGTTTTCAAGAACTTGAAGGAGTGAACTGGGAAGGCATTGAGCCCATAAGTTTGAGATGTCATGGAGTGTGTATTCTTTCTTACTACCAGTTAACAGAACAGTTCTGTGATGCACAAAACTTGAGGACTGTTTATTCATTTTAGTTCTTTCCCCCTGGGGGTGTCTCATCCTGAGCAGCTTCTTAGGGCAGCAGCAACTGAATTCTGGACAAAACTGGAGTGCAGTTTGTGTGGGCCTGAGCCTTCTTAGTGCTTAAGTTCTGAGAGCCTCATTTTTCTCTTCAGATGCAGGAAGATCAGTTAAGCATCAGAATGTACAACTCGCTGAAGTGGACTGGTTTGATAATGCTTCAGGAAGTGTATTTTCTCAGTCTCATTTCTTTTCTGTGAAAGCCTGTGTGGCTCTAGGCATTTCTCATATTTTTCTCTATGGAACTGCATTCATCGGTGATGCAAAATCAAGAAATCAATATATCACTGTATAGCTGGGCTAAATATTGCAAATTATCCATGAAGTTGTACCAGTCTCCATTTTAATACAGAGAAAAGACATCTTTGAACAAAATTTTATTTTTTTCCCAGGCATAACTTCGCAACTTTAGTGAATTATTCGGTCATAATAAAAGCTTGAAAAGCCTCTTTGCCCAACTGTCAGGAGAAGAAAGGGAATATTTTTCTCGATCTACTTTAATCTGCTGGCTAATACCCAGCAATGAAAGTGGTTTGAACATTTTATTACTGATCTCTTGGTTGGGAAATCTGTACTTACCCTTTAATGTTTTCATAATATATGAAAAAACTGATCTATGGTATTCCTTTAATAATATTAGTACTTTTAAGTGTGAATGGATCTGATGTTCTGTGTTCTATTGAGCTGGAATGAGCAACCTTAGGACACTTGCAGCTTTCAGTGAACAGAGACAGTATTTTCATTGACAAATATTTTTTCATGTACAAATATTTAGGCTTATTGTACTTTTAAATATAGTTATCCTGACATTGAAATTTCTGGGAGGTTAGTTATTCCCAAAGTGATTTATTTATTGGTAAATAAGATGGGAAAAAGATCTCTCCTTTCTATGTTATTGAAGCTCTGTCTGAGAAATGCATTCTGAGGAT
Source organism: Florisuga fusca (assembly GCA_038090715.1). Lineage (NCBI taxonomy): Eukaryota > Metazoa > Chordata > Aves > Apodiformes > Trochilidae > Florisuga > Florisuga fusca. The sequence continues at coordinate 7,036,903 of JAAWXA010000008.1, forward strand.
TTTATATAGCAGTATCTGTTAATGCAAGAATTAGGAGATACAAAAATGAACTGAATCACAGGATTACCAGAAAACAACAACAACAACCCAAACAAAAACCCAGTTCATTTTAATAACATCCGATTTATTTTTTTTTAGCAGAACTTAATTAACGTGTAAATAAACTAAGTAAAGATGTACTTATTTTTAGTAGAGATTACTGACAACAGTAGTACCCAAATGTTAATATTTTTTCCCTGCCACCTGCTGAAGGTATAGCTAAATGAAAGAACTAATTCCTTCTGTGAAAAAAGAATACTTAGGAGCGTGTTCAGCTTTCTAAAATCTTTAATCTATGTAAAAGTAACCACTATATACTCATTAAACTCACTTTGTGTGGCCATTCTGGTTCAGAGTCAGGGAGGGTGTCTCAGCCCATTTCTTACTTTTTTGGGTCTTTAACAACAGCACAAAATTTTGTAACTGATTTTCAAGGCCTTTTTTATTTTGCCACACAACTGAGCAGGATGATGTTTCTCTGAAATACTCAATGCCATTAGCTTATTAGGACAGTTTTTTTCAGGAAAATGTTACTTGGATACCACCAACCTGAAAGTAAAATGGTGCCCAGAATGCATGAATCTGTAGAAATATGGAGAAAACAAGACATTGTTTCTGTTTTCCTAGTTGTATACTTCCCGTTGCATTAAAGAATGAGTAAAATGAATGAAAGGAAGTGTCTCACAAGACCTCAAAGGTAGTGAAGCCTTTAAAGTAGGGTCCAAGGAAAGTAGATCTAGAGAAAAAAAGAAAAAAAAAAAAAAAGGAAATAATAAGACCAAGGATTGCTTTAAAGAGAGAACAGCTGGCAGATTAAAGCAGAAAGTTTCAAGAAGAAGAGATGAAATTCTGGGGCTTACATTTCTGATGTATTGGCTAAAACAAAAAATCTATAAAATTTGCTGCAATCTATAAAATTTGACCTAGGAAATACTTAATTCAGTAGTCTGTAAAAACACCAATGGATATATATACTCAAAGGTGTCCCAGAATTTTTCAGATGCCCTTGAGCATTTTCAGGAAGCATAATAAAGTATTTCTTATTTTGGGAGTCAGCAACCTAGCCCCTATTTGATTGTATTCTAGACCTTTATGATGTTGAAATTTCATTAGAGATGCACCTCCACCTCTTGTCTTGAGATTTGAAAGCTCCCATTGAACTGAAGGCCCCACCAACCTTGATGTATTTAGGAAAAGTTGTAGAAGCTGTTCATGAAGACTTTTCAGGAGAAGTTCTCGTTCATGAAAATTTTCTCCTCAATGTCAGGCTTTTTTTGCTTCTTTTTTAGCTTAGCCTAGACATCTGATAGGGGGCTTCTTGAAGAGCACTAGGTTTGATTAGCTGATGGAACAAAAACTCTCTTGAAAATTAATTATCAGGGCTTTAAAGGCCAATGAAACACCAATACTGTATAGAGTCCTTTTAGCATTAAATAAAACATGGAAATTGGTTATGTTTGAAAGCGTTTTTATGGGTAACAATGTATAGCTTTTGAAGATCAGCCATTATGAGAAAAGAAGTATCAAAATAACATTTGCTATTCCATTGATGCCAGTGGGTGCCACGAGTAAAAGATCTGGTGAAAAGAACTGAAGTGAAGAAATGGAATTTATTTGGAGTTTCAAAGAAGTATCAGTGACTGAATTTCACTTCCATTGTTTTCTGTGGAGTAAGAAGATAACAAAATCATGCATGTTTGGTGCTGAAAAATAGTGTACACATCATATTTACAAGACAAAATGATGTAAACATTTCTGCAAAGTCCAAAACCATTAGGCAGTATCTCAGACCAGATTCTCAAATGAGTGAAAACAAATGACTGCAAGGAAAAAATGTCATGCCACTGAAATCAGTTCAATATATCTCAGCTGGTTTCAGTGCCCTTTTACAGCATATTTCAGGTCATAGGGTGGACACAGGGTAGAAATAACCAAGGAAAACTGGTGGGTTGTTTCTTTCAGCTCTATAATTTAATTTTTCAAGGCACTGCAAAACTCAACAAACCAGTTTTGAATAGGTGACTAATCACAGGTAAGTGGTGATAGCAGAAAGTTCAAGTTCTCCAGCAGGGAGGAATCCTCTCTGGTTTAGTTTTCTCTGGCTGACAAATGCCCGATGGTCCCACCCTCGCAAGCTGACTTGCACCTTCTTCATCCTCTGGTGCACCTGGAGCCAGCTCTGCAGTGCTGTGGCACCACGCAGCTCTTCAAAACTCCTTGATAGACCTCTGAGGATTGCTGGCTGTTTCCTTTACAGCCTCTGGGGTTTTTTGTTGTTCCGTAAAGTGCTGTGCCATCAGTGTTTCCTGATCTTTTATAACATTATTATCAACCTCCTCCCTCCATCTCTCTGTGGTTGGAGGATTAAGGAACGTTCGCAGGCGGCGTTGGAGGCAGCGGCTCTGCCAGCCCCACACTGACCTCTAGTGAGCCCAGCCCTGCCCTGCAGGCTCAGCCGGACTGGGAGAGCAGAGTTAGGCAGAAGAGGGGAAAAAAGGCAAGTTGCTCAAAGTGCAAGCACCGAATTCTGCCATCAGACTCTTAAAAACCTTTGCATTTGAACGTGCAGGCTGTTCAGCTTAAATTGATCGAGTGCGTCTGCTGCAGCTTTTTTCCTTCTTATCTCGAACTGTTCTATATTTGCCCTTACCCACTCAACAACTATAAAGGAAGCATGGAACATTTTCCAGTTCATTAGCATCTTTTCTGTGGGCCTCCTAAAGTGTTAAAGTGCTTTCACTCCTGTCTTTTAAATTATGTGAGATGTAGGAGACCAAAGAAGTTTTTAAGGCACTTGTTCAGGGGTACATTAGAGCCAAAGTAGTTCTCACTCCTCAAAGACAAACTCTCCTTGTTCCTTTCTGAGAAGACAGAAGTGTTTGGGTGTCTGGAATTATAAGGCAGACCTCTGTCCAAGGGAGCATGTTCAAAGGTCTTGAATATAATGTATTTATATTAACTTAAAACAAATACTGCACACCATTTCTAATAACTGGATTAAATTTTCACCAAGAACTGACTCAGTAAATACATATACATTATAAGTTGTTTCACTGGTTAACCAATCTATATTGTAAAGTAGAAAGGAATCCCTATAGATAACCAATGTGTATGGGTGCATTTCCTTCAGCAGAAGCATGCCTTGTTGTAAGGTCCATTTCCTGAATTTCTAAATAGCTTTAGACCATGCAGCAAGAAGAGCAAAACACAGAGATGTCCCACTGTGCATCACAAGTAGTTTATTAATTTTCCTACCAAAGAAAAAAGTCTGAGAACTTATCAAAAGCCATCTGAGAGGGCTTTGTTGTAAACATGCTTTCCATCACTGTGGTGGAAAACAGTTTTGCAGGCTAATATATTTTTCCTTCTGGTTATTGGAAAACGTATTTTGATTGGTAAACTTTGTTTAACAAGTCCTTTGCGTATGTAAATTGATTTATTTTAGTTTTGCTATGGCTTTGAATATATATTCTATTATTCTGATGTGGGTAAGATAGATAAAAGCTGAAGTGATAGCAAGTGCTCCCATTAAATTAATATATTTTTCCTGTTAGAAGAGGTATGACAGCTGGTCACTGTATTTCTAAACAGACTGTTAAAGTCAGCACAAATGAAGACAAACTGTCCTAGAGCTGACAGTATCAAAAGCAACAAAATAAAACTGAAATCCTTGTGCTGTTCTGATTAATGCTGTACTCAGAACAAAACATTACTGTTTGAATTACATCAGTGGCCTGATCCGACCATCTCAGGCTCTGTATATTGATCTTTATGCACACACATATGTTTGTATGTACATATGTAAAAAACACATCTCCATAACATTAAGTGGAATTTGAAGTAATTAATTCAAGGAGCAAATACCTTCAGTTCCTACACTGAATGAAATGTTCACCCCATGCTCCAGGTTTAATCTGGATCCACCTGATCTGTGGTCATTTTTCTTGAATGCCTTTCCTGTCAGATCATAGGTATGTTCTGATCACAAGCTGGAATGGGGAAAGATGTGTTCAGGGGAGATCATGGTTATAAGGCTTTTTTTAGCTTCTAAGACACACTTCCAATGTGTTTTCTGCCTGGTTGTAACTAACAGCTGAGAAGAACCATTGCTTCTCCAGGAGTCCTTTTGGCACCTGCTTGAATAAGTATCCATAGATTCCTATAGTCTCCAAGCAATGGGATTTTATATAAAGCTATTTAGAAAGAGTATAATTAAATGCAGGTTAGCCATCTTAGGCTTTAGGTTCTACCCGTTCAAGATTCAGCAGGTCTTTTAGGTCCTCCACTGAATAAATGCCAGTTCTTGAGATGTCAGATGTCTTGAAACTTCTTTAAAATAATGCCTAGATTGTTTCAGTAACAGGCACTGAGAGGCATGTTCTCTTCCAGCATTCTCTTATGAGTCTGTTCATGATCTCAGAGTGAGCTGTGTGACAAGAACTGTGCCCTAAACCTTTCTGGAATTACCACAATGGCTGGATGCTTCATGCACAGGATTTTTTGTGACTCTTCTGCAGATATCTCATTTCCTCTCCACTGTCCTGAGCACAACAAGGGACACAGATTGTGACAGACAGCACGGGTATATGTGCCCTTCAGAAGTCAGCATTTCTGTTTTGTATATACCTCTTATGTACCAAAACCTGTTTTCAAGCATAATTAAGGCATTTAGGCACACTGGCAATCATTAGAATTTAGGTTAACTACCCATGCACTTTTTAATTGGGTTTAAGTCTTCTCATTTGCCAAGATATACCTGTTAACCTATTTTCTGTGTTATTTTGTAAATAGCTTACTTGATATCTCATAAGTTTTCTTGTATCCTTTGTTTGTGTTATTGGAACTTTCTAACAACGTCCTAGTGATTTTTAATTATTTTAATTTTTTTTTAATTTCAGTTATATGATAGTGTCAGTTTAAGATAGGTTAAAATGTGAACATGTGTACATGTAACATCCTTAGCTGTGGACTTGGTGTTTCTCCGTGAGAATCAGTGGCACTTTGCCAGCTTAAACTGAGGGGGAATATCTGGTATCTGGGCAAGGTTATTGAACTGATCTCCTTGATTGTCCCCTTAATCCTCTTATCTCTCACTTCACAAATATATCTACTAAAGGTACTTACATTTTATATGTTTATATAATAGCATTTCTCAAAAAAACCCACTATACATCGCTACTTTTCTCATCTTTGCTTCCAAATAAACTCTAATTCAATATCTGAAGAACTTTCATTTAGAAACACTAATTTATGGAAGCATATAAATAATAATCCTGGCAAGTCCTTTTATTTTGTACTGCTCACCAGGCAAAAAAATAAGAGAAGAAAGCCTGTGGTTACCTAGTTGGAAAAAAACTTGGCTTAGAACACCACCACAGGTGTAATAATATACTGTGACTGTATTGTAAAAGTGACCTCAAAAATGCTTTTTGATTTAAGACTCATGTTGGTAGGAGGATCAGTCACTTTGGTCACATTTTTACTGTTCTGCACTCCTAAATGCACACGGTATTTTTATCATTAATATTTTTAAAACAGACTGAACACTGAAGTCTCTGCTTTTGAGGTGATTCCAGGTTTACAGTTTTGTCTGTGTAAAGCTGATGGAAGTACAGGATGCCTTAGCCAGCCAGACTCCTTTTCTTTAAAAAAAAGCCATGACAGAAAGGGAAGAAAATGAATAACAAATCTGGCATTTTGAATTCATTTTTAATAGACTATTTTCAGGAGAGCTAAAATAATGATGGTTTAACAGCAGCATTGTAGACAATTTAAATCCTCCTAGAGATGAAGGTCAACATGGGATTCTGAGATAAGAAAGACAGATTAAACATTTTGAGCATAAAATGCAGTTGATAATGAAATCTATAAATGGAAACCTTTTCTATGTTGTATAATGCTAACACATGACATTTTGATGTCCATATAACCTTTAACTTTTCTGTCAATGTTATTGTACTGCATTAATTTTGGAAAAGGTATTAAATGCTGCCAGAATGAGAGGCATGTTTTAATAATAAAGTAATTATTATCCCCCTATGATGCAGGAATTTAATAGGTTTTTAATGTATTGAATCAAACACTATCTGCATCAGTAACTGTGGCTAAAACTATGATCTATAATTTATTAAGAATAGAAAAAAATTGGATGTCAGGAGGTAAAGGAAGCTCTGCAGCAAACATTTCTTACAAAGAGGCACACACATTCAGCAAATTTTGACACGAGAACAAGTCCTGGGTTTGTCATCTTAGCTATGTAGATAAAAGAATGTGTTAGGGAAAATCAGCTCCCAAAATGAACCAATGTGGTGCAGCATCTGAGGGCACGTCCGCACTGTAATGTACCGGAGAAAAAACTGAGCAAGTGTTAAATGAGTTTTTAATGAGAAATAGTCTGGTTGTGGCAGGATGGATATTATTGTCACACTGAACTGAACTATTACAAATAGGTTTCTACTACCAAAATCAACCAGTGATTATCTCTACACTGCAGATGGACAGGAGACCTCAGTGCTACATTTGGTTCTGAGTCAGGACTGCAATGGTAGAACATCTTGTCCTGCCACCTGCTTCAGGGCAAGTTTAAAGTCTAGATTTTCTGAGCCAGAGCTTTATATTTATCTAAAACTTCTTGTACTTGGTCCCTAAGCAAATACCTTGTTGCAAGCTTAGTTCCTTCTGAGTTTGTTTTAGCTAGATTTGAAAAGTATCATTGCTTTGAGTTTCAGTTTATAAAATTGATGCAACTGAGAGGTTCTTCAGTGCTTATAAAGTGCCAATTATTCACCTTTGTCATTAACAACCTCTTTGTAGAAGCTGCCCTTCCCTGCTTCAGAGGCTTGGTTCTGAGAGCATTCTGATCCCTCTAGCCATGACTGTAATTCATGTACTAGTCCAGATGTATGAAATTTATTTTCAAAGTAAACTGGCAGCTGGGGTTCAAATCTGCAAAGACAGATGCTGCAAGGACAAAAAAGTAACAGCAGTTTCCTAGGTTCACATGCTACTATATTGACTAAAAAAGTTTATCATAAATTAATTGATTTCAGAAAATCTATTCTTTCTAGTTGATGAGAGCTGTTTTGGGAATGTTAGTACAATCAAGAATGTTGGAATTGACTGAACATTGAATATACCTCAGACTGAAATAACAATAAAATAACCTTCTGTATACAATTACAAACATGAAAGAAACATTTCAGAAGATGCATGAGTAATCACAGAATAACTGTCAGAGTTGGACTGGACCTGTAGAGATCATCCTGTCCAACTCTCCCACCAAAACAGGATCCCCTAAAGCACATTTCACAGGGCTGCATCCCGGTGGGTTTGGAATGTCTCCAGAGAAGGGGACTCCACAACCTCCCTGGGCAGCCTGTGCCAGTGACCCTCACAGTAAAGAAGCTTTTTCTTCTATTTAAATGAAACTTCCTTTGTGCTTGTTGCCTCTTGTCCTGTCACTGGGAACTACTAAGAAGAGTCTGGCTCCATCCTCCTTGCACCCACCCTTTAGATACTTGTTGACATTGGTAAGGTATCCCCTCAACCTTTTCCTCTCCAGGCTAAAGACTCCCAGTCTCTCAGGCTTTCCTCAGAAATGAGATGCTCCAATCCCCAGTCATCTTCCTTGCCCTCTGCTGGATTCTTCCCAGTTGTTCCCTGTCCCTTGAAATGGGGAACCCAGAGCTGGATGCAGTTTTCCAGCTGTGGCCTCACCAGTGCAGAGCAGAGGGGGAGAATGACCTTAGTTGCAATACAAATGGAACCTAAACCTGTGTAACAAATTGATCATATTATTTATTTTACTGTTTGTACAAGGAACTTATTTTTTTTTAAACCACGCAAGAGCACTTGCATTAATTTCATTTTTGCAAATTGCTGTGACAACATTTTCAACAGCACAGTTAATGCTGGCCTTTTAACCTCACAGTACCCATGAAATGTATTTGTCTTACATGCAGCATGAAACTCATCTGTGCACCAGGCAGAGAACCTGGACAAATACTGTTCTTCTGCTCTGTAAAGACATCTTCACTATGAATAATCTGTGATAGCCAGTTCAGCTTTATCTCTGTGAACAATTTGTGTAACTGTCCTTGATAACATCTATATTATATATATCTAGGTTATATATAATATAACACATTACTGTCTATTATATATCTATATAGTATCTATATTGTTATATATAAATTTTCTGGTATTATAATATATATTTATGTACATCTTGGTAAAAGGTTTTGCTAATCCTCTCAGTAAGACTTTAAAAACTCTGAATATACTCTCTTGTTAAAAGAATGCCAACTTCTTCCTTCTTCCAACTGACTTCTATGGCTCTGGAACTTGCCCTCTAGAAATGTGCTCTGTGCATTCCCCATCACTGATAAAACAGTAAAATATGAGATGTTCAAAAATACATTCTAAAATGCCATGCAGGAAGGATTTCCAGCATCCTTAAGAAGAGGCAGACAACATAGCTTATAGCACCACAAAGTCCAAGGATTCACAGTAAAACCCTTTCTAAACTTGAATAGAGGAGATTGATATTCAGTTGATTAAATGATTAGAGATAAGGAAAGTGCTCCATAGGAGGGGGATTTAAAAGATGGAAAGTGCTTACTATTGAGAAAATAATGCAGAGGGGAAAAAATACATATATGTTTTTAAAAAAAAGTAGAGAAGGTGATTACTTTTGTTAGATACCAGTGAGCTCTATTTCCACAACAGAAGGATTTAATGAACTTTAAGAAGGAACATGTTCCAAATGATAAATGTAAATACATGTTCTTTTTTAAAAAAAACTTCAATTTGGAATTTGATTTTAGGATTTTCTTGCATTCATTGAGTCCTAGACATTAGTTGCTGTCAAAAAGCCTATAAGGCTGGACGGTGTCATTCACATATTCCATTTTTTTGTTTGTTTTAACGGGATATTCACCCCTTACAGTCAACCATTTACTGGCACAGCTTGTTTTGGTTTTGGGTGTTTTCCACTGAAGTGTTAATATTAGAGGCAAAGTCACAGCAGGTTGTTTTGTTCCGGATAAATAATAGTTGTGTTCCAAAGATGCCCCTGCAGCATCCCTGCCAAGTGAACTCTCTGCAAGTATGTAGCTTGATCAGTTAGCACATAAAAGGAAAGATCCAAAGGCAAAGGACATTTTGCAGCCCCTTTTTCACCTCTTGTTCATGTCCTTATGATTCAGGCAGCCTGACCAATTTTTGTTTCTTGCTATTTACTGTGCACCTCAGATCCAAGCACATGCACAGTAAATCACTGCAGATGCTTAATGGAAGGTCAGCTAAAGGTAGCAGAGTGGGCTTTAACTGCACAATGGATCAGCTTTGGAGATAGCACCTGAGTGGCAAAGACTTGTATCATAAGGCAGTCAAATTAAAAGCAATATCCATCAGAAAAAAAGCAAAGGCACTATTTCTAACTGACAGCTATTTTCATGGTAAGCTTAAGCTTTAAACTGTTTCTGTTTCAGTGCTGTTGCAAAAAAGAAAATCCAAACCAAAACCCCTCCAAAAGTAAAATAATACTATAAAGACATGGATTTTTCCAACTCTAAGATGCTTGGTTTTTTTTTTCTTTTTGATCAGACTGATAGAGTATTCGCTTTCAAGCTCAGACTGATCACAGACGATTTCATGCCTGTTATTCAAAAGTGAAAGGAAGAGAAAATAAAAATAGTTCTGTAATCTTAACTGTAGTGATTGCTGTTTCTCCCTCAATAGTTTAAATGCAGACCTTTGTCAGAAACACAGGAATCTGGCTCACAAAAGAAGGCATGGTAGTAAGGATTTCAATGACTCAGGCTTTAAAGTAAGAGGATGTATTCAAATAAGAGATGAAATTTAATTAAAGCTGATGTTATTACTAGCTGCTTTAATTCCATTTGTTAGAAGGAAAACATTAAGGAACTCCATATAGCCAGACATAGCAAATGTTTTTAGATGAGTATTCTACATGCATGGTTAGAGGGTATAATCAGAATCACACCTAACTGGAGTGTTGTATTCTGTTGCTAGGGACAAGTAAAGCAAGACAAGACAGCTTGCTTCCACTTCAGAAGGAAAAAATTTAGGTAATCATCGTGAGGTGCCAAATACTGTAGATACTCAGAATAATACTGAGGATTAGCACATCAATTGTCAGCCCACAGCTTGGACAGGAGCACCCTGTGCTGGGTTAGGAACTGGCTGGAGGGCCGGGCCCAGAGAGTGGTGCTGAATGGTGCTGATCCAGTTGGTGGCCGGTCACCAGTGGTGTCCCCCAGGGATCAGTATTGGGCCCAGTTCTNGGATCACCACCTCCCTAAGACTCTGCTCTGGGGTGAACTTGCCGCCGGCTGCCGCAACAGAGGAGCCCCAAAGGGGAGATGCAAGGACTCCCTGTAACAATCCCTCAGCTTTGGCCATCTTGACTGCCATCAGTGGTCCACTCTGGGACCTGGACAGACTGGAGAGTTGGGCTGATTCCAATGGGATGAGGTTCAACACGGCCAAGTGCCGGGTCCTGCACTTTGGCCACAACAACCCCATGCAGCGCTACAGGCTAGGGACAGAGTGGTTGGAGAGCAGCCAGGAAGAAAGGGACCTGGGAGTCTGGATTGACAAGAAGCTGAACATGAGCCAGCAGTGTGCCCAGGTGGCCAAGAAGGCCAATGGCATCCTGGCCTGTATCAGGAACAGTGTGGCCAGCAGGTCCAAGGAGGTGATTCTGCCCCTGTACTCAGCGCTGGTGAGGCCACACCTCGAGTCCTGTGTCCAGTTCTGGGACCCTCAGTTCAAGAAGGATATTGAGGTCCTCGAACAGGTCCAAAGGAGGGCAACCAAGCTGGTGAAGGGACTTGAACACAGATCCTATGAGGAGAGGCTGAGGGAGCTGGGGCTGTTCAGCCTGGAGAAGAGGAGGCTCAGGGGAGACCTCATTGCTGTCTACAACTCCCTGAAAGGAGGTTGGAGCCAGGTGGGGGTCGGTCTCTTTTCCCAGGCAGATATCAGCAAGACAAGAGGGCATGGACTTAAGTTGTGCCAGGGGAGGTTTAGGTTGGATATTAGAAAGAATTTCTTTACGGAGAGGGTGATCAGACATTGGAATGGGCTGCCCCGGGAGGTGGTGGATTCTCTGTCCCTGGAGATATTTAAAAAGAGACTGGATGTGGCACTCAGTGCCATGGGCTGGTAACCGCAGCGGTAGTGGATCAAGGGTTGGACTTGGTGATCTCTGAGGTCCCTTCCAACCCAGCCAATTCTATGATTCTATGAAATATCTAAAGCTTGGTTCATTTAGAAGTTTAAGTATCAGTTTTCATAGCTTGCTAGAGAAACTGTTTAGGCTCTCAAATTCTTGCTGCAGTGCACTTTTTAAATCAGATAATCAGATGACTTTCTAGGCTATATGGATAGAAAACTCTATCAAGTTAATATTTGTGAAATCAGTTGTGTTAGAGTAACCATTACAGGTCTCATTTTAATATCTTTGAAGCCAATATGATTTGCATATAAATCTATATTCTCAAAGTAATGTGGGAAATTATTTTAGAACTCAAAGCATACCATGGGATAAAACTTTGTTGAAGTATATTTTATATATTACGTATGCCATGAAAAACTAAGTTTAGATCAAGCAGTATCAAATTAAGCAAATACAATGAAAGTATTGTTATACCACTGGTCCATACTTAGCACAATTTTTACTTTGAGAGTGCAAGGTTTTTTGCTTTTTTTCACAAGGTGGTTTTTTGTTGTTTTTTTTTTTAAGAACAATTGTCTTAGTAATGAGTTTATCAGACAAGTCAAATCTTTCATTCTCAATATATGATTCCTAAAATAGCCATCTTCCTCCCTGTGTTTTGCCCCAGGACTTACCAATCAGGTCACCAAATGTTCTATCTTTGAGCCAAAAGGATGGCTATTAAATTTGAAAGGTAATCCTGTTCATACAATTCTCATAATCCCCACCATAAATACAGCCAGAGGCACTCCCTGGGCCTGTAATTACCTCAGGAGTGTGAAACAGAGTCCAAGATCAATATAAAAATGTTCTAATCTTCTAAGTAATAGTCCCAAACACTATAATTTAGTATTGTAAATGGTCTTATCCTGGGACATTACTTTCTCCTAGGGGGCATTGGATGTGACAGCAGTAAATGGGGGTGGGAGCACCAGCAGTGGTAGGACAGCTTTCCTCCAAGCACAGCTGCATTGGGCTGATCAGCAGAGCTACTCGCTCAATTCCTCCTTTTCCAAGAGGTGCAGGTGACTTTCTTCTCAAGCTGTCCCTCTGCAAAGAAACCTCTGCTGCCTGAAGTCTGCAGCACCCAAAAGACAATACATCTTTTTTGCTCAATAGGACCTCTTACTAAGTATTTCTTAATTAAGTAATACTTTTGGCAGCTGCACATTTTTAACATACTTGGTTATGTGTCACTTTGCTCAGTGCTTTAGATTTTGACTGCAGCTTTCGTGAATTCACCTTAGGTGAATTCCCCCAAGGTTTTAACTGTTTTTAAAGGCTTGTTTTCACTCTAGCCCCATTTATACATTTACAGAAATACAATTTTCTTTGTATTTCTTTTTGAAAAAAGCTCTGTGCTAAAATACAGAACAACCAAGAATATTAAAAATCATTAATTCCGATAAATACTTCTCTAAATTGAAAAAAGCCATGATACAAGATTAGGTATTTTCTGCTTTGTTTTCTGGTCATGTTCTAATAGATGTAAATTAAAAAAAAACCAAACAACTAGGACTCCTCCGTAGTGAGCCTTTTACCTTTTTCTGTGCCATTATTAACTCTGGGATGCTGGCAGCTCTTGCTTGAGAAGTTATCACTAACGTTCACCATCATTGTTAGGAGACAACTTTAAACTGATTGGAATATTTATCTAACAGTGTGCCAGCACTCTCAGCTGAACTATAAATCACTGACTCATGCTTTGTCAGCCTCTGAAGCCTGACCCTGATTTTATTAATCCGCAGAAGAAAGTATATTAGAGAGGAGTGGATAAAGAGAATAATAAATTAGCTGAATACTCTTTAATAGATATAGCTGTCTTCAGAGAACAGGGGAAATTTGAATAGTAAAAAATCAGAGGAGTTTTTTATTTGGACGCTAAGGAAGTAATTCTTTGAAATTAAAATGTGTTGTATCATAAATTATATATTAATCTACATAGTTTTGTAAAGTAATGCAGGTTGTCCCCACCTAGGAATTGATCTGCTCATTTTCCCAAATATACAAATTGGTTTTCTGCTGTTAGTTGTTCCATTGCAAGTAGAAAGATAGATTTACATTCTTTCCTTGACTGTGTGGTTTCCACTTAAAATAATCTCTCCTATAACTAGTGTTCTGTTTGTCACATACACAAAAAAGCAAAATCTTAGGAAAGCTTACCTGCAGAAATCTCTGATGCCAGAGAGTTCATGATTCTGTTAAAAAATGTAATACCTTTTCTTGCTTTGTCTTCTTTAAGACATCTTTCCTGACATATATCCTCAATTCCTAAAAGACAGTGGAGACTCTGAAACATTTTGGTATCTGTGGTTGAAGTCCATGAAAAATTCTAAAGGCTTCTGGGCTAAGAAAGAAATTATACCTACAAACATCCCTTAACTTGCTGTATTAAGAGTCATTTAATGGAAACAAAACAGACAACGAAGTGCAAGGAGTTTAGATTTTTGTCTTCCAAATGTCCAAAGGATCTTTCTGTGAAATAGCTTTCAAAAACTGAACAGTAACATTAAGGTAGAAAACAGACATTTTTTTCAGCTTATACAGTTATGTTTAACCAAAACCCCCAGTCTGTTATGAATATATATAGAAGATGTAAATTTCTGTGGAATTGTAGCATATTTTTCAGGGTTGTTCTGGTCAGCGGGGTTGTGCCAGGTTATGAAGCATGAGACAGTTCTTGTTCCTGATTCTGACTGATTACATTCACACAACTATGGGTGCATAGTTTGTTGGTTAAGAGGGCACTTCATGTGAAATATTGCAGTACCAGGGCTCACTGTGTCCCAGCAGACACCAGTCCAAGCATTTAGGTCATGGAATGGGAGAGGGATGAAGGGGTGAGCGTGGCTGCTGACAGTCAGGAGAAGCTGGAGATTAAGAGCTTTTCCTTTCAATTAAGTTTGTTTATCCCTTTCAATTGAGTTAGAAAAACATACAATCTGTTAGAACTCCTCTGGTGAGAGCATAATATCATGAAGTGCAGTAATTTGATCATTTGCGGTCATTGGAACATCCCAAAGTTTATCCCTCAGGCAACTGCATTGACTTTCCTGGAACTACTCCCGGGAGGAATTAAGCTCTGTGCTCAGAGAATTAACCTTACACATAGTTTTGCTCAAATTGTGTTGATACCAGAGAATCTTTATTGTTGAAAAAAAAAAAAAAAAAAAAAAGAAATTCTAAATTTTTCATCTGAGTTAAAATGGCAGCTCTTTACTTGTCTGATTTTTGTCTAGATGTTGGACCAGAACAGTGGTGTCAATGTTAGGCTTTGGTTTTACTGTCCAATTCTGTGGTCTTTTCTGTCCACAACTGGCAGTGGGGAACTTGCCTTTTTCAGTGCATAAACTGCTTTTTCATATTGGCCTCTGAAAAAGCTGTTCTGTGCAAGCTCCTGCCCCTACACAAAGAGGGAATCCAATTGCTGCTCCGTCTCCTCCTCTCCTCAGGAAGAACTGATGCACCTGCAGTGCCTGGAGAGGAATAGCTCCCACCTCTGGTCTTATTCACATTCTGTTTCTGATCAGATTTGCCCAGCAGTCATCTCGGGATTTTGATCCACGGAGACTTTTCTGGAGAGCATGTCCCTGGTTTTTTTCATGTAGATGGAGAAAACGTGTAAATTAAAATTCTACATGTGTGTATGTGTGTGGTGGCACCTCTCACCTAGAATCTCAAAATATGGTACAGTTCCAACAGAGCAAATGAACAAATGGAAGGATCACAGCATGTTATTGCCAGAAGGCATGTAATGAGGCAGTTGCAGAGCTACCTTTGACTGCTGATGGTGCTTGTTTACAGACACAATAATTCTTCTGTGACTCTAAAACCTGATGCATGCTAAAGTGATGATTCCCAGTGATGATGTACTGCTGACCTTAAGTCTCTCACTTTCTGAGGTGTTTAAGAGTCAAATTGGGCTTACTCATATAGATGATTCATTTCCCACACCCCATTTTTGCATTCATGTTCTATAATAATTTCTCAAGTTTTAAAAAGTATTTTTATCATAGAAAAAAAAGATTCTGCATTATTTGTAAGAAAAAAAATGTCTTTCAAAGTCAATAGTTACTTATTTGGGATTCCTGCAGTCATCAAGGCATTCAGTTTAAAATTCATCTAAGTGTTTATTCAGCTGATATGCACAGAAATATTTTGTTTATTCAGTAATAGGTCTACATTTTGTTTAAAATAAGGACAAAGCTAAATTAAATTACTGACCTTTACCCTCTTCAAGTTGTTTGTGTCTTTCCAGGACAATGAAAAGCATAGAAGCAGTTCTTGCTTGTAAATGTTATGAATTTTAAAATTATTATTAACTTTATACATTCTCTATTTGCGAGCATCATAAAAAGAAAGGAATTGAAAGATGCTTTCCCTGTTCAAGAGACATGGTACAATACTTTACTTTCACGAGGGCTATCTGTATAATGCTATTTAAAATATTTTATTTCAGAGTTACTGAAGGGAGAACAAACCATAGCAGTTTTGCTTACTTCTTAGGTTGACAGTGTTGTATTAGATTTAAAAAAAAAAATAAAAATCACTTACTAGGATATGCAGGTCTAGTTTTTCTTGTATGTAAACACTCGAATAACTATGTTATATTATTAGCCATTTAAAATTAGTATAAAATTTGATGTTCCCCACTGATTGAACATGGCAGGCTGAGCACTAAGGTTGAGATCCTAGATGTGAAATTCAAGTTCTTTTACTGGAGCAGATTAATATTGCATTAGCAGGATCCCTAAAGCCAAAATGGCCAATGAGTTCAATGAGTTATACTCACCAGTGTTTCCTTTGAAATCAGATGTCTCAAAAAATTGAGGAACTTGAGAAAAGATTGATTCTTTTGCAACATTTGGGTCACTCAGGAGTCCTCATTCCTTTCTACAAAAATAGAAATCCAGTGAGGAGAACATGGGAGGATGCTGGTTTGTTACTTGTTCATGTTGTAACCCTGAGTCAGGCTGCCTGCATTTACAGTGTTCACTGGGCTGATAGCTTGACATTTCTCTGACCAGTGCTGATTTCAGAGAGGCAGAACTTAAATATGTAGTCTTGAAGTTCAACTATTACAAGAGTACAAAGGGCTGAAACAAGAGCTTCAGAAAACACTCTTCAGCTGTGGACCAGTTTTCTTATCTTGTTTCTTTTGTTTAGCTATGCTTGATTAATGTTTTCATCCTGGATAAAAACAATAATGTATAATAATTATTGTTGTCATCTGTTAAAGATTTTCTTTTGCCTGCAAATCATTTATATAAATGAGGCTGAATTTAGAGAAAGTGAGGGATTGGCCTGAGTTGTATGCTGTCAAATTTAGAAGAGACTGCTGGAGGAACTGAGCAGTGCTCAGTAGGAAGCTCTGGTGGCAGTAGGATATACATTCATTACCAGCATTATGGGGTTTGGAAACCACTGAGGAGCAGCTTTGGGAATCTCTTCCATTTGATCTAGTTTAACAGATAAACTTTTGATGTGGAAATACCAGGAAAGTTTACACTCTCCTAAAGGAATGAAATTTTACTTTGGGAAATGAGATAAAAAATACTGGGGAGATTGAGTTTAGTCAGTGCCCAGAACACTGACTGGTAGAAATTTGGCAAGATGTTGGTCTGCAGCTGAACCATCTCAGTTATTCAATTCTTATCCAAGCAAACAATCCTGTTTAAAAAGCAGATCTTTCAAGTCAGATTTGTAGGTAATTGTAGTGGCTGTAACAACAGCCCCACTGCTTTAGGAAGGTGTTAATTCACCTTACTAAAGTCAGTAAACAGCCTTTGGTAGAAGGGACTGTGTAAGTGCAAATTTTAATCAATTTATTAAAAATCCTTCATATAAACAAATAATATATAAGAATCCCGTATTATTCCAGGATGAAGCCAGACAGCACCATACTGACACGAAGAATACTGACAGTTTCTGATTAAACATAAAATCAGGTTTTGAAAAACAGTCAAGGTCCAGCATGTCTACCAATGCTTCTAGCAGTGCCATAGTCCTGGTTTTGTCTGTTGGATTTCTATTAACTTAAATGGGGCACTTGTAGTTCACACAGCAGGAAAGACAGATTGCTCCTATAAATGGGACTACATTTTTCTGAGAGGCTGACCATAGTAATCAGTCAGGCAAAGTTCCCATGGAGCTTTGAGGAGAAGGGAATCTGAGTGCACAACTTGTTCTGTTCAGAATTTGGTTGTTATGTCCAACTGAACTATGTTCTGTGGAAAGGAAATACATCTTGGAATTGATAAAGGCAATTCTAATTCTTGGTTACTGCGTGGCAGGAGTGATTCTAGCACTGAGATTTGGAAGACAAAGTGCAAACAGGTGTTTATGCAGTTGCAGCCTGCTAAGTGTGTGTTGTAGACCTGCTCTGTATTCATAAAAAGGCTGAATTGTTAAGCAGAGGCAAAGCAAATACTGCTGCATTCCTTGAGATCAACTTCCCAAGCTGATCCTGCTGAGAGGTAAAGGAAGGCACCAGTTCATCTATACTGAAGGTGAAAACCAGAAAAGTTAAATATACTATTGTACCTTAAAAAAATAGATTTTTTTGTTTGTTCCTAGAACGGGGACAATCATACTGAAGGCTTGAACGTGAAGGTATGTTATATATATGTAACTTAAATGAAGACCAATGAGTCTTTGACACATGCATAGTTAGAGTAAGATTAATTAAAACTGCAACACAGAGTAAACTATTCTTTGCTGGAAGGTGTTTGGGGCTGATCTGGTTGAGTTGTTTGAAATTAAACTGTCTTAGTTGTCAAACTATGTGAAATTCTGGATTGTGAAAAATCTTCTTTTACAAGGCATAGCCAAGACTGACTTTGAATTATGATGGTCAAATCACTTCCCTGAGCTAAAGAGAACTACATTTCCATTCTTGTGCCAGTGTATATTTATACTGATTTCTGCATATTCTGGGATACATTTGCATCTGTGATTTAAGACATGTATATTTCTATAATGTGCAAAGGGGGGAGATTAAATGTGTAGCCTACAGAGGATCTTAAGTTTTGATTTATCAAGTGACAAGCATGTTCATCTCCATGAATCTGAAAGTAAGGATTTAGAAATTGATGTCTTCATTTTCTAGATGAAGAACAAAGAAGCCCAAATCCTACTTACCTGAGGAGAATGTTAGGATCCTAAGAGACTGAGTTTCTTGGAATTGCAATTAGGTAGCTAAGTTGCCTTGGATTTGTATAGTAATCTACCCACATGATAATTTACCTTGATGTGAATTAGTTGTCTAGGCATGAGACTAAAAAAGAGATGTAAAGATGATGACTTAGAAACCTTGAGAACTGCCAGTAGTTTTAAATTACTTTTTTAAACTAGATTTTATATGTCTTGAACTTATAGTTCTTTAAAATTTATTCAGAGTTACAAATGACTGCTGGAGGACATTGAATCTATTTTACAATTACTTAGTCCCATAAAACAGAAGATAAATTAGGTGCCTTAGAATAATTTTTATTGTCATGCTGAGAAAGACTGTAAGAAATGAAATAGAATGCAAACACACATTCCCAGCAGTTCAACAGGACATGCAATTGGGCAGAAAGGAGAATAAGATTTAATGTGATTTTTGTATGAAGCTTTGCCACCACATCAAGTGAAGGACATGCCCTTACTCAGCAGTTTAGGAATTCAGCCACGATTAGGAGATGGGTAATCAAAGTTCAGTAGGGACTCTGGATGATAAAGTAAGAAGTTAAAACGTTCTCTTCATTGTATTTAAGACTGCTATTTGTACCTTGCCTTTCCCCTTCAAAGCTCATCTGCTTCGTAGCATCTGGTGTAGTGGCAATACAGACTAGTCTACTATGAAATAAATAAATGAATCATAAGGGAATTTTTCACTGCATATAGTTGGCCAGAAACTGTCTCAGTCGATGGCCCAGTTTATTTCAGAAGAAGCTGACATGTTGTAAGGTCTAAATGCAGTGAAGTATGACAAAGTTGCTTCATTTCATGAAGCATCAAATGGAGCAATGGAACATTTTTTTTCAAACCATTAACCAGACAATCTCCCTAACAATATGTTATAAGAAAATTGGAATCTGTTTGGCTCTTTTTTCTTTGTTTTTCTTCTTTTTTTTCTTCTCTTTCTTTTTTTTTTGTGTGTGTGGAGGAGAAGGGGTGGTTTTCTTCCTCTTTTCCACTCATGCAGGTTAGAAAACTGCTGAAGAATTTGAAATTCTGAGTAAAGCAAAGAGGAAGCTGAGAGCAACAAGTAAAATGAGCAATGCATCAGACTAGTAATTCCTCACAAGGCTCTGAAGAGTTAGTTTTCCTGCTTTTTCATTCTGGCCCAGGAAAGTGCATGGCATTACTGTTAAAAGCTGTCCCAGAGTAAAATGACTGAGGGGTAACAATAACAATTATTATTTCATACTGAGAACAATAGATGTTTGGTGTCCTACAGGGACAAATTGCTCAACTGGCAGTCAAGGTATCAATACCTGACTTAGTGTTTTGGGGTAGGGTTTTTTTTGGTTCTTTGGGTTTTATTTTTCCCTATAGATTGAATGGCAGCAAAGGTTGCTTCTCACTGCGTGCCTGAATGGTGCCCAGTACGGTGGCATCACAAAGAGCCACTAATAATAAACTAAGTAAAATAAAGATTAATACCCTGAACTTCCAAACACTCATTCAGATTATGTGGAGATTTCAATCAAGACAGTTAGGGCTTTTTAAATTTGGGAAAAAAACATCCTGAATAAGTCTAGTGGAGCTGAGAGACTAGTTATCCTTCTAAAAATGAGCAAGTAGTCCTCACAAAGTGAACTATAATAAATGGCCAATAAACCTATCAGATTTACAATTTAAAATATGAATTTTTATTTTATTTTCAGACCCTTCACTGCTCTTTAACCTCATTCTGTCGTTTTTATATTTTCTTGTGGGTTTTTATTTTCTTGTGTTTTATTTACTTGTGATTGTTTTTTCCTTGTAGTTTGGGATTGCTTCTGACTCTCATGACTGAGCAGTGAAACAAAAAAATCTGTTGGGCATTTTTTAGAACATCACAGGTGGGAGATTCTCATCTGGTCTAATCTGTCATTGAAGTGAATATATCTGAGATAATTTATACTGAGACCTACGCCATGTGTTTCAGAGAAAACATTTTCCTTTGTTTTATGGGGTAGATTTGCTGAAGGGATGGTTTCTCAGGGGCTCTCTTCTTGTTTCCCAGGTGAGGCTCATGTGTTCCCCTGCACAGCTCTGCATAATCTCCCTTCTCCTCTGCCTTCATTCACATTGTGGTTCCACCTGTCTGATATATTGAACCACCAAAAGCTAGGAATATTATTAGTAGGTCTTTGCAAAATGACGGTTTTGAAAAGATTCTCACTTTATCTGTATTCAGACAGACAATTTGGTCAAAGAACAGTCTCTGAGCTCTTTGGGGAGATCTGTCACTGTCAAATTCAGTGCTGGTGGTAAGGTCACCAACTATATGGTCTTAAATGACAGTGTCATGAACTTGCCAACTGATTCTTGCCAGCTTGCTGGGGTTGTGGCCAAACCCTTCAGCATGACTGACAGGACAAGTACAGAAGAAACCTTTGTCCTGTTGCAGCTATAGAACTGCTGCTGATGAGTAGAAATTATTCCCAATGCAATGTATTACATTATATTCTATAAGCACAACTCAGCTGTCTCCAACTTACTTGCAGGCCTAAATAACTTTCCTTTAAATAGGTGTTCTTAGCACATGTTGAAACTGATTGTCAAGGTCTAACACTGGCCTGGCAATTAAACCGAAAAACAGATTTTTCTATTAATCCCCCTCTCCTCCCTGATAAGGAAAGGAGAGAGAATAAGGGAAAGAGACTTATGGCTTTGAAACTAAGCTACACAACTTTAATGAAACAGTAATGATAAATAGGAAAAATTACTAAATATATACAAATGTACAGGAAAAGATTGATCCCACGTCCTTCCCCCTCTCCCCCAATAATAACTCTCACGTCACCACGGAGGCTGCAGGGCAGCCCTGGGAAAGTCCAGGCTGGACCCTGTAGTCAGCAGCAGTCGGGAGCTGGAGGCAGGAACACACAGATTCAGGTTGGCATGGATCAGGACCACAGGCAGACAAACGGATGGAATCCTCCCAGGATGCCGAAGCACACAGGGAACAGGTGAAGGAAGGCAGGAAGAAGAAAGGGCAGGAAAGGAAGCAGGAAGGGAAAAATGTTGCCCCTCGTGATCCCTCAAATTGATACTGAGTATGACGTGTATGGGATGGAATACTCTGTTTGGTCAGTTCTGGCATCTGTCTTGTCTCGGGCCTCCCCAAAGGAGGGGTTCAGGTGGGACCTCTTTACTCCTTCTGGAGGGTAAAATATTCCTCAGAGCTGAGAAGTGTCCTTGGCTCTGCACACCAGTCTCTAGAAGTAACTATAAACAACCAGTGTTATCAGTCCTAGAAGCAGACACTGTCTGAGAAACTTGCTGTTAATTTCAGCAAGTGCAACTGCTTACAAGAAACTTAGCTGAAAGCAAAAGTACAAACCAGAAAATCACCTTATCCTGGCCCAAACCAGGACACTGATGAATGTATGGTTTTTGCCCACAGGCTGCTATTTATCAAATCTGGAGACTCTGTGTTCGATTTGATGCTGTTAGTTTTTGGGTTGGCGTGTGGTGGGTTTTCTTCATGCATACTGCCTCATTATTGGTAGCAAGTTCAGCTTTTGTGCATTTAATTCTATTGGATTGTCTGTTTTCATGGTAAGTGATTTTAACAAGAATTCCTTTCCATATTTTGCATATGGAAAAATCCATTATACAGAGGACAAATGGTTCTAAATATGAATAAGAAAATTTCAAAAGAACTCTTTCTCTTTGTTGCTGAAGTAGTTCAGGTAAATAAACTCAGAAGACTAGAGCCCTGCTGTAAGATAACATTAAAGAGCTTGTAAAGAAATAGTAATTTTATAGTACATCTTGAAATCCATTTAATTGAAGTAATTAATTGGGAAAAATTATGGACAGTCATACTCCAGAGGTTTATTATAGAGGACCTAATTTAATACAATGCTGAGACCAAAGCTGCCCCCTCTCTCAATCTGGGCATGTAATTTTTGTTAGTATTAAAGAGTTGTATGTGCATGAAGTGAGGATGCCTGCATCCATAAGTGATTAATTGCTGTGTTAAAAACCCATTCTTCTCCTTACGAAGGATTTAATATTAGGATTGTTCAGAATTACATATGGCTTGACTTGAGCAAATAGTGTTGGTTATTACTTGGCTCTTTAGAAAAGTTACAAGAAGTGATTGAATGCACAAAAAACGGGCATTATGTATGTAGGATCCATGTTAGTTTCCTTCCTTGCAGTATGCTTGAAGCTTACACTAAACAGCACATGCTTGGAACAATCTGCTTATCCATGCTTTTTCTATTTTTTTTCAGGAAGTAGTCTCAAGGATTTCTTAATGTTGTCTAGCACTGAAAAGTTAGAAGATAATTCAGGTCAGAAAGGACATTGGGAAGTCTCTTGTCCAAGCTCTTGCTCAAAGCAGGGTCAGCTATGGACTCAGATCAGGTTTTCTGGGCCTTTATCCCAGAAAAAGACTGTAGAACTTCCAAGGATGGAGATAGCAACACTACACACAGAAGTGTCCAGTAGTTTCAGCATGATAAATATATGCTCAGAGTGCTACAGACTCCCCAGATTCACTGCAAATTTGGAGCCCCACCCTGAAAGGAAAGGTACTTGGGTGCTCTGAGCAGGTCTGTTGGAAAGTGTTTGGAATTTACATTAGTCAGAATCTCCTCGGTGCCACAGGGGATCTGAGCAGTGTGAAATTCTGGCTGCTTAGCTGGATCCCCTCCGGTAATGGTCAAGGATGTGGTTTGTTCTGAAATGGAAGGAACTGGCCATCTTAATTCCTCTTAAAGATCAGGTCAATGAGCATGTGGTTAGGCTTTTAAGTCAAGCAGTACATGCAATTTAGCAAAATGAAAAGTGATTGAATTGATTGGGTTTGGCACTTACACTGCCAGGAGGAAGTGCTGACTTTCTTCCACGTCTGGTGAGGGCATATTCTAATTGAGAAGCAAATGCTAGTATTATTGTAATTATCAAAACAATCCTTACATAGAAGGTGTTTATAAAGTATTTTTAATGTTAGTAAAAATGAGGATAGTGATGAATACAAGCCCCATCTGTAGCTCTAAACCAGCAGCTATATAGATTGGCACTAATCCAGGTTCAGCTACCCTCAGAAATTTTATTCCTTTCAATAAGGCTGCCAGAAGCAGCCTCAATAGAAATATTTACATTTTTATTTCTGAGGAAGTTAACCTCACATTGAAGATGCTTTTGTTCCCACTGGGGTGTGATGAGTGGCAGAAGTTACTTGAAGTTGATTGTTTCTACAAATTAAGTACCTGATTATATTGGAGTTATTTTAAGCTCTTGTTATGGTAAATTCCAATGATGCTTGAGTTCTGCAAATCTTAGTCTGTATATCTTCATCCTCTTTTACTGCTTAACTTGATAGAGCTTTGGGTCAAAACTTTGTCTTATTTACAATAATGGAGTTTATGACAGCTTGTTTTATAGGAAACTAGCAAAACTCTAGTGTAGCATCCAGAAAGAAGTTGAATAGTGAGAAATAACAAAAAAATTAAAATGCTTACCATGCACTGGGAGTATACAGAGCAATGGTGTAACTTTCTGACTGGATTATAAACAGTAGACATTACAGTGCATTATTAGACCAGTCTTTCAAGCAACTATGGATTTTTCAGCCTCTATTTTGCTTTTTCATAAGCTAAAGTTTAGTTCTTACATTTTCATACATGGAGATGCAGCCCCCTAGAAAGAAAATAAAATCATGAAATATTCTTTCTATGAGGGGAAGAAAGCAGAGATGTCATCACCAGTGCCTGAAACACACGTACTCAGTGTTCCTCAGCAGATGTGTCACTGAATAGAATGGCCAGACATTAGCATCTTTAATGCCTTCTAACAGCATATGACAAATGTGTCATGAATAATTAGATATAACTAACTACTGCACAGTGCTTAATTCACTTACCTGCCGGGACATTCGCCCTTTCTATCTGACAGCTCAAGCTGAATAAATGCTATCTCTGGCTCTGAACCACCAGCTGCACAGGGCAGAAAGGTCAGACTTTGACATCACAGAGTGAAAGCTCTTTACACTGAATAGTAATGGAGCTCCTGAGCCTCTGCTTTTGGAACAGAACTGCCTGGGTAGTCAGTGGTATGAAGTGCTTCTGGGCTCTGCTCTCTGATGAGATGGGCTGCTAGACTCATAGTTTGAATGGAGGCAAGACACAAATTAAGAAAATAGTTTCTCAAGATGTACATCTATATCCATGACTAAGTGACAAGAAACTCCTTACATTTTAAACAATGCAATGGCCAGGTCCTCAGCTAATGAAAGCTCCATTTCATTGAAGTAAAAAATCTGCTATTTTCTGCTATCCACAGACTTAGTTGACTTCATAGTTTGAAACAATGTACTGAACTTCAAATCTTTACATATACTACAGGCTACAAACTCCTTTAAAATACTGATGAGATTACAGTGGATTTGTGTGTGGTTCTGGAGATTTTGCTTCAGTTGTTTTAAATTTGTAAAGTCAGATTAACAATATTGTTCTGGCTTAGAATATTCTTCACACGTATCTCTAAGGCTACAGCAGCCAATAAAATCAAATGTAAAGCTGGGATAGAATCGATCACCTTACCATCCTTTGCCAATGTTGTCAACAATTTACATTTTAGGCAGAAAATGAGGCTGCATTAAGGACCAAGACCCTGCTCCAAATGCCATTGAAATCAATGAAAACTTTCACACTAACTGGAGAGTAGTTAAAGGTCAGGCTCTGGAGTCCAAATTTCCATGCTGGAAAGCTGCCCAGCACTCAGGGTTGGGCACTAAACAAATAGGCACATCCTGTAGCAGGCAGTAGTACTTCAACATAGGGCTTTAAGGCCTTTGAGGGATGCAGCATTTTGCTGTAAGCAGTGGGAAAAAGGGCAAAGAAAGTTTTTTTATATAAAACTATATATTACTGCCATTTTAAAGAATAGCACCTGATTATTACAGCAATACATGGATTATTTATGCTTACGACAAAAATCAATTACCATAACTTTTGGTTCCCCACTTTTTCACAAAATAGCATAGTTTGTTTTTAACATCAACTGTTAAGCATATAAGAAATTGAATCTATTCAGTAGTATTTGAAATAAAATATATAGAACATTATGAAAATGAGCAAACAGCAGCTGCATAAGAAAACGAACAAATACGACAACAAATACATTCTTTAATGATCCAGTGTTATTTGCTGTGATTAAAGGGAAAACTGGGAAAACAAAGTATAGATGATTTAGCTTGTGGAAAGTCTCAATGTGTATTTGAAACTATAATGAATTATATGAAATGAGGGCAATAAACAGGAGAAAAAATAAAAGAGAAAGTGAGGTGGCAGGGTCTTCCACATGAAGATCATGGGAGAGTTTTTTGATATTTTGCTCTTCCACATGTTCAAGATGGCAATTTGTAATCATTGCTAAAGTGCAGCCAAGTTGATGTAGTATTAGAAAAGTTAGAAAGGTTTTTCTCATATGAAGCTGCCTCTTAAACTTTACTTTTGTCAGCATGTGCTATCTAGTCCCTGTCATTGCTTCTTAGCAAAAACATCTTTGTCTATATGCTTATAAGGTGCATTTTGATGATAAGATGGGAGGGGAGGTTTTGCATCTGAATTGAGGAAAAAGGACTTAAAGCAGCACTGCAGGGTGCTTCTGTGCTGTGCTTTCTGTTATCAAGATGGGGAGCAGGTAATGAGGAAACACAGCTGCAATAAGTTACCATTTTATTATGGGAAGCTGTGACCTTGGTGGGGGGAGGGAATGTGCAATTCTTCAATCACAGCAAGAGAAACACTAACCAAACAGATTACTTCTTTTTTGACTGATGTGAATGCACTTGGCATATAAATCTAAATACATGTATGTTCTATAGCACAGCTCAGGTTGTGTTGATCTTGATCCATAGAATAGAAATCCTGAATTTTCCTTCCCATCCACATAATGATGGCCTGTCTTGGGAGCAGTTAATAAATTGGAAAATAACTTCTTTTTTTTCTCAATTCTGTGGAAGTCATCTATCTACAGGTTTATGTAATACTTCTTTTTGCTTGCCCTTAAGTGAGAAATGTAGAGATACTCCATTTGTATTATGAGTGCATGAAGTTCAGAAGCCAATTTTAAATACTGTTCCCTAATTTTTTTAAAATTTTTTAAAATAATTGCACTGTATCTCACAGGGTACATTCATGAGACAGTTTTAAAATTGCCTGTTTTGAATTTCTGTGTGCATATGATGATTTAATGATGCTATGAGAGTTTACCCATGTCACTACTTGTAGGCTGTATGCTGTGACTGAGCATAACTAAAAGGGAGCAAACACAAGGAGCTTCTTTCAGCATTGCTCACATGCCCCTCAGGTTGGTTAACTCCAAGACTAGGACTACATCTACTCTGTTGGTTCAGTCCTGTGCTTTTCAAGGTTAAATGATATTTTTACCCAGTATTTTATTTCCTGGGATATTTACAGGACACTGATCCAAGCTGTGTTTGCTCTGCATTTTCATTGTCATTACAATCTGGAGCATAACTTCAACATATGTTTTAATCACACTCAACTCTTAAAAACTGTGAAGTCCAGCCGGTGACTGAGTACTGATTACTTTGAGTAGTTTCTGTGTATTCACTGCATCTGTTGGATATTAACACCAGCCAGGCTAATGTGTGGTTGATCATTTCCTCTAAATGCTCTCTGATGACAGGGTATGGATAGGCTGTTAAGAGTGATTCAGCTTAAGATTTACTGGCTGTGCTACTTATAGAATTTATCACAGGAAAGGTCTTTTGTTTCTTTCCAGGCAAAAGCTGCTCTTTTCTGCTCAGGTATCTGTCTGCTGGTCAGCTTGCTCTGTT
Organism: Florisuga fusca; assembly: GCA_038090715.1. Lineage (NCBI taxonomy): Eukaryota > Metazoa > Chordata > Aves > Apodiformes > Trochilidae > Florisuga > Florisuga fusca. The sequence continues at coordinate 7,064,199 of JAAWXA010000008.1, forward strand.
GGTTTGCACATCCTTGAAGCTTTTGTAGCTTTTTGCTATCATTAGAATTTCCAGAAGCCTCTGTATCTCTGTAAGGAGATGACAGCTTTAATATTTTCTCTTCACTGTGTAAAGGCAGTCTTCCTTTTCTGGTAGTGTGAAATGATGAAAGGGCTTTCAGGCAGTCTGTGTATTCAGACTCATAATTTATTTTAAAATATTTGTGTGTCATTTTACCAGGCAAATACTAGGTTCTCAACATTTTTTTTTTAATCTCTGATACACATTGCAGCACCATTAGAACTCTTCAGCATCACTGAAGGAACTCATGCCTGTAGCTAAACTGAAAAGTAATATGGTCATTTCTTTGCATTCACAATAAATTTTCTGTGCTGTTCACCCTCAGGCACTTAGTATTGAGTGAAATGCACTCCTTAATCAGACATGAAATCTCACTGTAATTGTAAATCTGCAGTCAAAAAAGCCTTAAAAGTGCTTGCAAGAAAACTGTAATGTCTCCCAAATTGAACAGTTATAGCTCAGTGTTTAAATTAATATGAAGTAGAGACTTGATACCTGCAGTATACAGAACCTCAAACTTGGCAATTGGAATGGGAATATTATTTTGGACTGGTTTGTGGGCCATTTTTTTGTTTACATATAAATTACACACTATGCACACAGGCAGTACATGAATTTAAATTATGTGGACATCTCCTTAAAGTCTTGGATAAAATATGTGGTTTAGACCTCCAAATGAGTGCTAGTAAAGATTGAGAAGTCTGGCTAGTCAAGTGACTGAGTCCCTTAAGTTTCTTACCACAGGGAAACAATGTCTTCTCTAAAATGGTCTGTGGAAATTTGAGGAGTGTGTTTAGATTTTGGATGAGTTTTGAAGAAAGATGTCTGTCTGATAGTTAAGAAAACATTTGTTATCTTCTGTGTTTGAGTACTGCATTGGTTATTTTCTTAGCACTCTGGCACTACTGCATGAACAGAACACACTTTAAGAAAAAATCAGATTATTTGTTAGTAATTGTTGCAGTGTGTTAGTAGGAATGTTAAAGATACCAATTCCTCGTTGTCTGAAAACAACAGATAAAAAATTGCACCCTCAGAGCATGGGAAATGCAGTTGAAAGCAGTCTTCAGACAGTTTTCTAATTTATATTTTGCTGCAGGCATTTGTTTGACATAAATTCAGATCATGAAAATGCCCATTCAATTATTTTTCCCTGTTATCTTTTGGTCCCATTTTATTCAGGGTAGTTGTTAACCTGTGTGTAAAGGGAGCATGAGCTATTAGTAAAGCATCAACAAGAAAGAATTACAGCATTGCACACCTAATCCATTTTTCACACATGAAATATACATGGTATCATGATGAAGTCTGTGCCTGGGTGAAGCAAGAAGGTTTCATCAGCAGTTAAGTTTCTCTGCCAGGTTAAAACATCAATAGGAAATAGCTTAAGCTTACAGACACCCAAGTGTTCAACCAATTTATGTTTATCATCTGATTTCATTTATTGTAAGGAATGTGGAGGTTGTGACCAGACAGGTATTTGATAACTACATAGACTTACCAGTGCCTTAAATACAAGCATGTATATCCACAAGGATGTATTTCATACATAGAGGCATGAAACATAAGAAAATTATCCTTGAATATTGTAGTAAAGCTCTGTTTATGGCTTTACCAGCCATAATTTTTTGCCAAATTTACCAGCCATTGTCTCCACAGCTACCCAAACTTACTATCAACAGTGTTGGTGTTCTCATACATAGTTATTTTGAGGAAAACCAAAATTCACAAGAACCATTACGGTTTGTGTTCTTCATCCATCTCAGATTTTATTTTCAGACCAAGCATTTTCCAGAAGGACCAGTATCCTTTGAGAGACAAAGCAAAGAAAGTAAATAGAAAGACATAAGCAAATGGAAATTGCCAACAATCTGGGAAGCCCTTGGTGACAGCTAGGGAAAAATAAAAGGAAAATGAGAAGAAATTATTCCTCAGATTTTGTCTCAGTGATGCCTTCTGGATCAAAGGATATTACAGAAATATATCTCCAGTGATTGAAAAGACTCTACTAAGATAAGGAGCACTTAGAGGCACAGTTGGTGCTGCTGAATTTTGCTGACTAAATCCTTTCTCCCAAGAATAAGAACAGTAGGAACTGATGGTTTCCAAGAGCTTGGAAAAGCACCTTTTGTTTAATTAAATAGATAAAGTTCCTCTATGAAGCTCTCTTGTTTAATCTGAACTTTTCCACAGAAGAATTAAATATTCAAATCACTGCATTGTTTATAACTGGGAATAAAATGGTGTTGATCTCTGCAGTCTCCAGCTTGCAATTTTGAAAACTCTGAAAGTTTCTCAGTATGTCTGCTGTGTTGTATATTTTATATTACTGAATTCCTTTTGCGAATATATTTCAAAATTCCAGATTATGACAAAAAGGTGGCATACTTGTTATGGTTGCTTATAAGAGCAGTATAGTTTAAAAATTTTCTATAGAGTAACTCTTAAGTGATGCCACATCACTGAAATTGTCTTTCTTGCAAAGCAGTTCATCCAGGCTTTTCCAGATGCACCTGCAGAAGTTAATGATGCATTGATGAGAATGAATTACACTGCTGCAGATTTCTGTCATGAATGCAGTAGAAAATTAACAAACCCTGAGTAACAGGGCATATTTTCTGACAGTCTTGTGCACTCCCAATGAAACACTGATCTGCTGCTTACTGACCTCTTTCCTACACCCTCTCTGTAGCATTTCCTATGGATTGCCATGGGAGTTTACTAGTTGCTTCTCTAGCAAGTGTAGTGGTCAAGCTCTTGCTTCACGCTCTTGACTCCCATTATTTCCCCTTTTAAAAGATCAATGGCACCGTATGTACTGTTCATATTTATGTTCCCTGCTTGGTCTGTAATTCCTACAATTACAATAATAAACTCCCACATTCATTGCACAAGCTCAGATGTCCCTCTCTCAACTCTTCTGTGATTTATATTGATTTGTGCCAGCTGAAATTTAGGACTAATATTTTAAATGTACAAAATACATGCATGAAGATAATGGAGCAGATGGTAGTGGGGCTGTGAAGGTGTATAGATAGCACAGCAAACACCATTCAAAGAAACTTCTAAATCTCTCTTGCTGAGGACCAACAACAGTGAAAACCAAAAGCCCTTAAATTCAGAAAGCACTAATCTCTCACTGATCTTCAGGCACAGTGGGATACACACTTTCAGCAAGTGTTCTGAGTACTGGTAAAATAGTTGGAAAAAGGAAAGCTTCCATATTTTAAAGTAAGCTACGCAGCAGAGAATAGTTTGTGGAATAAAAATAAATTTTAGTTTGGTAGAAATATCTTGGCTCCACAAATCCCCAGTCGTATGTGCTGTCTCTGCAGAGCTACAGCCAATATGGACGTACATACCCTGCACGATCTCTAGCACAAGGCTAATGTGACTGCCAAAGCCTGAATCCTAAGTAAAATCAGTCACTTCAGTGGCAGCATAATTAAGTTGATATGAAGCAATTAACAGGAGAAGTCCAGACCTCATGTTTGGGGTAATACTGGTCCCGCTGCACAAGTTGGGAGTTCTGATTTCCCATTTTTATGCTTTCAGTCTACTGCTATTGCAGGACCAATCAGTGCAGTATACAATCCATATATAAAACCACATAAATAGAACACAGCTAAGCACTCTGAAGATAAAATCTAGCTGTATTAAATGTATTTCAATATATATGTGCTGGTTTTATTCCACAGCACATAGTGGTATATGTTATTTCATGCAAACATAAAAATAAGACTGTGGACGCATTGTAGCGTTATGGTCTGAGGAATTATCTGTAGGTTGACAGCTTTTTGAAACTTAAGACTCTATAATTCAAATTTTAATTGCTTTGCAATGAAGTAATTGTTCAGAAATTCCTTCCTTCTTAATAAATCTGTAGCACAGCTCTCAAAGGCTTAAGGAAAAGTACTTCATGGCCTTTTCCTTATCCCCTGAATCTTCATGCATAGATGTATGTCTGCATCAATTGTCTCATCTCCAGACTAATTACCTCATTTACATATTTCATGCTTTCTGCTTAGAATACTCCATGGGACAGCCAAGATTTAAATCGTGTGCAGTTAAACACAACCAGTCAAGGGGTGAGGATGCATTTTTATTTCATTAAATGTTATTATGAATTGCATGCTACATTTGCTATTAACATAATATGTAGATTATGCAGTGCTCCGTATAAAATATTATGGTAAAGAATCGGTGACAAAAGAAGAAGACAAAGCTTCCAAAACCTAAAAAAATGCTAAAATTAAGAGGTTTTTGCAGTCTGCCCTGGTCACCTCTCCCACAGTCTGGTATTACTCCTCCTGCATGTTGAGAGTCTTGAGTTAATAAGCTCTTTTCTTTTTTCCTATTTAATTCAAGGTAATAAAAACTCTCAGTCTCATACCAGTTACATTTTGCACATGTCAGGCCATAGAACTAAAGAATTGCTCACAGCAGAATGGCACATAACTGATAAAATAGTGACCTAGTGGACAAGTGAAAATACAGCAAGTTCTCATAGCTGTAGGTCAGTGACACCTAATTAAAGATACAACTTCAGCTCTTCATAGTCTGATTCTTAAGAAGGTTGAAGGTTGCCTCGATATATAAATTTTGGTGTGAATTTGGGACCTTTGATACCAGCTAAGTGGGCACATTACCCTTGTATCCCCTTGGGAGTAGGTGTCTAAATACCTTCAGTGAAGTAGGCTGCTATCCCTTGGATGTTCCTTCTGGGAACCATGTCCTCCTAACTATCCTGCAAGGTAGAAACCTTGGTGATGTGGTGCAGGCTGTGTTACTTTTAAACATTCTGCTTTACAGGCTTCTATTGAGAGAGTTATTTTACATGCAGAGTGCAGAAATGTAATGGGTGACTGACTAATAGCTGCCACTTCCTGGTACAGAAAAATTAATTTGCTATAGGATGAGCCCAATAAGTGCCCTTGACAGGCAGGATGTGTGTCCGTTCAGTGGCTGAAATGAATAGTTATCCCAGTTAGTATTGACCTTTCAGTTCTACTGAAAGGCAGCTTGGTATTGTTCCTTTGTTTGAGGATAGATAGGGCTACTCTTCCTCTGCTAAGTACTGCTGAATGATAGCAGAGTGTGGCCTGTAATAGAGTACAGACCTCCACAGAGATGGTAGGTGATCTTTTGTGGCCCTTTTCTCCCCTGAACTGTACTGTTGGTCATTTTATTTAATCTTTCCTTATTCTTTACCACCGATCCATAAGAAGCATTTTGATGATAAGTAAACAGAAACTTCTGGAGGCTGCCTGTCTAGAAATATCATGCATGAATCGTTGTCCTTAATAAGAAAACCCCATCTGAGCAGCTTCTAAAAAGGAAATCTCAGATTGACATAAAGGGCTGAGATCTCTATGTACAGCTATGAAATTAACAGGCAGTCCCTAAAGCCACTGCACATGAGGGACTGAAACTTGCAATGCATATTTGTCTGCAGCTCTGGAAAAAGAATTATGCTCAGAACATCATCAGTCTGTCTGAATAACAGAGGTAATGAAAAAAAACACCAACCCAAACCAACCAAACGTTGCCTCCCCCGGCTCCCAAAATGAAACAGGAAAATGTTTTGCAACATTGATCTTATTGAAAGTTTGCCAACTCTTTTTCTTGTTGGCACTTTATAAGGCTTTATATTGCCCTTGATAAAAAGAGGGCACTCAACTGCTCTTCAGTGCAGTGTTTTGAATCAAAGGGTGTGGAATTTAAGTATTTCGTACTCCTCATTTATGATACCTTCACATACAGTGGCTTTTTCACACTGAAAATAAAAGTGTTGAAAAAGAAACAGTTAATGTTTCACAACATGAACTTAGATTCAAGTTAGTAAAATAAAAAAACCGTATTTACCAGCTCAGCAATTGAAATCAGTATGTTCATTCCCTTCCACATACAGAAGAGTTCATACTATATTCATCCTCAGCCAGTTGAAACTATAAATTAAACACTAAACCAGCTAATTATAATCTAGGGTGTTTTTTCTTTTAACATACATAGGGCCTTAATAGCTACAATATGCATTACTTCCAGTATCATTCTGTTTCAGTAAGTCTACCCAGCAGCCTTGTTTTCTCTATCTACATTTTAACCTCACATTTGCCTTATTCAGATTCTTATGTGCTCAGTAATTTCTGTCAAGGAAGAAACAAGAGTTGCCAGGGCCTAATGGCTTTAACTTTAAATGTCCTTTTTAATTACAGTTTCCTAGACATTTACAGTGTTCCATATGTATTTTTGGCAGCTCTAAGAAAAAGGAATTAATCTAGTAATAACACTCAAAGGGTATCTATTTTTAGACTGAATTTTATGGGTTCCAGTATTGGAACCTGTGAAAGGTGCTCTATGTCTTGAAAACTTCTTGTCTCTATATTTTACTTGGGTTTTTTTAGTTGTAAAAAGAATGCTACTTTCCATAGGGCATTTTATGCTTAAGAGAGTATGTGACATTAGTTTTTGATTGAAATCAGTAAAATCTTAGGGAAAAAAACCACATCTGGGGAAAAATCACATGAAGGAGAACAAGAAGGACATGCATAATAAAAATAGGGCTGACATAGCAGTGAAACAGTAAGAATTAGACAAAACGAGGTTCCAGTTGAAGAAAACCACATCCCAAACAGTCAACAGCCCTGCCTTGGGAGAGGCCTGCAAGACATCTGCAAGCCAGATAAAAGGGATGGAAAGGCACACTCCCCAAAACTCCCCAGAACTCATCTTGTTTCAGCCTTGAGCACTGGGTAGAACAACCCTGAGTAACTGGGTTCAGTGTATTAAATTTACATTAACATATTAATGAGATGTTAATATACTAAAGTTGCCACCCATAGGCTTGAGGGACTCCTGCTGACACAGAGCCCATGACTCTTTGAGCATATGTGGTGAAATTTTTGTGTTGCCACTTTTAATAAAAGTGAGGAATTGGTAAACCAGTCATGGGTGAGAATAATGTTAGAAAGTTCTTTCTCACATTTTTGGGTATAAAAAAGGTGGAGGCCATCTCCTGAAGGAAGCCAATAGTAAATCTGTATTATTCCTGGAAGGGCAAACTCAAAATTACTCACCACTAGAAGTCAATAGTGAATCTTTAATTTTAATGAGCATAAATCTCAAATAAATCTCAAATTAATGAGCATTAATCTCAAATTTTAATGACCATAATTAGGATAGTTCTGAAATGCTGAGAATCTCGAGTGACCAGCAGTCACCTCTGCAGTGCACTTCAGTATCTTCCAAAATAAGCACAAACTGCACAGTGAAGTCTTCCAAATGCAGTCATTCCTGAGGCTGGATCCACTGAGCTGGTGTTAAAAGTTCTGTAATCCACAACTTTGTAACTGATACAAACTCAGAGTTCCCTGCAGTGAATGTAGAGAAAATGGTTTTAGATTAGGTCCCTAGCTGCTACTCTCTGCTAGTTTGGAAGCAAATTATAATCATTCTTATTTTAAAAGTGCATATTCTTATCATCCAGAGCAATTCAGTAAAATTATATTGCTTGTAAGAAAAGCCTTCTAAAATAGGTGCTGGGATGCTACAGTAATAATGAGCTTAGTAAAAATGCTTAGGCTAACAGGAATGTCACAAAAGCAAAATGTCAGAAGTCTAATTTGCAAAGCTCCCTCATTAATGAAATAATTCGTTGCTTGTCAAGTATTACGTTGCTCAATTCAGTTCTTTGGAATTGAATTTCATATAAATTAACTTAGTCTGTTGCAAGGTATTTAGTAGATCATCTCTTTTGTGTATTTTCTCCAAATTAAAATTAAGTAAATAAGTGGCTCTCTTGACAAATTTTGCTTTTTCTGGTGTCTTCAAAATTTGAAATTTCTCTCTTATTTGCATTACACTTGCAATAATTTAAGGCTGAAGTGAGCTGGAAAAAAAAACAGAAGTCATCAGAAACAAATTTTGTAGGGTGGTGTGTGCATTATCATGTTCATTTTGAAAATAAAATTACTAATAAAATTACTCTAACTGATAATGGATTTCTACTTGATCAGAGTTAACTTAAACTGTATTTCACTGGTTTTTCCAGTCTTACATAAGCCCAGGCATTTATTTTGTACCTGACTTATAAAACTTTTATAACAGAAATAAAGCAGTTTTATCACTGTCCTACAAGCCAATCTTCACTAAATTTCATTGTAACCTTACAGCAAAAAGGAAGGCTAGTCAAGGGGCAGTGCACAATCAAGATTTGCCTGTTTAGTGCATAGGTGACTTTTAAAAAGCTTTTAGCCTTCTAATACTTGCTATTGTCATAAATACTCCTTCAACAATGACACATGCAGAAAATGGGGCTTCTAGGCGAGTGTATTAACATCTTCACTTCTTTATGATGCCTAGAGAAAACTGTGCTTGTGAGATCTGTAATTTTTTAAGATGCCCCTAGGGTTCCTGTAATCAGTTTGTCTCCCTTACTGTCTGCTGCATTGCAAAGAAATTTCAGAAATTTGCTGCAAAAAGCACATCCCAGTGTCTAGATAAAGGAGTTTATGCAGTACATAAGGCTGTCCTGCATTGCAGTATTTTTTAAATAGAAGTAGTCTGAAATTAAAAGGATAGGGACTGAGGAATTTGATAATTATTTTTTTTTCCCAGTGTAAGATGTCCCTGCCCTGTAAAAGATGCTGTGCTAACAGTAACATCATTGCTTATTACTGATAGGTTTTGTTAGCAGTAATAATAATATTGTTACATGATTTTCTTGTAATGTGGACATTTAGTTATAAAATCTAATCTTGTTTATATATGACTATTTCTAGACTACCATTGATACCACAAGACAGTAAAAAGAAAAAACAGTGCCACCTTTAAATAAATAATTCATGTGAAACAAGAAATGGCAAGAGATAATTGAAATTGACGTTTAGTTTTCTGGGCGATGAAGTGGAACAAGATCCTCTCCAGTGCTATCCCTGAGAGGAACTGTGGGGCTTTGTGGTTAACCAGCTGTCCTACACATACACTGGGTGCACTCACAGACCCTTAGTCTCTTAGGGTACAGGAGGTATCATCCAGGACATCTCTTTTCCTAAATGAATCATGAGTGATATTTGTGTTCTGGGAGCTTGGCAAAAAAACCTTTTTTAAAAAATTATATCTCTATAAGTTTAAATCACGCTAGGAAGATGAATAGTGCTGTTTTTGCAGTCGGTTGGTTCAAATCTTTTCTTTCATGTTGAACACTGTGGTGTTGGTTCAACACTGGAGAATTTTTTTTAATAGAGGTTGACATTCTACCTAATAGATGCCATTTGCTTGCTCACCCCATTACAGCATCATCAAGTTGAAGTATGAAAAGGTTTTGAGCTTGTAAACATTTGATAAAAGCTGTAGCTCCCATGTTTTGTAGCAATGTTTGTCTAATTGTACTCTTGCCTAAGTGTCTGTGAAAGATGTATTTATCTATGATTGTTTCTTCAAGTAAATAAAACATGCATAAATTATAACTATGAGCAGTAGAGGGGTGATGATTTAACTCCTGCTTCTTTAATAACCTACAGTGCAGAAACAAAAGTATTTTTATTCCCATGTGCAACTGGTTAGTCAAATTACAATATTTTTCTGCATTGTAACACAAAACTGAGAGTTTTGTGGTGCTTATTGACAAGTAGGGAGTGCAAGAACCTCTTCGGAGAGACAGGAAGAAGGGGGAAACGGAGCCGGGGGTCGGGTGTTTAGACTCCTCAGAAATTATTAGAATATCAAATAAGAAAGCTTTGCCACAACAAAACCATTCACTGATGTTTTGAGACTGTGTTTGAAAAACTTTGATGTCACCTCAATGGAATTCAAATAAAGTGGAAATAGAACTTTCGGGGGTTTAATATTTCATGTGGCGTTCCCTCTGTACTTCATTGTGAAGTACAGACTATGGGATCACAGGAACAGTGGAAACGTACTCCTAGACTTGTACTCTTCATAGAAAAATATTTTTTAAACTATCAAAATCATTTTAGATCAGCTGAAAACTTGCATATGTGTAAGTAAATTGCATTACTGAACTTAATATTGCTTACATTTTCTTTCTGCAAGTCTACTGTTCCCTTTTGTGTATATGATTAAACATGAAAACTTTGTTTTTGCCAAGGGAAGGTATGTTTTACAAGCATTCTCCCAGGCAACTTAGACAATAGTTAGTGTTTCTTGTTTGCTTCGTTGCAGGAAAAAGGAGCTAAATCACCAGTCTAAAAATGGTAAGCACCATGTTGGAATTAAGTAAGATCCTTAAACAGTTATTTAAAGAACTAGCAAGGTACTAAGAACAATGTTTTTAGTTACAATAATGCTTTCCCAGGGTTTGTAGTGTGTGTTTACGTCCCTGAGTAAATGTGGTGGTGCGATGCTCAGTGTTGTTGCCACACACCCAGGGTAACTCAGCTCGTTCTGCCTCTGACTGATGAGCTTGCAAGAGCCTGACACTTTGCAGTTCAGTGGGGAGCTGTGGTTTGCAACAAAAATAAAGAACTGAAACTTCAGTGGGAAAAACATTGGGCAAACAAAAGCAGAGGTTTGCTCTTCTGAACAATAAATAACAATAAGCTGCATGAACAGTAAAATGTAGTTGAGTATCATTTTTGTTTTGAGCAGGACACCAGTGGCCATCTCAGATGGACAGCCTGGCCAGTCTGTGTCACTGCTGTGTGGGAGGCTGCCTGTTTTCTATGCTGTATTCAGCAAGGGAAAAATGCCTTTTAGAAAGAAATGCTATTCTGAATTCTGGCAGCCTCTGCCAGCTATCTCGTAGTAATTATCACAGTCCCACAGAGAACACAGGGGATCTGTGGTGCAGCAGTAGAAACTGGGAGATAAGATGATGATGTGCACTTGATTTGATAGACTGACCTCTCTAGAGTTTCTAAGAGAGGGGTCAAACAGCTGTTTCTTTATAGATTGTCATATTACAACCAGTGCTGTAGCAGTAACTTTCACATTTTTATCCTTCATTTCTCATAGAACTGCTTGCAGAAAATTCCAGAAAAAACCCAACACCCTAGTGTTTCTCACTGGTTATTCATTATTGTAAATCATTTTTGCACAGGGAGATTTTGTCATAATTATTCACCATGAGGTTTGGGGTTTTTTCCCCATCTATTTCTCAGTTGTCTGCATTAGACTAAGCTGTGATAATACATGTCACAAGTGACTGGATTCACTGACAGTTTACCTCTGAAAGAGGGATAAATGGAAATTAAAAATTAACTCAACAAGGACATTGTTAAAGGGAGGAAAAAAGTATTAATTAATTAAAAATCAATCTGAAATAGGTGATTTCAAGACAGCTATTAAGTAAATACACTTAATTTACAGAATGCCACAACTTAACTCAGAAAAAAACAAAATGCTGTAAATTTATTATAGACAATATTGATTAAAGGAAGGTATTATGGGCTGAGGCATGGTCCTTGAGATTCAGGAAAATTGAAGTAGATGGCTTCAGCTTAGACAACAGTTCTATTTTGTAAAATGTTTCTTTTTCACTTTTTTTTTACCATGACAGTTCAGCTGATATGTCAGAGCTCTGCAGTCTGTCGGATGGGAGAAATGCACAGATGGAACCTGAGGTTTGAAGTTCACCTATGTAATATTCAGTGTCCTTCTGTCTTCAAACAGCTTACAAAGAAGTTTATAAAAAAAACCCTAAAGTTGCTGACTACTAATAACCCTCATTTCAAAGTTCTCATGTTAAATTTTAAAAAATGAGCAAAACCGAAAGACACATTTACAAAAAATACCCTAACCCTAGCAATAAAAGTAGCACAGGTACTTAAAATTCCTCAAGAAACCTTTTAAATTTAAAAGTTTTACATAAGTAAATCTCGATATGCCATAAAGATAGATGGACCTTACTAATATGTTCCTTACATGCTCACGTGTTCTGTCATAGTGTATTGACCTTGTGTGCTCTTGGGTCAGGACTTCACTGGGGACTTGAATAATCTTTACTGGTGAGTGTTCGTGTCCCCATGATGCTAGTTTTGAGGTTTGAATTTATAAGGAGACTGCTGAAAGAGGAATAAAAAGTCATTTTTTTCATCAAACCAACCCTCTAGTGAGTATGGATAAACAGTGGCTGAACATTGCTCTCTAGCTTGTTAGGAGAAGAGGAAAATAGGTGAATGAAGGAATCTGAGAGTTCTAAACTGTTCAATTGCTTATATGTTAAACAAGAATTATAAGGTACCTTAGACAAATATGAATAATACAATATAAAGTAGAACTATACATTCCTGTGTGCTCTGAAAACTTAATAGTGAAGTCTGCAAATTACAACCTCTGCATTTTATTCTTCAATTTGCTATCAAATTGAAACATAGTGCTAATAGCTGTAGAGTCTAATTCATGAAGAGGCCTAAAAGTATTTCTGCATTTAATGACACACTAAAGCATAGTTTTATGCTGAAGTAAAATCCAGAACTTCTTTTATGACTGCTATACACGTTATTTCTATGCATATTGAGTAAGAAAGATGTCTTGAAAGCATATTGTCTGAAATGCAGGAAACAGGCTGGGGTTTTGCCTCTCTAAAGCTTATCCAAGTTCTTTAAGAAAGTGTATATCTATCACTAGTCAGCTCCAAAGTCTGTTTCTGGTTATAATCCTAGTAACTCCACAAAGTGAAAAATAATGGAAAACCCCTTGAAATTGTGGAAAAAAAAAAAAAAATAATTAAGAAATATTGGTCTAACTTCTTCCATCTAATAACTTCCTCACTTAGCCTGGAAGCTGTATAATATGGTGCAACCAAGAATCACAGAATCATAGAATGGTTTGTGTTAGAAGGGACCTTAAAGATCATCCAGTTCCAACCCCCCTGCATGGGCAGGGACACCTCCCACTGAACCAGGCTGCTCAAGGCCCCATCCAGCCTGGCCTTGAACACTGCCAGGAGTGAAGTGCTTAATCCACTCTAGAAAAAGTTGCAATAAGGCTCACAGAAATGTTATGGGGACTCAGTGCAGCAGGGTAAAATCTTGTCATCGTTCCTGTCTCCTAGCTGAAGGACAGTGGCTCATAAAAACTGTATAATGTGCACACTGGTGAACATCTGGCACTGCCCTTTGAAGAGTTACCAGCTTAATATCTACTGGCCAGCAATGATTTATATAGCTCACTGATTATCTGACAAAATAGGAGGTCATTTCCTGTCGGAGAGAAAAATCTCTCCTCAAAAGTACACTGCTCTTGGCTGGTGTGAGATGGGTAAATTGGAGAGCAAAATGTTTCTCCACTTAAAGATACTTCAAAAAAAAAAAAAAAAAGGCAGAATTTGTGAGTCATCTCGTTCAGGCGAGACTCAAGAGAAAAAGAAAGTGTAGGGAGCACGTTCCTTGTGAAAATATTTCTTTCTGTCTTCTAGCATGAGGAGCAAATTGCTTTTTTAAGCTTAAACTCCTGTTTTATTGGCTACTGCTAACTCCGAAATGGAAACAGCTGAAATATAACTCACCCTGCAAATTAAATAATGATTCCTTTTCTTGTAGGTTAATGTTTTTGTGTACTGAGATTTCAGCTTTGGTGCCCGGTGAATGAAAACAATATCAGTGTGAGTTATGTCCCTTTGTAAACAAGATGTGTTGACAGCCTATATAAGTAACAGACAATACACAGGACAGAAGAAAGAGAGGAGTGTTTTTAGAGGTACTCTTAAGTATAATGTGAGGTATAAAACTCTTTCCATTCTGCTTACCACTGAGATCACCCCAGATCTCCATACCACCTCCAAAATCTTCAGCTACAAAAAAATATTTCAGCCCTAAAAAATAACAATACCTGCTAAAGGTAAAGAATAAACTAAGCTTTCATTTATATAACCTCCACGATGACAGTCAATTTTGAGCAAGGAATGTGTGTAGTCAAGTCGTGCTACATAGAAAAATGAACCAATTCTGGAGCTAAGCTCATTTGACCCATGGAGGGTTCCTTTTAAAACCCAAGAAGCTTGAGCATACAAGTCAACTCCAGTGAGCTGGTGAGAGTCTTTGAGGTGTAGCCTTAGCAATTGTTTCTCACTCACTTAAATATTCTCATAGCGATAAGTAATTATATAGTTAATCTTTTTTGTGGTTGCAAAGAAAAACGTGGTATATAATCTTAGACCTAAAGATAAATGAGAAAGAAATCTTACCTGTGCTGTTTTAAAACCAGTCTTGTGATAAATGTATTTGCTGTTTTGGAAAGCTTTGGGGAAGCTGACTTGTCACTTCTGACTCTCACATCTTAGAAACCTCAAACATCACATACTTGTGACTTTAATTGCTGTAAATATTCTTCATGACATGCCAATGCAACAATGAAATAGTTATTTACAGCTTAGTGCAGTATGTCTAAGAAGAAAGAAAGAAAAATCTTAATATCACAGGAAACTTGAATAGATGTTTTACAAAGAAATAAACTTCACTAAAGGGTCTGGTTCTCTGGTCACTTATACATAATCCTAGCTAATGTATGAAACAAGCAGCAAAGTTTCTTAGGCATTTCCTAATTATACTAGGCGATGTCTCTTACTTGGAACTGTGTTTGTCAAAATACAGAATGAATCAGAGAATAATAAGGATGAATTTAAAAATTAATCTTCTATATTGTAGGACCGTATTGTACATGTAGGTCAACTTATCAAAACCTGATAGATAATATTAATATATTAATTTGGGGAGCTATGAGTAACCCCCTGTCTGTCTCTACATTGTTATGGTAGTGTGATTTCAAGGGAATTGTTACCTGCCTACATGGGTTTTGAAGGAGGAGACCATACAGGCAACTTTGAAAATCCTGATGGTAAATTCCTGCGTAATTTGTAATGTGTTCACCTGACAAAATGCCCCCAGTGCTGATCTTTATAATACAGAAAATCTGTCAGTAAGTGCAAAACATTAGCAGAACTGAGTGCAGACAAAAACAAATGTGTTACACACAAACAAATTTCAAATTGCATTGTATTTGTAAAATAGATCTGGCAAAAGATCTGTGTATATCTTTTTCTACTTGTTTATCTGTTCTTTAACTGGGAGTCAAAACAGTTTTGAAATTCAAGATGTATGAGAAGTTGCAGATCAGTTGTTAGGGCATTTATTTTCCTCCTTTCACCCCTTTTATAAGTGAGTTTAAATTATTTGAATAAAAAAAATAAAGAACTTCACAAATTAAGCAAAACAACAAGAAAAAATTACCAAGACCAGGAAATCAAAAGCCATTTTGATGTGAAATGATAAGGGAATTAGTATTAGGAATGCTACTAGATCAGCTGCCTTTAAGAATGATTTTCTTAGAAATTAAATTGTTTAAAATTAGTAGTTAGATTTAATGAACTGCATTGCAGACATAAAAATGAGGCATGTTATTTCTCAAAAACCCTCACATTTTTCAGCCATTCAGAGTCTTAATGCTCATATAATGTGCTAAGTCCCTATTACCTTAATTTTATTATCTTGTAGAAATATTGAGTTGGAACATCCAGTCATAATAATTTTTCATTCAAATTGATCACAGCTTTGAAATTTGTGCTATGAAAGTACTCACATCATAAGGAAGAAAGAAAAAAATTAGGTCATTTGAATAAAAAGGAAATTATCATACAACTAGAACACATTCATAACTCTTCTTGCATGCAGCCTTTCAGGCAAAGTTGCACAAGCAGCATTTTCATATTCACTTGAATATTTTAAATTTTGATGAATTATGAATGCTATTGTATTTGCTATTGCCTTACACAGCAGTTTGAAAAATGTTTCCACTAACAGTGACGTGTGACAGTTCTCATTAGTTTGTCACTCTGAGTATTCTGTTGAAAATAGGAAGTGTGACTGGGTTCAAACAAATATTAGTAATCTGTAATAGAAAGTATTTGTCATCATAGTGACATGAAATAATCTTTTCTAAAAGCACAGGAAAATAGCTTTTTCTGAAAGTCAAATTTCAAACATTATGATACTGCAAAACAGGGGTCTAACAAAAGAAATGATTTGGTTGTCAGACTTTGCCTGTAGCAGCCCCTAGGAGGAATGCATAGAAAAGAGTCATGTCAAAAGGAACTACATCCCTTGTTCTCTGTGATGCTTCCTCTTCAGAGCTGGCATGAAGGAGAGCTCTGAACAGCCCCAGTTAAATCCAGGGTGAGGTCCCAACAGCCTTGTCCCCCAGTAATTCAAAATGACAAGATAATGCCAAAGATAAAAGTGCAGAGCAATTTCCATCTATCATGTTACGATAGGAAGGGTGGCTTTACTCACAGAGATGTTTTAAAGCTTTACTTTTTACCAGCTAATTTTGCAACATAAATAATAGGCATAATCATAACTTGTTTTGTTGCACTGTCTGACTGTGGAGCATCCTTGCTGGCGTGCCCTGTCCTTCTGCAGGCTTGAGGGAACACGGTGTTGGTGCTTTAAAAAAAGAGGTGCTAACTTTGGACAGGTTCCAATCAAGACATTTACAGTTTTTCTGCAGCAAAATGTTATGCTGAGGCTCTCAAACCTCATATAGACATATAAGGTGAAAATCTATATACTTAAAAAATACTAATGTAAAGGTATTCAGCTGAAATAAACCACCTAAAATACAGAAAAAAACCTCCAACATCTCAAACGTCTCTCTTCCCCCCCATCCTCAACTTGAATTAGTTCTCTGTTAAGTATAAAAAGGAGGGGAAAACCTATCAAAATTTTAAATTTGAAGTTTCTTTCTTTCAAAGATTTATCTGAGAATACATCTTTAAAGGCAAAGATCCTCCACAGCAGGAGGAAGATCCATAATGAAGTTTTCCAGTTACTTGTTATTTCATTCATTGAATACCTATGATGAATGGATCCCTTTTAAGTCTTTTTTGCTAGCAAACCATCACTAAAAGCAGTGTTTCTATTCAGGAGGAAATAGGAAGTGTATTTAGGAGTGTAGATACTGACTTTGGAGTCTTTTTAATATTTGCACAATGAACTGCTCTGATTTGCTAAGCATTGCAGCATAGGGTTTAGCTCAAAGAAATTTTGTGGGGTTTTTTTTGTTTGTTTGTTTGTTTCCCATTGAATCCAAAAAAAGTTTGAAGGCTAATCAGTAATATTTTTTCTGCATTTTGCTAAAATAGACCCTCTGTACTTTTATTTCTGCTTGGTAAGGACTCTGTTGCAAATTTTGAGCACCACATTTAATATTGAGCATATGGAATTAATCAAAGGAGGAGAAGAAGAAGAATTGTCAGTGAAAACATGATTTCTGATGAAAAATTTGGAGAACTAGATATTGAGGGAGAGGAAAGAAATGTAACAGACACAGATATCCTGGAAGCTTATTATTACATTTATTGCAATAACTTTTTGACGTATTTATAAGATGAGTTTATTGTACTTTCCTGAGAATGAATTTTTCAAGCAATGATGAAAGCCACTAAGAGTATTTATAGCCATTTTTTGGGTGCTGAGAGATACAAAGACCAAGTGAAATAGCATATGAAGCATACTTCCAATCTGTGAAGAAAAATAGCCAAACTGCTATTACGAATGAGAAAAACTGAGTGAAATACTCATGAGGTGGGAGAAGAGAGAAAACAGGGATGCACTCTTCCATATCCTCTAGCTGGCTCCTGTTGCCCTAAAGGCCCCTGCTGCCCATCTCCTTAGCAGTAAATTGTCTCCTCTAGGGCCAGGCAGGGTAGAAATAATGTGCAGAGATGGCATTTGTGTGTTATTTGGTTGTCTTTTTTTACCTGACACTTCTTCTGTTCTCCTTCCTAAACTATTTTCAAATCCTTTTAAACAAGTAGAAAGTGAGACATGAAAATGCACTAATATGAACTCTATAGAAGATTTTTAAATCAAGTATGAAATTTATCAGTTAAACTCTGTGACTCAACATGGGGAAAAAAAGCATGAAACGAATGGTGTCTGGAAGAAAACCTGATCCAATTTCCTTGCTTATGTGCTAGTCCTAAGAAAATTCATTTTCTTTCTTCAACTCACCTTTTCATTTAAAGGGTAATAATACTACTGTGGTAAACCACTTGGAGACCTAAGCAATCACCTGTAGTTTGTCATAATTGCACACTGTTCACTGTAGTCTGGATAGAAGCTCACATCTTCCCTGAAGCCAGTGGGAACATATATATATATATATATATATATACATATACACACACACACTATATTCGTGTGTGCTACTTGAAATTTCTGTCTATAAGAATTCAAAGGAAGGTGATAAGAGGTGAGAAGCCTTGCATTCATTCAATGTTTTCATGCTTAATTACTGAATTTTAAGATAATCAAAAGGTTATGAACAAGGTACCTGGAAAACTTCAGTAAGAGGTCAATGTACCATATGGTAGAATAATATCAACACTTTATATTAATTTATGTTTTTTAAAAACAACACCTGTTTCTAGATTAAATTATCAGTCAGATTTAATTTTAAGTGTGTTTTATTACTTAATACTAATTTAGCTTAAAAGAATAATCATAAGATAGTCCAAAACAGAATTAAAGTGTTGCAAACTTTTGTATCATCAATGCATAATTCATATATATTCTGTTACTCCTTTTGCCTTCTTATCATCACCTTCTCTGGTTAGACAGGAAAATTCTGAGGATGAAATGGTGTTTCAAGTATTCCCTGTTGTATGTCTGCTAAGTTAATAAGTTTACTGTCTACATTGATGGTGAGATCTTCCATTAAGGCAAAGTTATGGACAGCTGTCAAGAAATGTAAAGTTAAATTGAATTGCTACAGCTTAAAATAATATTCAGGTCCTCATACTGAAAAGTTAAGCCATTCATGTGTCACTGATGATGTATCAACATATTTTAAGGTGCTTTGGATACCTTCTACCTAAGGGTCCTTGACTGCTGCATCTTGAATCTGATTAGGTCTTTTCTATTGATCATTTACTGCTTGCAACAAAATTTACAGGCATTCTCAAAATTCTCTTTCTACTGTATTTATTGCTGCTCTTCATTTTAGCAGCTCTTCTGTTAAGCAAGCTGTATCTTTCCTGGAAAATGTCGTGGGCTAGGAACCACTCACTGGATGTAAGACCAAGGAGCATAGACATACCCACACCCAGGTGGCCTACAGCCAGTTTCATAACTGAGTAATGACTCTTTGCTCCTATTAGAATCTGCTAAAACACAGGTAAGGGCTATGCTAGCAGCTTTGCAGTGCCCCTGGCTTTTTACTGGCCTTTTATTTAGCAGTGTCTGTGTGGTTTAATTACCATCTACCTCCCAGATTAGCTCATATTTCTACCAGTAATTACTTGAAAACTTCTCAGCTGTGTCTGCCTTTTCTTTCCATACAAACCCCTTTCTTTAAAAGAGCTCTGCCCTGAGCAGGGCTGTTTTTCAGAAACATCATTTGGCTAGAGTCAAAAAATATCAGAGAGGATTTTTTCACAGTCAGTTTGGGAGTCCAGGGTTCTTTCCATTTTTCCTGTTTATTTATACTAACATCTCACCATTAAGCAGGTTAATAAAATTCAGAAATGGGAAGGTAGGAATTTTTCATGTTGATGAGTCGTATTTACTATGAAGTTTAGCTTAATAGGATGTTTATCTGTCTCTTTTCCATTTCAAATTCTTACTCTAAGAAAATTTTATGTCTGCAGCCCTTAGAAAGCCATTGGGATTATTACATTTTTCCAAAACAGAAGCCTAATGGTATTATTCCATCCATCAGTGCTGCCAAAATACACAAATTAAAAATCTTTCTTCTTGTCTCCTGTGACAGCACAAACTCAAGATTATAAGAATTGGACTGTAGAAATAAGAAGCCCAACTGTCATTAGTATTTGAAGCAAGACTGTCATCAGTATTTGATTTTTTTGCCCCTCTGTCCCATTTCCCATATCAAAATATCAAGAATGTTAAGTATATACTAATGATGTAGAAAATGCATAATAAATGTTGCTTTTGTGTACGATAACCTTTGTTTCAAAGTGTGTAAAAATTCTGCAGGATGTTGAGGTGTCAGTGCAGTGCATCCCTCGCACAGAGGAGCCTTCTGGGTCTTTGCTCCTCACTGTCTGCATAGATGGGCAAATCCTTGCAGGGTGGGAACATGCTGAGAGGTCTCACCCTGAAAATAACCACTGCATAAATCATGTGCAACTTGGCTTGTGTTTGAATTCAACCATCTAGAGAACAAGATCCTTTCATTTTTTCAGTTTTCCACTTCAAGAAATGAAATGAGGGAGAAAATGTGTGTGATTCTTAGCTTCCTCATGTTCCTTCTTCTGAATCCAAGAGTCTTTTTACTTGGTTCCAGAACAAGTAGAAATAGCTCTATTAATTCCTCACGTACCTAAAGTGGCCAAGAGTAGTAATTCACATGAAAAATTACAAATGGGCTATTCACGTTAGAAAAGAAACTTACAAAGATGTAAAGGGTATCTTGTTTATCTTCTGCTGAGATCAGCTCTTAGACTGCAGCCTGGGGCTGCAGGTGAAAATCATACTCTTCTGAAAAATGTTCTACTTGTGCAGTAATGACATTTGCTTTTTACAGCTCCAAATTGACTACAGGTTGGTGTCCCAGGTTCTCTGGGAACTGCAATAATTTTCACAGATTGTTCTCAAAAATAATAAATTATAACCTGCCTTATATTGTCCTGATTCTCTTGCGCTCCAGATGAAGTGTGCAGAAATCCCCCTTAGCAAACTTAAGCCACTGCATAGATCTGAAGCTGAAGCAAATCACCTTTTATTAGAACCTCCTTAGGTCCTTATAGAATAGAAATAGAATAGGAACTAAAATAGAAATGAAACACTATTCTGAGAAGAGCATCACTCATCTAGAAATGTAAATAAGAATCGGATCCCTGATACGCAGTGTGTCTGATGGATTTTCCCCCAAACAGATGGTGAATCAATTTTTCCTAGCAGGAGGCACTTTCACTGAGGTCTCATAGTAGAAATTAAACATTTCTTAATAAAATGTAAGATCTGAAATAAAAGAAAGCAGCATTCTTTCTGTTTAATAATGAAAAGGAACTTATTTTCAAAAGATATTTCAAGAAACAGTTGAATTTGTCTGTAGTCTGTTGCAGTGTCACTAGTGTGTTTTCTACTTCTCTCTGTGTTATGGCAGGAGTTCTGTTATCTTACTGAATAGAAATTAAATTTCAATACATTCCACATCCTTCTCAGTGGGTGTATATGTCTGTAGGATGGAATGAATTTTCGCCCTACTGTATCTTCAAGTATCACCAGTATATCTTGCACATAAACCACTGTATTTGCAAATGTGTTTACTGAGAGGTAAACACACAGGAGGTGTGGGCTCATAAGGTGTTATAAAAAGAGCCTTCCTGAAATAGCTGTGGAAGATCAAGATCCTAATAGTTTCCAGCTGATGGTATTCTTTCTCTGCTCAGAATTGCTGATCCTGCAGCTGAATTAGTAGGACTTATTATTTACTTTCAATCCACCAACAAATGTTATTTAAGGTTTTCAGTCTCTGTATGTGAAGAAGTTAAAAAGGGAATAGGAGGTATCACTAGTTGCTCTTCTGAGAGAATGAACAATGACTGAAAGAAAAGCAGGTAATGTCTTTTGAGAGAACTTCTTTTGTTTCCTTTTATGCCCAGTTTTCTGTGATTACATTTCAGAGGGGTTGAATGCATAACTAATTCTAAGCAACCAAATTATGAATTTCCAGGCCACTGATATATAATTGCAGTTTTCTGAACACTGTATGATCAAGGATTAACATATGTGACTAGAAATATACTTTCTTTCCCTGAAGTGTAATTAGTGAGCCTCAATTTTTTCTTCAAATCAGGAAGCCAGTGCTAATTCCCAACAGTGTGTGTAGAAGTGCTGGTCAGCATTTGCATTCTTTGAGTTTGATAAATAAAAAAGATAAATCAATAAGAATGCATAAAATCAATTAACTAAACAAACCATGCATAGTACTCCAAAGATGTAATTCTGAAGGCTGCAGATGTAGTCTGATGCATCTCCAGTTCTGTTTACCAAGATAAGGAGAGTTCCTTACCCTTGAAATTAATGACAGAATTCTGGTTCACAGTCACTCATACATGTTTTGAGTAGTCATAAGTCCAATATTTCCTGGTATTATAATCTACAGTAATGCATAGTTCAAACTTTCATATGCAATTAGAGAAATTGAATTAAGGAAACAAGTATAATGTTAATTTAATTTTCTGTATCTGTTATCTGGTTCCATAAATAGGAACAGTAAAACAGTCCATTCAAAGAACATTTTAAATTCTTGCATACATTCAAAAGAAATGTCTACTCAAAACCTATACAAATATAGCAGAAGAAAAACAAAACACAGGAAGGCTTATGAAGTAGTCGATGTTTCATTGTGGTTTTTTGGTTTGCTGAAAAGAAAAGGCATGAGATGTTGATTTCAAAGCATGATAGCCTCTAACTTCCAGTATTTTCAAACATGTTACTACAGTCCTTTCTCATTTCTAATGTCTAATTATGTTTGCATCAAATGTTTGAGCAGTTTGAGATGTAAGAAGTTATTTAAATATACTTCTTAAACCTTTTTTCAAAATAGAATCTCCAATATTATTCTAGAAGTCTTCTTATGTTGTTGAGGCAATATACAGAGGAGGTGAACCCTCTCCAAATAACAGTAAAATGCTCAGAATGACCACTTAATTAGGAAGAGGACCCAGCATAGTTCCAAACTAATAGCAATATAAGTATTCAAACTTCTATGAGCAGCACAGAAATCTGTGTGCCAATGTAATCTTAATTTCCCTAGACATCAGGGTTCAAAATTAATAGAGTTTACAGCAAAAATCAATTTTGAAACTTACTTGTTTGTATATATGACAATCCTCAGGTATGCACTTGTTTTTTGTTCTTGTATTATAATTAGATAATATATCATGCCCATAACAGTAATACTGCAGGAGAATAGAGTAGGTAGGGGTATGAGAAAATACTCATTCATTGATTTTTGTTAGGTTTGGGATTTTTAAAAACAATATATCTGCAGTAAACCAGGGGCTAACATTGGCATGATGATCTCCTTGCTGTTTTGGCTTGAAGTTGGAAATCGAAACAGAGAAGCATTTTAATGAGTGTAGTAGTCTATACTTAAACACAGTAATTATTCTTCTTGGTGGTAGCCTTCCTTATAGCCCTTGTGAAACTGCAGGCAAGGCCTGTGGAACAAAAAGCAGTGCCATTGTCTTCTTGACAACTGAGTAACTTGTGTGTTAGAAACAAAGGACGTAGGTGTGTTAAGCATTTACATCTGCTTTTCAATCACTTATGCTTTGTTCAGACACCTCCCAGAAGGCAGTTAGCAAAGTGTGTCCTGTGTGCTTTAGCAATGAACCTTTTAAATCCAGGTTTCCAGCAGATGTAGGACATTTCCCTGGACTCTGGGGAGGAGTTGGTTTAATTAGAGGGGTTGTAGCTTGTCTAGAAGAGGGTGTTTCACTTACTGGTGTTTCTCTTTAAAATACTGTGTTGGTTTTTGTTTTTTTTTTTTTTTTTATTTGAGTCACTAGGCACTTTTCTTTAACAGGAGAGGAATTTCTTTTGTCATGAGAAGGATGTCTTGACTTGGAACATTCCACGCAAAGAGATTTGGTGAGAGGGGGCCTGCCTGCACAATGAAAAATAAAATATGCTTTAAAAGAAAAAAATAAAAGTAGACCAGTCAAAAGTAAACACATAGAAGTGTTGAGACAGCAAACAAATTTGAAATAACTATGTGGTTTGTTGGGTTTTTTTTTTTTTTTTTTTTTGAGTGCCTTTTCAAGGATCACCTTATATGATCTTAGGGGCTGCTTCACTGTTGCTTAGAATAATTTTAATGTCATGCATGGATGATACATCAGCCACAAGTTTTCTGTTTTGGTTTCTATGGACTCTCCAATACTTATGCTTGTTGGAGGTTATTTTAAACAGTCTTGAACTGCTTATTTTTTCTGTATCAGACTTCCTGCTGTTCTGTATCAGACTCTGCTTCTCATTTTCAAATAAATAACTGCATGACAGAATGCAGGATACAGCCCATCCAATTTGATCAGGAATTGCAGTTCTCTCATCTGTTACTACATATCTAAAGCACAGTATGCTATTAGTATTAATCAGCCATAGTGCTGGATCATATATTAATAAATAGCTAGATATCAGTAAAAAATTGCTTCATTTGGAAAGAACTGAATGGATGAGGGTTTTTTCATGAATTTATTATTAAAAAATCTTATTAAGTGTTTCATAAATAGGAACTTTCTTCAGCAAGCTTGCTTACTTGGTTACTGCAGGTAGGTGATTTTGGTGGCTGTTTCAAAAGCACTGTGAGCTCCAAGTGTGTTATCCTTTATCTGCAGAGTTAAGCTTCCTGATTCTGGAGCCCCAAGAAAGTCTTTCTCTTGAAAAGACTCCAGAAAAGCTGATTGTGTCTCTGGAATATGAACAAGATGTTTCAACATGCTTTCTCACCAAAAATGGGTTCATTTTGCTGTTTATAGGGATGAGCAGACCTGTGGATCTGAAGCCATTAGGCCCCTGAAATACAGTCTGAACCACTCCTTATCCTCACATGCTCACAGGGCATGAGACTAATAAAGTGTTTGGTATCCTCTTTCTGCATAATTCTGTAGAAAGGACCAAAAAAGGTTTGCAACATTTTGAGTCTTTTCTTCTCACATTGAATTAGGACAAAATCAGTGTCACAGATTTTTACATTAGTAAAATACTTCTTTTGTAAGGAGTCATCCAACTCAGGAAAAATCTTTGACTGTGAAGAATCTATCAGAGGTGTGATGTAGGTGTGCTAAGAAAATAACCATCAGTTAGAGGGCAGAAGCACTGTTCACCCTGCAGGTTTGTCAACTTGCTTTATTTTTTCTGGAATTCATGCAGGTGTCTTACATGAATGCAGGGATTTCAGTGAGTCACAATCACTGTCCTCACCTCAAAGGAGGAACACAAGCTACTGTGTCCATCTTGCTCTGTAGCAGCCATTCCCTAATTACTCAGTACACCCCACTAATTCTGCTGCAGTAATTATTCATGGTCTCATGTGCTGATCCCATGATTACAGTACACAGCAAATGATCAGAATTTGCTAGCTGTACCAATAGAGTCAAGCCAGATACACCTCATGAATGTGCTGCATATTGCAAGCTGGATATTCTTGGATCACTTTCTCTCCATTAATATCTCTATAAAAAAATCATCTACCCTATTTCAGATCCTAATTATTAAGAAATAATTGGCTTGAATAAATGGTTAAAAAATAACACGATGCATAGTTACAGTTTTCCAGGCATACTTAAGGTTTAAACAGAAATTGTTTCTTGGGTTTTTTTATTCTGGCATCAATAACTCATTTATGATTGAAATTTGCTTGACATTCCTTCAGCTTCAAACTTCTCAGGATTCTGAATATGATCACAGCAGATACTTGTACGTCTCTCACTGCTTGGCTGAGCACAGAAGACTCAGAAGCAGCCCTAGAGGAAAAAATCTCCTCCCTTGATGCATTCTTTAAAATCACTGATACTTTCTGGCTGTAGCACAGAAGCAGGTCGAGCTAGCAGAGCAGTGTAATTAACCTTCTTTATAAATTACATGTGCAAATGTGTTATGTAGTGCATTGAGTCTGGATAGAATTATTTCAACTTCAGTGAAGGTTTAGTTGAGAAAAAAATAATTTTCTAAAAGCTGCTCTGTGGCTTGGGAATTTGAAACAGCTTTTACTCCTCTTAAACCAGCTATCAAGTACCTGGGGCTCAGAATGGCTAAATGTGAAATATAATCACATAGTATTATGCACAGGATCAATATTTCAAAAGGCCATCTAAGCTCTTTGAGAAGAGAAGGATTTGCCATTTTTTCTGGAAACCACAAAAGAAGCGGAGCTGGAAATACGTATTTTTCTTGTCACTTATAATTTAGCAGAGAAGCTTCTGTGTAATGCAAGATGGGAAAAGAATAAATATATTCATGTAGCCATCATTATTTGGGAAGGCTCTTTAGCAATTGTGGGAGGGGAAAAAACAATATTGTATAATCCATAAAGGTAAGATAGGCAATAAAAAATAAACTAAAATTAATGTCTCACAGGAAAGATGAGAGTTTGCTGAACATTTGTCTATAAATTTGTGAAAAACATTCCTTTTTCTGCCTTTCCATAAGGGTGAGCACACTCCTTATCTTTTGGAGACAAAAGTGTTATTTGCTTTATGAAAGAAATGTGGTTGCTCCTTTGGCTTTCCTATTTAAAGCAGAGTAATGTGATGAAAAGGCAGCAGATTGAAGTTCTAGAGCTTTACTAAAGAAGTAACACAGAGTAGTTGGGATAGATGCCATCAGGCTGCTTGTGTAGCAGGAAACTGCTGTGTGTCCTGAGGGATTGCTAAAACTCTGAAAGCAATCAGCTGGGATCCAGAAGATCCCTCCAGCTCCTGGGGGTGGTTTTACCTGAAGGAAGACAGACCCAAAAGATGGGGAGAGGAGCTGGGAAACAGAAGCTCATTTATGGCATGCCAAAAATGACTCTAAAGTAACTGGATCTGCCTTTTTGCACTTATTTTGTCTCGAGGCAGAAGCTGGCCAGGCTCCGATGAAGGATCAGTTGTAGTTCAGCCTGCATGTAAGTTGCATGAAAGTTTTCTTGTTTGCAAAGAAAAAAGAAAGAATTTGAGGCGTTTGTGGCAGAAGCTGCAAGTGTGGAAACTTTACAGTTGTATGAGAGGCTTAAGCAGCAACTGATAAGCAAATAGAAAATCAATGTAGCTGATGGTGTGAAAATTCATTCAGAAACCTTTTCACTGACTTCTATAGAAAGCAACAATGTGGCATGAAAAATCATTAATTATTGCTTCTATTATAATGGAAGATCCCTCCAATAGGCTTGTTTAATTAGGTGTATTAAGTATCAACCGTTGTAGGCTTTTATTAAAGAAACAAGCAAAGTGTACACTTTATACTACTTCAATATAAATGCTTCCATCTTTGAAATATAGAGGAAGAAATGTCCCTTAAAAGGGCCATACAGTAATTTTTGACTTTGTGGGGTGTGCTAAAAACAGAAGAAGGTCTGTAGGAGGGAAAATACTAAGTGCTAGATACCACAGCATTTTGAGACCAGTTTGTAGTTTTCTTGCCCTGTTATTAAATTTCCTTATTTTTTCTTTTCACTTTTGTTTTCCATCCTGTAAACTTGTTCTTGTCCTAACCTTGTCCTAAACTTGTTCTGCTGCTTGTGTGTTGCTTCTAAGAAGTAAGGGATTTTTCTCATACTCAGAATGTTGTTTAGCTTAGCTTTTTGTTAAAGATTAATTGCAAACTGACTCCAAAGAAGTCCAATTAGCTTGCTGCATTTTAAAAATAAATCTTAATGCTACACTACTCGGTATTGCTATAATATTTCTTATTGATATGTCTATTAGTTTGTGAAATGAAGAAATAAGGAAGAAGTAGAAAATCCCAACCCTCTTGTCCTTATGAATCAATAATTCAGAATTAATAATTTTGTAAGAATCCAACCATAAAATATTATTACTTAAGGAAGCTTTTTCCCTAGAACTTCTGTTTCTAAGTTTAACACTTCAGTCAGGGTGTGTTAACTGTGGTTTCAGATATATAAATCTTACTCTTGACTGGTTTTTACAGACAACACAGATGGTATCTGTCCATCCATTCAGGGGAATTAAGAGGGGTTGAGTATGATGCTGTGCATTGGCTACAGGAACTGTCTCATTGAAAATTGTCTTACTGTCCTCCCCATAATGATTCTTTCATTACATGGTCAACAAAATAAAGAATGCTATTTTTGGTCACTGCATGCATGAGCGAGGAGGGTGTTATGGTTGAATGTTACAGGCAAAAGATCAAGGAAAATCAAGGGACTGCATTTCAGGTAAGCAAGTCGTGTCTTATAAAGTATGTTTGGCTTCTGAGGTTATTTAGCATAAGCAGAACACTGTGTTGTTACATCTGCTACCTCTGATGTGTACCTGTATTTATACCACCTGGGGACTGCTCAGCGAGCTACGGTATCTTGAATGAGACTTCTTCCTTCCATCAGGCCAGGAAATACACTCAAACTATCTGTGATTAAGATACGTCAATATTTGAATGATAAATGTCATAGGAATTGCAAATTATTACCTCCTGATGTATTCATCTGCTCGGCACAATTTCAGGAAGCTCTGAGCCTCTGTTTGAGCTGGTTTTTGGATCAGCTACTCTGTATCAATGGAAGAGGGCTGTGTTAACTAGGATCCCATGACACCTTTTGTAAATAGGATCACTAACCCCAGTGTGCTGCCCAGAGAACAAGTTCTAATAACAGTCAGTCAAGCCAAATTCCCCTTTATATTTCAGTGCCAGTTATAACATTCCTCATTTCCTCCTGTGCAGTTTTCCTCTTACACCTCATGAAAAGGAGAGCATTCAGGACTCTTAAAAAATCAAACCTCATCCCAAACACAGGGTTTCCTGCTTTCCCCTGTCCTTCTAAGAGGTGTTAAAAAGCTGATTTGAAGCTCACTGCAGACTGATTTGCTGTAGGCCTAGACTGAGATTTCCAAGTCATTACATTACTTAGCTCTCTTACCTATCACAGTTAGAGCTAGGGACCCACATATCTGCATATCTAGACACGTGGATGGGAGATACAGTGGCTATTCTCCATTGGAAGTTTATAGTTAATAATTAGGATTAAGGCATTGGCATGCATATTAGAAGTCACTGCAGCCAGAGAACTTCTTTTTCATCTTCATTTGTAGTAGATGTATAGACAACTCACCAGTAGCCATGTTTTCTTCTATGAAGTACTTCCTTTTCTTAAAATGAATCATGCAGGACACAGCAGCTGATAAGTGTCACAGCAGAGCAGCAGAAATCCACTCCAGCTCTGACAGTAAAGGTGGAAAAGCATCTGAAAACAAGAGCTCAGTCAGGCAAAATGGAAAATTAGCAGATTTGGGCATATCAAATATATTGCATGATACCAGTTTTGCTTTTATATATTAGCATGTGTATTAACATCAGGACTGTCTCCTCCCCAGAATCTCCGGTGCATTACTTGCTTTACACCTTCCTCTCTGTGTAGGTTTGTATCATAGATTTGAGTAAAATCACACAGTTGAAGGGCCAAGACTAAGATCTCTTCCTAGTCACTTGGAAAGCAGCCTGAGACCACTTAGAAATCCATCACTGGAAGAGCCTTCTTTAAAAAGCAACGACTAAGACTTCTTTCTGAGCTCTTCTGGAGGCAGAATGTCTGTGAGGAAGCTGACAAGAAGAAAGAATGGGGAAGGGTAAGTATTGCAGGGCTTCCATAACTCCACAGACCCTTTAGAAACAGCCCAGAGACTGGAGGCAAGGATAAGAGAAGGCAGAGAAAAATGGCCAGTGGTTTAAATAGATTAAGAGCCACCTAGAAAAAACAGGCATCAATGTACTTCAATACATGCCTGATTTCTGATTGCCAAATGTGAGGTAAGAAATGATCCTCTGCATGTGTGACATGGAGAGTGCTATGGGACAATTAAAATGCTCATAAGGTCTTGTAAGCAGGACTGGAGAGCTCTGCAGAAAAGGAAATCAGTTTGCAGAATTTCTAAAATTTTCAGTGTTCAAGATGTGTGGTAAGAATGCATTTCAGTGTTATGTTGTAAAATTTCTCTGGAGTGCTCTACTACTCTCAGAGTTAAATAGAGTATAAATTTCTCAGTGTTTATTGCCAGTGTGTGAGGTAACAGCCACTTGGAAAGGTACCATTGCTGTGTACACAGAAAAAAGCTCCCTGGCATTGGTGGGAATTTCTCAGCCTTTCCAGACATGTCTTTAGAGCATCCAGCTGAGTGTACTGTGACTCATGTTCTCATTTATTCCTGTGTGAAGGACTTCAGTAATCACAGTGCTTCATGACTTGCTTCTCCTTCATGTTTTTCAGGATGACACATATTTATTTTGTTTTGCCTGGGTTCTGTCTTTGATAATGATGTGATTCTAAATCAGTCTGTGGCCTGATTTAGAACCATCTCTGAGTTCTTAATTTTTTATTTAATGCATGCTGTATGACTCAACGCTGAATAGGGGTAGTATAATGGCATATTACTGATTTTCCTTAAACTTCACACAATTACATCTTGTCTGTACTTTCTCTGTAAAAGAAAGCTGAAATTCAGAAGAATTTATTATATCAAAGTTTGTTCATGTTTTTGCTCTTTCAACATTTCCTTTTTATTATGCATTTTAGTCACCAACCCTCACGTTTTTTGTTTGATTACCACAGAAAGCAAAGCCATTTTAAAAATTCCATCATGTGTGTAATATAATGGCATTCTTGAATAAATGTTCATGAAATATTTGTTGCATAAAATACACTAAATATAAACAAAACGTAATGGCAATCTCACATGTCAGGGAATGAACTACATAATGGGGTTGTATTTTGAGAAGAAATCAAGGCCATTCAGTTGTTGAGATATTAACAGCTTGAGCAGTAAGCCATCAGTATTGTGTTTCTTGTCTTTTAAAGTCTGAACTTCATTAGATTAAAAACTGCTGTTGTCTATGAAACTCATAAATAGTTACTAAAACACTGCCCTTACAGATCTGGCACATCTGTATTAAAAAAAGGAAGCAAACACTGTGTTGTTGTGACAGAATAACTAAATGGGAACAAAAAATACCAAGTAGTATTCATATTTTAAGTATGAGCTTATTCACAGCTACCATGTTTAGCAATATATAAAAGGTTTAAATCATACTGATACCTTAAACACTTTTGTTATGTTGTCATGTTCTCCTTCAAAAAGTTCTGTTCCCCTAATGCATCATGCCTCAGATTTCAGTGAAAGCCATCTATAACAGAAGATCTTCAAGCACAAAAAAGGCAAAATAAAATTTAATAGAAGTGTATAGTACAGCCATGAGTACTTAGAAGTTACGAGCTTTGTTTATATTTGGGCACCTTGAGATGTTAAAATAATGTATATTTAATATCTCTAATTTTTAATACATCACAGTGGTCATTTCAGCCAAAAACATCTTGGTACCATTAACTGTTCTTGAAAAGAAAGATACTCTCTTAAGTGCATGTTTCATACCTACGACTACCTTGACATTGGAGGGAGGGATTGCATTTATCAGGATAACAATGAAACTCCTCATTTGCTTTTGTGCTTTGAAGAACTGGCAAGCGGTATGGTAATAGGGAGTACAAAGTTTTTGCTTCATGCTTTTTTGCTACTGCACCTCTTTCATGAGATATAATGAGGTAGAATAAAAAGGAAAACAACTGCTGATACTTTAATAACGTGTCCTTCAGGACAGCTGGAATTTCAGAGCTTTAATTCTGTATATTATGCAAAGTTTGAAATTTATGATGAAACCATCTTTCTGCCATATTCTTTAATTACTATATTTTTTCTTAAATTATCTTTCTGTGCCTTTTGAATCAGACATAGTTCATGTGAAAGATTGGAAATTATCCTCCCTCCCTTAAATCGAGTATTAGGTAGGTTGCTGTTGTGCTGGTCATAACATCCTTTCCTTAAATTGTCATTTGCAGAGGCTGGTGTAACTTTTGAAGTTCTATTAGATGTGGAAATGCTTCACATATCCTGCATACTTAAGGTAAAACACTGGATTTCCACTCCCATCTCATCATTTATTATCATTTCATACTTGAGGAGTAAATATCTCTGCAGTCTGCTAGGCAAGCTCTGGCTCCAGGTGTGTCAGTTAAAACCAAGAAAAGAGAAACTATGGTTCAAAATGTTTGTTTAACTAAGTGAACATTCCTTTGATACTCTTCAAGGCCTTTAATATATGGCTGAATTAGCATCAAACTGAGTGACTCTGGAGTGCATTCTGCATTTTGTCCATGAACGTGGTAGCTCAGAGAAGTGTAATGATTCTGTGTCTGTTTCTGTAAGAAGTAATATCAGTCTAATGAAAAATTAAAAGGCAGAGGAGTCATTACAAGCAGGTTATCTAAGCTGTCCTTTGAAACAAGAATTGGGAAAGCAGGTTGGCACAGAACACAAATATATAATTCTCAGTATAATTTTTGCAATTAAACTCTCCATTCTTTGTAAAAATATTCCTGATTTCATAGCACAAAACTTTTAGTTTCAACTAACTCTTGTGTTGTATATATTACATAATTTTGTGTGTGCATAGCAAGGTTATTGTTATACCACAATACAGTGAGTGAGATCACAGTGAAGATGCAGAAATCAAAGATAGAAAGAAAGATCCCATGTAGATTTCTTGCACAAAGGAAGAACAGTGGAAGTAGAACGAGTGTAACTAGAACTGACTGGGAAGCTCCAATAAAGGTTTACACCTGAGAAATATGAATGTAAAAACATGAAGAAAGGGAAAACTAGAGAACTGTAGTCAGATGTACAAAAAATGGTAACAGAAATTGAGAGGGAATCCTGTTATGGGTACTGGGAGGTAAAGAGCTGACAGAGTTCCCACTTGATTTCTGCCTCCACTGTTACCTTTGCTGTTTGAGCTTCTGTGTATCCTTGGGCTTTCAGAGGTTCAGTTTATTCAACAAAGTAAATAACATGGTTCATTTCTAACTAGGAAAATTATAAGGATATAAGTGTATATTTTCAGCACTGCAGAGATGTTAAAGGGACGTGTACACAAAAATAGTTGGTGGAATGTAATAGGGTTATTTTTCATTTTGTAAATAACACATTAAATCTTGCCTCATTTTTGAAAAAGTACATTAACTAACACTGTAAATATTGCACAATGTTATTCAGATCCACTGTGACAATGTAGATGCTATAAAAAGACACAAGAAAAATTGCCTTTTGAAGCACTATTAATCTTCCAGCTTTTGAAATTTTTAATATTTAAAGCCATATAAAGCTATTTTCTCATCCTTTAATTAACTTTCTAGCTTTGATTATGTTTGGGTTTTTTTCCAGATTTACACTTCTACATTTTACTATTATTTTCGGTTGTCCACTGATTTTGAAGCTACATATGCAATAATAGAGAAGACCTTTTTTTCTAAAAGAAAAATTAAAATCTTTGATCTGAGTCTGACGTTGTCTCTTAAGGTGGTTTTGATTCATTCTGCTCTTGTGAACATCCATTGAGATGGATTATGAAAAAGGCTTGGGTACAGTTGTAAAACCTTTGATAATGAAGCTAATTTTAATCATTATAAGAAGAGATTTTGTTTAATACAAGTAACTTTTTTTGGTCAAAGACCAGGTTTGAAATATTTCTCAGGTTTATCTACTCTGAGGTGAAAAATCCCTATCAATCTCTTTATCTACATGAACAATTCTTCTTGGAGGCATGATCAAGTTTATTTGTACAACTCAGAGATGTTCAAGAGGTATAAACAATGTTATTCCATGGTCAGTTTATAAATGTTGAGACCCTCTGGCTGTCTGCTAAGAATCATAGAATCATAGAATTATCTGGGCTGGAAGGGACCTCAGAGATGATCAAGTCCAACCCTTGATCCACTCCCGCTGCGGTTACCAGCCCATGGCACTGAGTGCCACATCCAGTCTCTTTTTAAATGTCTCCAGGGATGGAGAGTCCACCACCTCCCCAGGCAGCCCATTCCAATGTCTGATCACCCTTTCCGTGAAAAAATTCTTTCTAATATCCAATCTGAACTTCCTCCAGCACAACTTAAGACCATGCCCTCTTGTCTTACTGAGAGTTGCCTGGGAAAAGAGACCAACCCCCACCTGGCTCCAACCTCCTTTCAGATAGTTGTAGAGAGTGATGAGGTCTCCCCTGAGCCTCCTCTTCTCCAGGCTGAACAGCCCCAGCTCCCTCAGCCTCTCCTCATAGGATCTGTGCTCCAGTCCCTTCACCAGCCTGGTTGCCCTCCTTTGGACCTGCTCCAGCACCTCAATCTCCTTCCTGACCTGAGGGGCCCAGAACTGGACACAGGACTCAAACATACTTGTAAGTGTGCAGCTAATACTCACTTTTGTCTCTTACACAGATACTACTTACATGTGTGGGTATGGTCTCTATTTATTTATTTACAATGCAAGTATCTTAATACTTTGCTGTGGTGCACATAGATACATGAGTTGATATAAATATTTTTACATTAAACTTTGCATCTGTTCTTCACCACAGAGGTACCTGAATGCCTGTGTGCATGTGCATACACATTACCTATATATTTTATTTTCTCCCAAGGAATTAGATAGCATATTGTTGTTTTACTTGTGATTTATAATCAGTCAAGAAATACTAGTCCACTAGTCTGTGCTCAAGCAGTAACGTGTCATTATATCAACAGTTCTGTTTTTAACAGCAGATACTTGAATAGATATGAACATCATTTCATTTCCTTTTTTTCTCCTCAGTTAATGAAGTATTTTGCACATTGACAAAAAATCTCTATAGAATAGTTTCATATATATATATATGTATGTATGTATGTATCTTTTCAAAGTTTACCAAGACTTTCATAATAAATTCAAGGCAATGTATAAATCAGTTTTGTAGGGATGTACATACAGCATTTTATTCCTAAACCCTAAAATATTGCCTGTTCTCTCTAATAGCTCTTTTGTTTTTTTCCATGCCTCTTACCACCAAATTGTATTGCAGATTGACAGATAACCTGTAATCAATTTTGTATGTAACCACTTATTCTTTTTATTGCAATACGTAGACTGTACAGCTGAATTTAAATAAAAGCCAGGAGTAGTATCAGGTGATAAATGTTTGCTCATCCTTAGCTGTTACTTTTGTTTCAGATGCCAAGGAGAAAGAAAGAGACGTTTGGATTTCTGGCATTGGCATGTTTAATTGCAAAATTGGAAAAATACCTTAGAGTTCACAGGTATTTTGTCTATAAAATAGCTTTGAAATGTCTCCATAAACTGCCAGATGATCCTG
Organism: Florisuga fusca; assembly: GCA_038090715.1. Lineage (NCBI taxonomy): Eukaryota > Metazoa > Chordata > Aves > Apodiformes > Trochilidae > Florisuga > Florisuga fusca. The sequence continues at coordinate 7,099,130 of JAAWXA010000008.1, forward strand.
AACTTCTTGTTTCTATGACAACCTGAATGTCATTCAGTAGTAGGCTAGAGATTCTCAAAAGCTGCCTGTGACTTCATTAAATATTTTGTTTTAAGTAGGGTTGATGACACTGATTTTTACCAGATGAGCTCTCAGACCATTATTTCAGTCTTTGGTTTTAAATATGCTGTTTTGTAGCATCTTGGCTATTTCAGTATCAAACATCAAGCAAGAGAAAATACAGAATTAATAAGGTTCAGCTCGTGATACTTTATGCATAGAAAAAGTCTTATTTTAAACTGTTTATGAAGAACAGAAAATCAGTAGCCCAAACACTAACAGTTGTGCATTTCTTTATATTAGCAAAATACTTGTCTAAAAGATACATCTGCATTTAATTACATCTCATTTTGTAAGGAATAGATACTGATTCTTCAAGGAGAACAGTTCTCTGCAGAGAAATTTGGCAATACCATTTTTTTTTTTTAATTTGGTTTTAGCACAGCTGTGCTCTGCAACAGTTTTGTTTTCTGTTGTTTGGGGGTTTTTATCTGTTATGAACACTCTGCCTCAGTTGAAGAGGTCAATGTGACTCTCAAACAGTGAATCTGTGGTCTTTGTGAACAGGCAATGGAAGGAAGAGGTATTGGAAAGGCAGATAGCTACCAGGCATCTAATGATAGCATTGTTTTAATCAGAACTATGGTTTGAAGTCTTAGGACATGTGAATGATGGCACAGCACCAGGTCAGCTGAACATTTGTTCGTTACATTCAATCTTGCAAAAGGGAATGAAGAGTGAACTTGACGGATAGATCTGCTGGAATTTGTTGCTTCTGCTCATTCTGAATTGAGCTCCAACAGTAAATCATTCCTGGTACTTTTTACTCCCCCTCTCTCAGTGCACAGTTGAAAAGCCTGAGAAGTGTTTGTGTTTCATTCCATCTACTGATGTGTTTTTTGAGGTGCAGTAGTACTAATAATATACTCCAACTTAAATGTGTACATGATACATGTTGGGAGAGAATAAGATCCACAGCAGGTGAAAAATGAGAAAACTTTATTGCATTTACAGCTGAGTGTTCCCAGGACATATGTCCTGCAAAGTATCAGTTTTTTCCCAGTTAAAGGGCCTTAGAAGCCTGGCTCCTTTACAAGAAACAGAGGAGTATTGCTATCTGCTTTTTGTTTTGTTTTTTTTTTCTTTCCTCTTCCAAATTAAGCTTCATTTTTGCTAGACTGGCTCTTGTCAATCTATATTCACATTAGATCATAATAAACTTGACCTCGTTTCAATCAGATGAAAATAAAATGCTCTGAAATACTGGGGATTTCCATTACCAGTTCAGCAGGTCTGGCTCTGATGAATAGCATTTCTATTTTAGAAGGTAAATTAAAAGCTTGGCTCTAAAGAGAGTTATAATACTTGAACATATCCTAGGTAATTAAAATGTTCCAAAGTTTACTGTTTGGAATATCACATGAAGGACGTAGGGTTATAATCCTATATACAGGCTACTCTAATCCTAAAAGGTTGTAAACAAGCTATATATAAAAATGATTGGTATTATGTGTAGTTTCATGACCCATATTGATTTCCTTGAGTGCAGCTACTCAACATAATTTGTGTTGTTCCACATTAATCAAAATGTGCCTGCAGATAAATTGGTGAAGTCAGCAAAAAACCCAGAATGTTCCTATAAGTAAGGGTGTTACTTTTTTCAGACTCTCAGTCCATTGAGAATATGTAGTAATTCACTAATTCACACTGAGTTATGGGAGCAGGGTCAAGGAAATAACATTTTATTAAGACAGTAAACGTAGACTGTAGCAAAAATTAAATATTTATAGCTCTGGCCTAATCCCAAACAGCATCTCCATGTTTCTAATGGCTAGCTAATTCAGTACTTAGCACTGCCAAAAAATTACAACTGAAATGTATATTAGAATAAGCTCATCCACTTCTGTAAAGATGGGTTGGCCAAAGAATGACCAAGTAGAAATGTTTTCTAGTTTATTAGCAATAAGAATAATGGTGTCTGATGGAGATGAAATCTGCATACAATCTCTGTAATTTCAAGAAAACAGAATTAAGTAGATCAGATCATGGATCTCTAAAATCCAACAGTCCTACAGATTAATCAGAAATTCATAGAATCATAGGTCCAGATTTCTAGAGAATAGTTTAATTTGCATTCTCCAGCCCAGTCCTACCCTCTTTAACTTCACAAACTTATCAAGGAGCTCTAAAGAGCTGAGGGAAACCCAAGCAGTGCTTTATCTCCAGGCAGAGTGTTCATTGCAGCTTTCCAGGGTCTCTGAGATGCTCTTGCAAAAGAAGAATAAAAAAGCTTTGTTTCTTTAGGTTACAGCCTAAGCATATTAGTGTACTATTTTACTTACTGTCAGTAAAAGAAAAGTGTTAAAGCAATGTACAGGTCAGTACAAAACTTTTATTTTTTTTTATTTTTTTTTCTCTTTGTAAAATTTTTTTATTATTATTTTTTTCCAGGACTAATTGTAATCAGAGATTGCTTAAGTAGGGAAATTTTCTTCCTTTGCAAAGTGCTGATCTTGTATTATAGAAATGCTGACAGGTATCTCCTGCAGAAACAGAAACCTACATTAAATAGTGCCCTCTTTTGAAACATACTCGAACAATATAAACTGACAATGTGATTGTTGATACAGAGTGGCATCGGGGAGGAATATCTGCAAGTCTGCAGCAAAAATATCAACCAAAAGATTTATATTAAATCATGAAACCATAATTAACCGTTGATCCTACAAAAGCCATAAGCTCACTGAACTATGCATACGTAAATAGCTGCAGGATTTGGGCCTGCCAGGTATAAATCAAGGCAGCCAGCATTTGGTATTGCCTGGTTAGAGGTATAATTCACCATGTGGTGAATTACATAATTGACAAGGTACAACACAGCACTGATGCTTCTGAAACAAATCTAGTGGTCACAATGACAGTTTTCTGAGACAAAACACAACAATATAACAGTAGTAAAGGACTTTCCGTAGGACTTTCAAATGCTACACCCATGTTGCTAATTTCTCTCAGACTCTTAGATAAGTAAATTAGGTGAAAAAAATCCCTGAGTGTACCATTCTTCTACTATCTCTCAATTTTGCAGAGATTCAGATCAATTCAAGTCACTTCTCAGAAACAGGGCAAACGTCTCTTGCCAAACTGAATTTCGATCCATCATGCCAAATGAGAGGCATATAAAAAGAAATTTTCCTGGGATTCCCAACATACTAAGCAAGCCATACAGTCAAGCTTACCACAGTGTAGAACACTTCATGATGATAAAACTAGGAAAAAGAGAAGAAAAAAAGAAAACCAAGAAATAGTCCAGAAACTTAAATTGGCCCTTGAAGTATGAAACAGATGAGGCTTAAGTTCTGTGGTTCTGCTGAAATTCATGGAAAGGACTTTAATTGTCTGAAATGATGAAATAGGGATTGCTGAAATTGACAACAGATCATTTTTTCTTCCTGGTATGAATACAGCTCATTCCTTCCCATTTGGCTTTTGTTCACTCTTTATTGCGGAGTAATTCAGTAATTTAAAAACACTGAAGTGCTTGTTACATTTATCTTAACCATGAATGTAATTTCTCTGGAGTGAGTTTCTAAGCATGAGCACCAACTCAGGGGGGGAGCACTGTAGTCTTCTGATCTTATGTGGCCATTCTGTTCCTGCTAACATTACCAGCAGTTCATGTAAAGGAAAAGTATGTTTGTGTGATAAGGGCATAAGTCATCTCAGGAGTGGCACTCGGGAGGAAGCTGCTGTTGTTCATTATTTACCTGGTCTGGATTTGGAACAGGGCTGTCAAGATACAAGAATATGTAAAGAAGATTTTTAGAGCTCTCAGCAGGGTAAGCAAAGTTATTACAAGGATTAAAACAACAGATTGTAAAAGGGTTATGCTGTAAGAATTGTAACAGCCCTATTAGCTGTCACTGGTCCTTACATGCTGAGTCCATCCTGTGTGGCAGGTGCCACAGCAGGGCCAGCTATGCATGAGGCTGTGCAAATCAGCTGCTTGGACATCTCCTCTCTTGAACAGCTGGTGTGAATTGCCACTGGGAGAAGACATAATCAAAGTGTGTAACAGGACCAGAGCTGTCCTTTATTGAGACAGTTTTCCTGCCGGATTTTTCTGTTCCAAAAGCCCTTTCCTGCCATAACGATCACACGTTGTTCCAAGAGCTGCTAACACCATGCATTGGCATAAATTGTGTAGAAGAGCAGTACTATTAGTATACAAATACTTTTAATAATACATTTTAAAACCATCCTTTAAACTTTTATATTCTTAGGGACGCATCATTTTATCAAGTATGTATGTATGCAGCGATTTCCAAGGTGACTTCATTATTTTTGTCATGTGGGAACATACAAGAGTGGGTGAAGCCAGTGATGCTTTCACCAGCCATGAAGAGCAGTGAAAGAATGCAAGTGCAGCACCATTAGCATCAGCATGCTGGAGTGGAGTTGGGTAGCATGGTAAATAGCAATAGTAAAGGTGTTCCTGATCAGGCTGGTGGCTGGGGGATGCTTGGTTTTGTCTGTGTTTTGTGGAACATACCTGGTTGATTTTGTTATTACCTGTGCTAGGTAAACTCATGCTCAAGTGTCACTACTTGACCTATATTTGTTGTATGATTATAGGTTAGATACAGAAACTTGTTTATAGTCCTAGAAAAGCAAAGATGAAACATGCAATAAAGTAAAAGAAGAAAATAGTAGATACACAGAATCCTACAAATAGTAAAGATACACAGAAGCAATTCTGGCAGTTAGTTATAAGGAGTAATACCTGTCATTATAGACCAACAAACATCTTATTTTAGCTTTTTTTCACCTATTCATTTGGCTTTTACTCTGGTTTCTCTTCCTACACTGGCAATGTCAGGGCTCAGTGTTCCAGGCCTGCCTTTTCCCTTCATTTTCTCAAATGAGCCAGTTGGATGGTTTCTTTTCATGGCTTTTAAACTTGTCTTAAGGGAGGATAAAACCAACCAAACAACAACAAAAAACCCCCACCCTTAAAAAAACCTTTTTACACAGGCTCATGTGATTAATATGCAGTGGTATGAAAATATTTACAAAACCCTAGGTACAGTGGCCATTTTTGAGCTTCCCTTGAAACCGATGCAGTTTTGCTTTTTGATCATACTTAGAGAGGCAGAATAAAAAAACACTGAATGAAGCATTTAACAGAAGGCAAATGATTTTGCAAACACTTATAGATGTGCTTGGATATAGGGAAATGAATGATCCAAATGATTTCAGTGTCATGAAACTGTACTTCCACAGCAGGATATAAGGTTGTTTGAAGTCAATATAAAGGAAAAAAAAGGCCAAGAAGGGGCAGTCTTTACTTTCCCCCTTTTGTTAACAGATCAAAATAAACTACAGATTTGGATTTTCTTACATCTAGTCACTGACTCTAGACCTATTTCTAGATCTGGCCTACAGTCACCAAGATTGTACTTATTTCACTTAGGTCTGGTGAGGGGCTTGTTTCTAAACAGGCATATATTTAACACTTGGGGTTTTTTGTACCTGTAACTCCTATTTATACAAATACCTATGTGAGCCATAGTTTATTTTAAAATATGCATTACCAAAGCATTTATATTCTTCTTCAGATGGCGGGTGTATTTTACCATCAGCATTATCCTATCTGGCTTTGCTGACTCTCCAGAGCATTTTGGAATAGTCAGAGCTGTCAGGTTTTTAGACTGTTACTTTGCAGTGTCTCATCAGCATTTAACATATACTTTAAAAAAACATTACAACTTTAAGTTTTGCTCTTCAGATAAATAGCAGCAGTATTTTTAATTGACATGAGCCATTATCTCCTAATAGCAGGGAAGAGGATCTTTACTACATGGCATACAACTAGGTTGGAGGGTAATTTTAAATGGTACTTTCTCTAAAGAAATACCTTTAATTTCACACATTTGACACTATGCAATCATATATGGTATCTGAAGGGGAAGTTTTAATTTTAAAATGTAAATCTACAAAGTTCAGTGTGAAGTACTCCTGGTATTCTTTATGCCAAAACTATCTTAGTACAGCAAAGTAATGCTGTACTTCCTTTTTTAATCTGCATTGCTTCCTTTTTTAATACCACACAATTCACACCTGAGAGAGATTGCTGAACAACATCATTGAGTTGGAGAGCTCTAGAGAATCCTTAAGAGAAATTAGTGAGAACTTCCACAGTTACGTTAGAAATAAAACATTTGCATAAACCTGCACAATCAAGATCTTGCACTGCTTGAAATTAAGAATACCTTTCTTTGGAACTGGTTAGTTCATAGCTGATCGTTCAGAAGTAAAAATATGTTTTGCCTTCAAGAGCTGATTTTTCAAACATCATGAAGTGTTTTGTTTACTAATATAATCAAGTACAATCCTTCCTATTATTCAGACAAATAATAGGTTTACAGGAATAAAGGACCACCTTTTAAGAAAAGCTTAGAAAATGAAAGCTGTGAAGTTAAAACCATCTTGGATCTGAATACAGCAGTTGGTGAAATTCTGATTCTTTGACATAAAATCCATAATCATAAGGACCAGAAGATTTTCACTAACTCTGTGACTAGGTTTATAATTTTACAGACCATTTCAGTTCTTCCACCTTTAATATAATATTTGTATTACAAACAATTTAAGTGCTAAAAAAAACCCAAACTCCTGACTTCTTTACTAAGGGTTGTAATGAATATAGGTCAAGATTGCAAGCATGTTTCCACAAAAAACCTTCAAGATACAGGCATGTTAGGCATGGAGCTATGGCTTTGTGAAACTCCAGTATTTGTAAGAATTGTTTGTCTACTTTATTTATTTAAAACTGGGGAAAATGTAGTTTGCCCATCAAAATGTGAATGTAGCTAGCCAGTTATCCTCTGTGAGAAGCCCACAGTGCACTGCTTCTTGGAACAGCTGATTTGAAGAATGGTTCCAAATTCCAGGAAAAAAATAGCTTAAGAGAAAGTTTCTGTATATGAATGGTTTCATATAATACCATTTCTTATATTATTAGTGTTCTGTAAACTTATGCAGCTGTTTATAAGGTACCTTAGCATGTGGAACCAACATCTAAACACTGTGCAGTCTTCTTTCTGCCACAATTAAGCCATTATGAGTTGAACTTTGGCATTTACTGTTGCGTTTCCAGTTCAAAGGTTATTATTTCTTTGGTAATTGAGTTTTACTGGTTTTGCATAATTTGCATTAATTACAATAATTACAATGTAATTAATTACATAATATTAGTCTGCTAAACATATCTTTACCACCCACCCAAAAGCTGAGCTAGTGCCAATTCTTTGTGAGTATGGAAGAGGCAGATAATATATGATAGCTTATAAAATCTGCTCCTAAGTTTGTCAGGGATAAATTTAAATTTGGACAAATAATTAGAGCAGCAAAACATTATTGCAGCAAAAAGGGCTTTACAGTTCTGTTTGCTTCTGCCTTCCATGTTGCAAAATAATTCTTTGGCTGCCCAAGATGTATGTTGAATACTGATACGTAGAGCTAGAATTGGACAGACAGAATGTGTTTCCCATATATTTTTTTAGTTCACAGTGTTCACAGAGGCTTAAGAAAGTTGTAGGCAATACAGCTCTAAACCTGGCTTACCAGACATGTTGGATTTTCATGTAGCAATAAAGGTGGCATGCTCTATTTACATGTACCAAGCCTACCATGCCTAAGTATTTCCAAAGTAGTAAGTCCTCTGACAGCACAGTCAAAATGCTCTTGTATGCATGAAAGCTGTTTCTTAAAATCCAGCAACCTTTTCAGACATAATCCAGTAAAGTTGTCACTTCATTATAGTATTATGGTCAGAGTCACATCCAAAGACACATTTGCTTTTCTTTTTCCTATTTAAGGCATCTTTTAATCCCTCCCATTTGCAATTTCTTAACATGAAATGAGACTGAAATGTTTGGGTGTGGGTGATTTGTACTAGGATCCTGAGAGGGCAGAGGAATGTTGGGAAAAAAAAGAGAAAATTGAACATACAAAGCAAGTGAACAACAGTTAAGTGGCTGAGAAGATAGGGAAAGAGTACAGAATCTACAGCTGGTCTGAATGACTTATAGTAATCAGAGTAAAGGAGACAGGCAGAAAGGTAAATTAGAGGCTCATAGGCAGAGTCAAGACTCACCCATATAAACCCAGGGCCTTGTTTTCTTTTTAAAATCAGTTAGTATTTTTTAACTGTGTTTTGGGGGAGCAGAATATACAGCTCATGGGCCCAGGGGTGATATAATATGCCATTAATTCAAACAAATTTTTGTTAAGTGTTCTCCATGGCATCTTTACAATTTGCTAGGCTGCTATGTGCTAGACTGTGCCAGGGGGAATTTAGGTCTCTTAATTATATTTTTCTGTTACTTTTATTCTGTTATCAAGTATCTTTTTAAATGTGTTTCACTGTCTTGATTTTCTTAAAGGTTCCTTTGGTGGCTTTAAATATTTAAAACAGTCAGCCTTACCTTAGACATATTTTTGAGTGTCTTATTCTTTTAAGGAGGAAACTATTGTGTGTAAAACTTTGTGAAGCTGGATCAGGCAGCAGGAGTCAAGCAGGATGAGAGCAGGTACTCTACAAGCTTTTCCCTGCACCTCTGCCATGGAAGCTTGGTTCAGTCCAGCCAAGCTCTTGTCATCTTGCTACTGGCTTTTTCCTGGGCAGCCTGACAGCTGGGACAGCTTTCTTTATATTGCTGAAGAGGAAATTCAATGGGATTGGAACTATTTAACTAATTTCACCTCTGAAACACATTCACCTGGACTTTTTAAAGGGTACTGTCAGGGCCCTGGTGGCAGCTGTAGCCTTAAAGGCCCTGACAAGACTCACCTGGTTCCCTCTTTCCATACACCCTGCCCATCATTTAAGGTATCCCTTGGAGCTTAGTTCTGGGGCAGTGATCTGTGTCAGAGGGGTGTCTGTTTCTCTCCCCTGTATGAATTACAGACATGGATTGTAGCTGTGTCTTTAGCTCTGTCTGTAGCTGCTCCCTGGACAGCCTTGCTCCATCCCCTCAGTTTTTGGGACTACCTGCCATGCTCAGGCTCTGGGGGATGGTGCCAGTTGGTGAGGACACAGCTTGTGCTGAAGTCCCTCTTGGCTTCTGTTTGTCCTTTACCCTGGAGCTGCCCTGTGTCCCTTACTCCTTGAGAGATATGTCTTTACAGAGCCTTCAAAGCTTTGCTTGAAGGATACAGAAAGCTCAGAAGTGATGGCAAACTTACACAGTCATCACTGTGATCTAGAAAGGTGAAAGAAACTTTCTATGAATAATTGCAGCATTTAATTTATTTTGTAATCACTCTGGTAATTCTGAATACATAAATCTAAGCGACCAGTTCAGCATCACAAAAGAGCCCTGTGGCTCAGGGCAGACATTCAGTCCTAATCCCCTTCTTCCCTATCTGTGCAGTTTGTGGATTCTTATGATAAAATGGGCAATTAAAAGTTGTTAGTGTTGAGTTCCTAGATGGTACTGAGAACTCATGCAATATCTGCCCAATTCAAATTACCTGTATTTCCAGCCTCAGAGAAAACAGGCATTGTAATGGCAGAAAGAAAACATTTAAGGAAACATTGTACTTGGTCATATGCTTCAGTTCCTTTAATGGAAAATAAACTCACCTGGTCTTTTCTCCTCAAACCCTCAGCTTGCCTTTGTCCTGTGAATGGATCATAGGCTCTAACTGATAGATATTCACACTGTCTCCTGTTTCTCCAGCAATACTTGTGTCTTGCATCACACTTCCTTTAAACTTGGTATATTTTGTAATTGGCTGTTAATTACAGCCTCAAAAATTAACAGGTTTAAAATCAAAATAAGCAGGTTTGGTTCAGCCTTACAAACCTTCATGTGCTCAAGAAGGGAATCAAGGGAGTTGAAGGCAGCACATTGCAGGTAATAGTTTTGGCATTGCTACATGCATCTTCTTAATCTCACCTTTTGGTACAAATATGTTTAGCCCTTGCAACAATAAGAAAATGGTGAAATAAAACATATTTCCATATTTACATGACCTTCCTATATCCCTTCTCTCAACATCACTGGAGAGCCTGGTGCTTCATAAACTGAATTCACAATCATTCTCTGTGAAGTCATACATTATTTGTTAATAGAACAGAGCCTTAAATCTCAAATAGTAGCATTTTCATGCCTACTACCCCAGACCAAAGTTTGTTAACTAGCACAAGAATGATGTATCCAAATGCAGGTGTTCAGAAATGCAGTGTGTGGAGTCTCTAGCAGGTGTTCATCACAGGAGGTGACCTAATGATGTTTTTAACTAGGTTCTTTTAAGCCATTATATCTTGAAATCTCTTACCATTACTATTTTAATTTCTGACAGTACCTTTTACTGTCAGAAACAATACCAAAGTAGATGTAGATGCACTCACTTCTTTTTGTTTTAATTTCCTTTTGAAGATGTCATTTTTAATCAAGACTGTCCTTTGTAAACCTTAACTGTCTTTTATTTCTTTCTCCAGAGGCCTCATCTAAGGTCTCCTGAACTCAAAATGCACTATTTCACTGAATTTTAAAGGCTATGAATTAGCTTGTTATTTTCATTTCTTTAAGCAGCCCTGACCCTGTGGTGCCTTGTTGAATTCAGTTATATGTTGAGTAATTGCAGACAATTATTTCTATTAGGATAGAAAGTAACTTCCACTGGATCTCTGCTATTCTGTATTAAACTGCTGAAAGTTTTTGGTATTTTCTAGCATTTTACTGCAGCATAAACAATAGCCAAAGTTGTTTTTCAGTAGGAGGCTTTTTAGCTTTGTGTTTGGTTGGAGGTTTTTGTTTTAGTCGAGGGGTTTTTTGTTTAAAAAAGCAAAACAAAACCAAAAGCCTCAGAGCTACTTATAGCTTCTGAGGAAAGCAGTTTCAAACTGATTGCACAGTAGTACAATCTCTGTTGGCAGCATAGTGAATCTGCAGTTGCTTTTGTGCTACAAATGGTTAACTTGGAACAGCTGTCATGCTAGAGCCATGCTTTCAGAGAGAAAGCAATAAAAGTAAGAATAAAGAAGATGTGCAGTTGCAAATACTACTATCCCAAAAATCCAATTCATAACACTTTTGCATGGTCCTGGCAACTGGGATGTAGCTGGCTTGGTCAGTCAGTCTTTGTGCCCTTTATCCAAATTACTGTTCCAGGTCTTGTTCCATTAAGTGGGAGTGGATTACATTACATATTCAAGAGGATTCTACAGCAAATACACAAAAAAAAAGGAGGGGGGGCAGGGAACAGCAACACAGAAAAAAACTGGGAAAAAGCCATTCCAAACAAAATTCAGTAGGTGTAATAAAAAGTTTGTTTTCTTTCTGTGTCTGAGAGAATATTATCACTTGTTCAGTTAGAAGCCAAGAAGTTTATCCCTCCCCAGCTTAATTGTTGGTATTCTTGTCATGTGCCACTTTCCTCATCATTTGTTACTTTTATTTTTGTGAGCTCATCTGCCTTTCACTCTCTTCAGTCTAACATGCTGTTTAGTATGATATTTCTGTCAGCCCTATTTTATTTCTTGAGTAAGGCCAAGAACTTCTAAGTGTTAATAAATTCAGACTTGTAGAAAAAAAAAAAAGCTGTTCATGTTACAAAAAGTTGTAAGATGATATACAGGGGGTGGAACAGACTGTTGGGTTTTTTTGGTTTGGTTTGGTTTGGTTTTTTTAAGTCTTCCACTGAATTGAACATGTCAAAAATTTGTATAGCCATATGTATGCCCAGATCCATTAACACTGATGCTTAGCTTAGGTAGGAAGTGAACCCTTTTTAGCTGAAGCAAATTAGTAGCAAACTTTGTAATTTTTTACTGGAACTTTAAGGTGAAACAACACCAAATGACATGTGTAAAGTAACAGCAGAATGCCAAAATGGCATTAGGAATGCCATTTCCCAACAGAAAATAAAGGGTCTCCAGATCACTAGCCTGAATTCTATAAAAGAGTAGATTCATGACTGTACTTAAATGACAGTTGTCCAAACCTCTCAGATTCTGACATTTTAAAATTCTACTGTTTCTAAAGCTTTCATTTTCTGAGTGACCTGCCCTAGTTTTGGTCCTGCTCTGACAGGAGGGTTGGACTTTATGATCTTCAGAGTTCCCTTCCATCTGACATTCTGTGATTCTGTGATTTTCTGACTTAACCTATTTCCTGGCAACCATACAGGGTCATTTCAAAGTGCATATAAACAAATGTTAACTTTGCAATTCATGTTAAAAATAAAAGTTATTCATCAATACCACTTTTACTCTGGTAAGCAAATCAGGTTAACTTTCTCCTTTTTAAGATTCTCCGGTTCAAAAGTTTTGTTGTTAGCTTATTCTAGTTTCTTCCACAACAGAGATGAAGAAAAAAACCTAAGCTATTACAGCTAAAGGATCTTTCTTACCTGGTCCAAAGCCTGTAGCACCTCACTGTGTTGATTATATTTGTCCTTTTTAAGGCACATCTCACGAATGGTTCATAATCTTCACATGGTCCCTCAAAGACACCTCTCTCCTTCATCCTTCCAGACTAGAAAGTACCCAGAGTACCTTGATTATTTCCACAGCTTTTGTCACAAAGGGTTTGGGGTTTTTTTAATCAGTTGTTGTTAATAATTTTGTTGTTAGCATGTAACCTTGTTCTGCAGTATTGGATTTCATTCATTACCTTTTTTCCAGCTGCCAAGGTCATCCAGTTCTTGCCAGGCAGCATCATTATGTTCTATATCGACCTTGTCTTTTCTTAGCTTGAGGTCCATAGGCAAGTGTAACCATGCTACCTCCTGGGGACAGCTGCCTTCCTTTCATCCTTACCCTTGCTGTGTCTCACAGGTGGCCCTGGCATGAAGAAGGGATAGTTAGTGATAAAAGGGATAGATAGTGCAGGATACTTCTGTCTCTTTTGTTTCAAGTTGCGGCGTCTGTTTTTACAGAAAAATTTTACGCAGGAATTGAAGATAGAAGCTGCTGTTCTGGTCTGTTGTGTAGAAATCAGAATTTAATGAAGGTAAATGCAAGGAATTCTAATTCTTAGAAAAATCATGAAGAGGAAGATGTGCTGGAATACAATGGCTACATAAAGCCTCGAGAGCACGAGGCAGTGGAAGCCCTTAAGGTGTCGGCACTTCACAGAAGAACCGAGGTGTTGGCAGGAATCCCAGATGCATGAAAACAAAATTAAAGGAATTACAAGGTCTGGTTAGATCTCAGCAAGAGCCTTTCATGCACTAATAGCAATGTGAGAAAAGCTGTAATTGCTTATGGTAGGATGAAAAACTACCTAACTGGTGTGCTACTTGGCTAAAAGAAATTATAAGCGTTATAGAAGTTAAGCTTTTTTTTTTTTTTTTTTTTTGGAAGCAGGGGGAGCTGGTGGGTGGGGGGAAGCCTTGGAATTTGTCCACTTAACAGGAGTTTTAAAATGATCAGGTGTGTAACAATAAAATTTATCCAAGCAAACTCTTTGTAAGAAATGAATAAGACATCAAGGTACAAAACTACACAAATTCAGACACTCATAATATTTTTTGAAGAAAGAATTCAGCAATAGAGAAGCAAAAGTGATGCAAAATTTGTAAAAAAAATTATACCAAAGTTGCACCTCTATGCTGTGGAATTTTGCTCCTTTGCCTAGGGCCTCAGTTGCTGGCAGGGAGATGTTGAGGAAAGGTTGAGAATCTGGGCTTCCATGCTTCAGATCCATAGGAATCAATTGTCCATCATAAAATCTACTTTTTCAGATGGATAACATTTAAAGACATTTCCCCCTACTGCAGTGAAAGTATCCTGTCTGGCTTTAAGCTACCTAGGGGAATAGAGTCCCTGTGTTCTGGATCAGGGAGCTCAATGCCTCCTATTTGGATATCTGCTCAGATCCTGCATGAAGACAGGTGGTTGGTCTGCATGGATATGCTACAGGATCTACAGTATGTGCTGTAGATGAATCTATGGATTAAGCTGGCCCTGAAGTTTCCTTGAAATTTAGTCCTCACAGTGAAGTCTAGTATGTTAACTTTCTTCACTTTTTTTAAAAGAAATATGAGCGTGTGGGCTACCTCTAGATACTAAAAGGATGAAACCCCAGGGATCAGTTCCTACCTCTCAAGCTTCGTAGCACAAGACTGGATTTTTCAACTCAAAAATCTACCATTAATTACTAAGCAAGATGAGTCTAGGAGGTGGTAGCAATAAAGGCCTCCACAGTACAATGCCTCCACATTGGCCTCCACAAAGGCCTCCACAGTGACTGGAGGTCTTTAGTGCTACCACCTCCTGGACTCATCTTGCTTTGTAATTAATCATGTATTTTTGTCAGTGAGTGTGGTGGTTTTGTCCTTGCAGCTACCTCTGCCCAAAATTCTGGCATGAAAGATACCATGCTGACACAAATGGAACTCAAGACTGAACATTGTTCAGTCACAAGTGACCTTAGTGAGGTCACTGGGAAATACCGTTGCACAGAAAGAGAAAAAAAATTCCTACCTAGCCTTATGGAGTCTGTTCACATTTAGATTCAACAATAAAATAGGACTATAGCAATTAAGATATCCTTAAAGCATTTTAGAAGCATGTTGTTATGTATAGCAAAGCATTTCAACTTTCTTTTGTTATTCTACAATATATTTTAAAAAAAAAATTCAGCTTTTTTAGGACATGCCCAAACTTTTAAAAGCATGCTGTAGTAAGAGCAAGTCTATTATCTGTAGAATGGACATATTTAAGCTTTTCTTCTTGTAGGATTTCTCTCTCCATAAGTGTGTTACAGATATGCATTATGGAACAGATTGGAATCAACAGATTTTACTTGATTCCAGCAAGTCATCTTCATTATATATGTTGTGTTTATAACAGCAAGTGCCTTATTGTAAAGAAGGGGTGGAAAACAGTTTTAGGTACATCTTCAATTGCCAAACTAACCAATTATCAGGTAGATGACAACTTTAAAGCCATTAATTTAGAACTTCTTGGATACTTCATATCAAGCTATATTCATTAAGCATTATTGCCAGACTCATTTTATAAATCTTATATATGTAAGCCTTTCCACTTTCCTCTGAAGTACTCATATTTCTTTTAGGGTTAGTTTTTAACCAGTATTTTTCCTTTCTACTTGTAAACTCCATGCTATAGCAAACAACTATTCATATTCATTGCTGGTATGGCATAATTGATTTTGCTTCCAGAGTGGTTTGCTTAGTTGTGTTTTTTTCAATAATAGAAAAATGATTAATTTGTGATAACTTTTATTAGAAGTTCTCTCCTTAAATGAATGATTGAAAATGTCAACAACAACAACAACAAATCAATAGCATTTTGGCATCACTAAAGTCCATAGTATCAAGAATATGAACAATATAAAATTATATGTGCCTGTAAATACTGGCAAAGTCTACTGACTGGCAAAGTCCAGATCACCTTCTTAGCATCTGGTTTAATCAGTTCACTAGGAACAAATACCATGGGAAGATAAGAGCCATTATTAGAGTTGACCTTTGTGTAATTTCATTTCATGATAACTTTTTATTCCTTCATTTCTAACTATGCAGTTAATTATAAAATAGATAAAGGGTAAGCGATTTCCTGCCAGTAGCCCAGGGGTCAGAATTTGAGGCAAATTAGATAATGAACAAAGTCCCAAAAGCAGTCCCACAGTAGAAATGTAATTTAAGAGCTAATATAAGACACTCATGAAAATATGCACAAGAACTAAAGGTAGTTTGGGTAAAGTGGCTGACAAATAAAGGTACTGACACTCTCATAAATGATAACATCTTCACGTGAGCACTCTGCAGTCTGCTCTTGAAATGTTCATATTTGTTCTAACTTAAGGTGTTCCCCACGTGTGGTGTTGGATAATAGTTTTGAAAATCACAATTGAACATGAAGAAAGGAGTGGTTTTGTAATAAATCACAGTTAATGTTGGTTTTCTGTAAAATCAATTGTTAGATATTATCAAGGTCTGTGACTTGCAGCTACAAGATCTGTGCACTTGATAATTTCCTTGCATGGGGTAAGCAGAGATAAATACAACTGCTTAGCTTGAGTCCGAGGAAAAATAACCTCAGTTTTAAATTACACAATATGGTAATAGCAGAATGTTGCAAAAATACTGATCTGTTCACTACCTGGCATTTTTTTGGTGTGTGTGGTGGGATTTTTGGGGGGAGGAGGAGGTTGTTTTATTTTTCAAAATATGTTTCCTCTGGTATGCTTATCAAGGTTTTACAAAGCAAGGACTAGGTAGTAGCAAACAAAGGTGTGTTACTTATTAAGTAAAATTAAACTCTCAGAGGACAAGTTGTGCAGCAAAGTGTGTTTATACAGCCATGAAAAAATAATCTTACTGATTGAATTCTTAGCACAAATGAAACAACAGCTCTGTTTTCTTCAATTAAAATATATGAGTTTAACTGTCTGACTATTTTTGTAACTAAAACATGACCACATGCATGTACATTTCTTTTTTTTTTTTTTTTTACAAAGCCTAATATTTTGTTTAGAGAGCTATCAATTATTCTGTTTATTACACCAAATCTAATGGGATCAGAATAGCATTTACTTTCAGAATAATATGCTGTCTGGTCTAATAAATTACCTGGGGTAAGCTGCTATAAGAGTATTCAATTCTGCTTTTTCACCAGCAAAGGAAATATCAGTAGAAGTGCAGTTTTGTCATAATTATGTGACACTGGTGTATCCAACTGGACTAGGATAAAGTTCAAACATACCACTGGGGATGAGTCTGATTATCCAAGCCCTAAATCCTTTGGTTTAGATTCATTTCAGAGTAAGTCACGTTGTCAGATTTCTAACGAGTTATAGGATGAGGGATTTCTTTTAAGTACCTGACACTTGAAGGTCAGCTTTTGTCCTTCTGCTTTGTGTCTATAAAATATTTTACAGTAAGTTGCCATAATAATAAGTGAAGAAAAGTTGTGCCTGGGTCCCTTTTCCTACTGGGGAAGGAAGAAAAAAACCTCTGTGTTTCCTCAAGACATGGAAATAAAGTTTTATTTGGCTTTTATTCTTTTTTTATTCTTCACTGCATTAACACTTGCATGGACTGCCTGAACTGCATGCCATGTACCATGGGAAACTCACAGAGCTTTTCAGCAAACAAGATCTATACAAGATACTTGGAAAACAATTGCATTGTAACAATGCAATATAATAAATAAAGATCATATTGACTACAATGAATTTGAATAATAATATTACTGAAAAGGGATATTACACACCTATTGAAACATTAATTACAATAAATTGTTGCACACAGCCTGAACAGCCTGTATTTCCTAGGCAGCTAGAAAACAATTAGAACTGGCAATTTCATATGTAGTATATAAATTACAGTCCTAGCTTCAGTGAAGCTTTTATTGTAGTGAAGATATGGGAAACAGATTTTTAGTGGCACTTATGAATTACAATAAGGGACAATGTCCAGGACAATGTTTCTTGTAGCCTGTTTCTGTTTTGCTAAAAAAGGCCCATAGTTGGCTCAAAGACAAAAGCAAGCAAAAAACCAACAGTGATAGTATGATGAGTGGACTAAACAGGTTTGTGTTTAATGCAGGTCTTTTATAAAAGTTTCATATTTCTAAAAATCTTACTGTATTTGGGCCTCAAGTTCTCATTTGTAAGCAGGGAATGATACAGTTTGGAGCTGCAGAGCGGTCCGATGAGGGCTGTTTAATAAAAATATATATATATATACTTCCTTCAAATTTATCTAAACTTTAGATACCATTAAATAAAAGGTATTTTCAAATATTTTAGATAGCATAAAACATTTTTTTTAAATAAAAGCAAGGTAAAGATTAGATCTAGTAGACAACTTTGGGTAAAGGCAATAAACAACAACAACAAAAAATCATGTCCTAAGTATTAAAAAACAATCACCTTCCCTGGATGCTTAAAATTTTTGTGTTCAGTTCACAAACCAAAATATTTCCCAAATATTCTTGAATATCTGAGAGCATCTTTTTAATTAAGTATTTACTTATTTTTATGAATATGCTCAGTGCTTTAATATATATTCTGAAATTGCTCCCCAATAAAAATGTGTCAGAGTATGTTACTCCTTTCCTCCCTATTCTTCTGTATAAAATACATCACCAGAGGTGATACCAGAAGGTGATCTAATAAGTTGTGGCTGAGTAGTTGATGTATTGTCTTAAGAGGAGCAGCTATCTCAGAAAGGTTACTCTACAGGTAAGAACCTCTCATGATTTAATGCTGGGCCAGCAATAATCTTGATGCAGGAGGTTGATGTTTTAATTTTAGCTGAAGGGGTCTGTTTAAATGTCACTTAAAGGTCTTGTGTAAATATATTGTGTGATACTGTGGTGATGTGGAGACATCGTTGAGCTGAACAATACTTACTTTGCTGTAAGATAGGAGTCATGTAAATAAAGGGAATGTACTGTGCTGTGTTTTTATGAAATATGCCTTGGAGTTTTCTTAATAAAATAATGAAGATATCCTGAGAAAAGGTGATTTCATATTGAAAGTTAGTTCAGCAAAACAAGATCTCCTCAAATGTAAGTAAAGTGGAAAGGGGGAAAAAAAAAAAAAGGTTCATTTGCAGGAAGTACTAAACATATGGACAATGAGACAATTCCAGTAAATTAGCAGCCTGGTTAATTCATTAAGACATTTCTTGGTAATTGCTGAAACTGAAAATGTTGACAGCCTATTACTGAAATCTCCATAGGATGCTAAGGTAGAGTTGAGGGATTTTTCTGTTAAAATTAATGACTCCCTAGAGTCAGAGAAGAGAAGAGAAGGATGTTGGCTGCCACGCTGTCGCTTTCCAGGAAAGTATTCTTTACCATTAAATTATGGAAACATAAGATTTTTATTGTATAAAAGGCATGAGGTCAGACTGAGATCCCATTCCTGAGCAATGGGATGCTAGTAATCTATAAAAATTTGTCTTTGAAAAGTAGAATTGCAATCTGTGTCTACTGCCAGGAATAATCACATATGGCTTTAGTTTGGGTGGTGGTTTTTTGTGTTTTGTTTGGCTGGTTGGTTGATTTTTGTTTGTTTGGGTTTTTGTTTGTTACTTTTTGGGGTTTTTTCCTAAATGTATGAGATATGATAAATGCTGGGATTGTGTTTCTCTGCAAAGGAAACATCAATGATGTGAAATCCAACTTTCCTCTTACTTCAGGTAATTTACTTTCCTGTTGTTACCACAGTATTAGGTAGGCAAAGCCATTGTGGTAGATACTGTGCAACTGAAAAAATACAATTTTTTTTAATACTTTGTTATTGATGCCTATCATTGTTACATGCTTTAGTTTGGTGTTCATATGATGCTTTATATTGTTGCTATATACCTTTTGATTTGCAAGCCTGACAGTAAAACACAATGTAAGAGACAAGTCCATAGAGTCCAGTTTAAATTTTCAAATCCTTAAGTTCAGTAGTTGTCAGAAAAAAGCTTGAAAATTAATATATTTTTGTATGCCTAATGCAGTTCTATCTGATAATGTAATCTTCTATAGTATTAATCTTTAATGATCAATATTCCACAGTTCTCTTAAATGGAATTCTACTAATAGTTTTTATATACTTCTCTCAGAAAAAATGATAAAGTAACGTGTTTCAAACACTATCCAGTATCATCCTCTCCCTCCCATTTTTTTATTACCTATCAGGTGTCTTCAATATCTTTGTGGATCGAAAGAATACCACACAAAACAAAATAAAATCAGTAAATTTAAATTTAAAAAAAATATGAAATAACACTTAGCATTGCAGTTTAACTAGAAATGTTTAGGGTACCTGTATTACAGGGTGATCACGTTTCAGAGACTCTAAAAAAAAAAAACACATTCAAACTTCTAGGGTTTTTTTCTTCTGAAGTTATTGAGCCTGCTGGAAAGTGATCTCCTTTAAAGTGATCAATATTTCCCTCAGTGTGCCAGTTGAGTTAGCCTTCCAAACATAAAGAGAAAGAAATAAAAGCCACAAAGGGCTTGCAAATCCAACTTGGCCATAAATGAGTTAACATGTCCATTCAGATGCACTGACTTGCCATCTCCTTACGTTTATAGGTAAGTACAGATGACAACCAGGAAACTGGTAAACAGGTGACACTCATTATGCACCAACCACTATACAGTAAGATAATTTTTGTATATTACTTCCTGAGATGTAATTTTTGGTATCCTTGCCATGAAACAAATGGAATTGTATCCTCTATGATGTCTGGCAAAACTAGCATCTTAGCAGGGAGAGTACTGTTAGTAAAGTGAATGTATAATTCAGTGTGTACTTCATAAGATTGTATATCCTTGTATACAGTCTAATACAGACTATTTAAGCCTTTTCTATCTGCTGTTAGCTCATGGCTCTAAAACCTGTATTAATGGAAAAAACTGAGGGATCTAACTAACACTGCTGGATTATTTCACAGCTTCAATGATAATCCTTTGTACTATTTGGGTATCTTTTCATGTTATAGCCCTGAGTCATTCTAATCTGTACACAGAAGGCACCTGATCCAACAGGACTGACATACAGTATTCCCAAATCTAGTCCTAATGCCTGATGTAGGAACTGAATCTTGTTGCATAACCTGAAGTAGGATATATTCCCTTGCTTTTTAATGAAAACAACCTACCTAGGCTGAATGGAGAGTGATTAAATGTTACATTCCTTGAACTAATGTAAAGTGAAAATAGTGAAGTGATTTCAAATGGCTTCATTTGAATGGTGAATTGTTTAATTCCTAGGAAAATTAGTAATGATCTTGCTGTTTATGCTCAATTACCATCCAAAATTCAGAATACAGTTTTGTTAATTATTTTCTCACCTCCTTGCTATTTGCATTTAGCAATGCAGTGGAATACAAGTGATCTGAAATGAATGGCACATACCAAAGTTGCATGTGCCTTCCTGGACACTGCTGTACTGAATCTGCCCTGGTGTTAAGAAGAGGAGAGAAAACAGTGGAAAGAGGCACACAGCTGAACTGGGTCATGTATGTGAATGATGAAATGATTTCCTGGTAAGATAACAGTATAAATAATAGCATTATCTAGTAATTATTACTTCTGTGCTACTAACAAAATATGATTCTTATATTTTGCCTAATAGCTCATTAAATTCTAAAAAGCTGTGTTCTGAATCACTACATGAAGTTCACCACAAGAGTAATGCTCATGGATTGCAGTTAGGTATTTTGAACATGATGCTTTTAGGTTCAGGATTTCTTGCCTTAAGTTAGATTAGATTCCTTCTAAACAGTTCAATATCTTAATTTTTGCAGGGGAGAAATGTTAAGAATTGACAACTGCCATACAACATTGAGAAGATCAAAACTCTCCTGGATATAGAATTTACTGAAGTATGCCAAGCTTGAAAACTTAAATAGAGGGGAAACTCACCATGGTCTTCTTCAAAACATAAGTATGATTTAAACTTTATGCCTTATGTTAGAGATGTTGAACCTGTATGGTTCTTCCAGTAAAAGCTTTTACAATAGCTGTATGTATGTTACTGGCTTTGCTGTGGGTAGAAACACTTCAGCTATATATAAGCCACTATCAGACAATCCATCTGCTGCATGCTTATAAAAATCTTCAAATGGGAAAAGCAGCACAGCTTTTAAATGGGAGGTGATGTAATGCTTGCTCTACAGCACTCTGAGGGTTATGCTTTACAGAATGTCTTGTAGTGGAAGATTCTCAATCTCTCTTAAATGAGGACATTAATTAGCTAAACACAGCTACTCCTTTTTGATTTATTATTTTTTTTCTGATGTTTCATCTTCTGATAAATTACTCATGAATTATTGTGGCCAGCCCTTCTTTGGTTTTACCAAATTACTAATATCTGACAAGTGACTGATCTTACAGACTTTCTTCATTGATCATTGCATAGTGTTATGTGTTCCACCAGCTTGTTTCACCTTTTGTTAAAGGAGATGCTGACATTTCATGGCAGTAATTGTAAACAATCATTGCACAGAAAGTAAATGCTTAACATTTGACAACGTCAGCTTGAATACTTCATAGGATCACTGTCATCTCATTGTGAATTTGGAGACAAAGGAGATGTTTCCTAAAAAGTATACCTTAAGTAATGTGTTTTCTTGGATTTTACAATTATTCCTGAAGATCTCTCCTGAAGGCACGTTCTGACTTTCCTACTGAAGAGGGAAGAAAGTGCTGTAGTCATATCTTCAGATCACTGCAGATGAGTTATGTGATTGTTTTTACTGGTCCACTGCCCAAAAGCAACCTGAATTTTTTGTAATGCAGACAGAAATTTTGAATACAGTATGACAGTGTCATGGTAACATATGGAAATAATGTGGGACATATGGTAATGTAAGGAAATAATAGGCAGGTCCTGCTTTTATAAGTTAATGTACTGTTTGGGGAAAAAAAAACCCAAAAACAAAACACAAACCAAACCAACCAACCAAAAAGAAACAAAAAAAGGCAACCAATCAAAATAACCCTCAAAAAGCAAACCACAAAATTCCTCAGAGCTGGGTTCACTCTAAGCAGCTGTATGTTGACTGTGCTCAGATTAGCTACCTTTCCATTATAGTTTGTATCATATCTTGCATTTTAAATGGGCCATAAACACCTGATTTGTGTTCTTTCTTCAGTCTAGAAGCTGATCTCTCTTTGGTCATTACTGAGAACTGATAATTCTTTGTATGTGTACT
Source organism: Florisuga fusca (assembly GCA_038090715.1). NCBI lineage: Eukaryota > Metazoa > Chordata > Aves > Apodiformes > Trochilidae > Florisuga > Florisuga fusca. The sequence goes on from JAAWXA010000008.1 coordinate 7,121,876, forward strand.
AATACAAATGGGTTTCCCATATAGGTGTGAAGAGAACACATAAATCTCCTTACTATTATTTCTTTAGATATGTTTATAGATGAAGATAGACCCATATCCAGTCAGAAGAACCTAAGACAACATCTTCTTTTTATATACCTTTTTACTGGAGGTTATTTCTACCAGCTAGCTCACTCCTACAGGCTGTAGGGGATGCAGGTAATGTTACTGAGACCACAACAAAATAGACAAAAGTGCAGCTACAGTTTTGTGATTCTACTCAGTGTAGAACATTAATTCATTGCATTTTCTTCCAAGTAAAGAAATGAAGTAAGTACATAATTCCCCTAACCCAGTCTCACTGAGATAATTTTGTTTTCTCTGGAACTGAATAAGGAAATGCAGTAAATATTTTGCACAGAGTTATGAGGTGAGTTGATCAGAAATAATTGGCTACATGTGTGACTTCAGTCTTTCTTGGTGGTAGAATACTAAGTGATTTCTGTGCCTTTCCATAATGCTGTGCTTCAAAAACTTTCATTTTATTTTAGCCCATTTGGTTCTAGAATAAATGTTCCTAGGCTGGGTGGCTATGTTGCTTTTTGTGGTTTTCTTTAATTCTTACATCTAGTTTAGAGCATCTTTTATGGATAGACAAGTTCATTTGAGTAAATTTTGTAAGGCATGATGTTGTGCTAATGTTCCTTCTGCATAATAGTGTGCTGATGTGATTTCTGTTTGTGGATTAGAACTTGCTTTTGTCTGATTAGCTTGGATGACAGGTGGTAAAATACTGATCCATTCATTTCCATTCATGTCCTTACTAAAAACATGAATGCAGACATTTATTCAGTGAAAAATCAATAGTTTAGGAATAAGGGTAACTAGCAAATTCTTCCTTTCAAAGAAAATTTCCATGTTTTGGTATTACTTTTTATTGGAACAGAAATAAGTCTTTAAAATCTTCTGGGGCATAAGGCACAAAGGATAATTAAGAATACTGTCTGGACGAGAGGGATGTTTCTGATTTAGGTTTGTGTTCTGGTTGATTCAAGACTGGACTCTGAATCTGGATCTCAGGTAGGAAGGTGTACCAAGACCATGCAGGCTTGAACTTTTCTTGTTCTCCAAGTTAGAATTAATATTTCATGTACTGGCAATCAAGCAAGCAAGCTTGCATAGGAGAGCTTCATCCAGTAAGTATGTCTAGCATAAATTTCAATAACAAAATTGTTCTACCTCTTCTAACTCTAAACCACCACTATTTTAACCTAGGTTTCCTGTCAATTTTATTAACTAATATCATTTGGGGGCAGAAGGAAGTGGCAAACGTATGCTATTCTATAAATTATAGAAATAACTGCATGATTACACATGCATTTGCAAAAGTTGTCTGTGGCTTCCTCAAACAAGTGTTTGAACAAGACTATTTGGAACACAATGTGAATATGCTGAAAAACAGACCAGCATTGGGGCTATTTACTAAAATTCTAAGAAAGATATCAAAACATTAAGTGGTACCTAAGTGTGGCAGCTAGAGAATATAATCTTAGAGGTTAAAAAACCACATTAAGAGTCAGACTCAGTCTTTTCCCCAGGAAATTGTAGGTCAGAATGTGTCCAGAATGTGTCTCATGGACTTTTGCACAGAAATTGAAGTCACATGATGAAAAAGCAGCCAGCACGTTTTGAGATCCTCAAACATTTTGAGATCCTGCTAACATACAAATTTTTGTCCTTTGGAATTTTATTTTCTTTAGAAACAAAACATTTCCTTGCAGATAAATAGCAAGAGATTGATTCTACTGATGAGAATAACACTTCCAAGTTAATTGAAAAAGAATTCCTGAAACCACTGTAACTCTTCCACCAATTAAAAATATGTCCTGATTGGAAAGTTGATGCTGGGGAATTATAGTTATAGCACACTGAAAACTTAGTAAATTAACTTTCGTTAGGGTATTTTATTTCAAACTACATTATATGAAAGACAAACGCAGCATCACTTCAAAGAGTTCATGCTGAACATGAAAATAGTTAACATTTAAATAAAGATGTGCCATATGGTTTGGCAGAAACTGGAATAATGTCGGAGATGGAATTCTTATGCATGTAGCTTCAGAATTTGGATTTCATTATAGTCTGGAAGGAAAAAAAAACAACCCAAAAACAAACCTTAGAAACAAACCTCTAAGAACATAGACATTGTCAAGTGGGTAAATTTTGTTTTAATTTGGTATTCAAAGTCTAAGTAATTCTAAAATACTTCAAATGGTAAAAGTAAGGGCACAGGTAGAGGGGTAGTTGGAGTTAATATTTATTAACTGACCATGTTGGTAAGTAGACCATGAAAGTATAAAATCTAAAAAGTTTAGATGCAGTTTTTTGAAACTAGTAAGATTAAGGGTGGGTGAATCAATAGGAATGAAAAAGGGGAAAGGTGTGTGGCTTTAGAACAGGCCATTGTCTGCCAGTAAGTTTGATGCACTGCCTTTCATACTTAGGACAATCTTAAATGCAAGTGCAATGATCAATGAAAAAATGGTGTTTATACAGTCAAGGGATGAACTGCAAACATTTTCCTGAATTCAGATGTTTTAGCCTGGCACTTGAAGATACAAAGTGTTTAACTTTTCAAACAGGGCAATACAGACTATGCCTTAGCAATCCTTGTGAAATGTACATTAACATAATCATAGAACCATAGAAAGGTAGAGGTTGGAAGGGACCTTGAAAGATCATCTAGTCCAACCCCCCCTGCCAGAGCAGGGACACCTACAGCAGGTTGCACAGGAACGTGCCCAGATGGGTTTAAAACATTTCCAGGGAAAGAAACTCCACAACCCCCCTGGAAAGCCTGGGCCAGTGCCCTGTTACCCTCACAATGAAAAAATTCTTCCTTATATATATATGGAACTGCCTATGCTCTAGTTTATAACCATTGCCCCTTGTCCTGTTATCAGTCACCCCTGAGGAAAGCTTAACTCTGTCCTCCTGGTACTCACCCCTCACATATTTATAAACACTGATGAGGTCACCCCTCATTCTCCTCTTCTCCAAGCTGAAAGGATTCAGCTCCCTCAGCCTTTCCTCATAAGGGAGATAGATGTTCCACTCCCTTAACCATCCTGGAGGCTCTGTGCTGGACCATTTCAAGCAGTTCCCTGTCCTTCTGGAACTGAGGGACCCAGAACTGGACACAGTATTCCAGATGGAGCCTCACCAGTGCAGAGTAGAGGGGGAGGAGAACCTCTCCCAACCTACTGACCACCCCCTTCTAATGCACCCCAGGATGCCATTGGCCTTCTTGGCCACCAGGGCACATCGTTGGCTCGTGGTCATCCTTCCATCCACCAGCACTCCCAGGTCCCTTTCCCCTAAATGATGTGCTAGGACAATTTCTAACTGAGGGAAAGTTCTATATAAAGAGAATGAAATAATCATGTACCTTCAAAAACACCTTAAGAAGACACATGGGTGTTCAGCGTGTGTACTAGATGTTTCAAGTGCAGTGTGAAAGTCAAAGATAAACCAGTTTCCTTAGATTTATCAATTCAGATTTCAGGATGCCTCCTGCAAGGCAGTAAGCATAGATTTCTCTAGTTTTGTTGTAGAACAGTCATTTTCTCCCAGAAGACACTAGGCTGGAATGGTAGATGGTTGTCTGCAATAGGATGTAGTTCTGCTCCAATTGAACAGCATGGCAGAAAATAAGCAGCATGTCTCAGATTGCTAAACTGTCTTCCTACACAACTATGATATACATACATGTATGTCAGGATGTGCTTTGCTTTTGTCTAACAGATGCATTCTTCAGTCATATTGGCACATACAGATACACCCCCAGGAAGAGGTCATGTGATATTTTCAACTTCTACAAGTTGGATAAACAAAAAATATTCTGGTTTTTAAAACAGAAGGTACTCCTAATAATGCAGTGACTGCTTTTTCATAATACTTGAATGATAAAATATTTTCATATTACCAGGAATAAGACAAGCAGTACTAAAGTAGGTATGTTTTCACAGAGAACACATATAGGAGACACCTATAGGAGAATAGTAGAGAGCAAACCACCCCAGGGTTGGATGTAGGAATCTCAGGTGAGATTGCTACCATGAATAAAGCTAGTTCCTCATTAGGCAGACTAGAAGAAGAAAAATTCAGTCCTCCTTTTGTTTAAATCAAACGTGATTTAGCTGTTCATGATAAATGTAATGCAATCAAATGAATATAGTTTACAATTATTTTAATTTTGGCCATCTGTCAGCTGTGCTGCTCTGATTTCCAGGATTGAAAGAGGAGTTTAATCATTCTCAAAAAGGTTGCGTTACAAGTCTTGACGTAACTATTATTTCACATTCTTCTAACAAATTGGCTGAAGAGGGTAGAGTTGTTTCAGTTCTTAGCATTTAAAGATTTTGCTAACCACAGCCACAGCCATGTAACTGTAAGCCTGACTTCTCAAATGGGATATGATGTTGTTAATGATTATGCACACTTAATATCCAGATCTTCAGAGAATAACCTGTCTTCACCAATAGATAGATGAGGAGAATCAGTGGTTTAGTTTCAATTTAAATTACAGTCATGACTAGATTTTTTTAGAAATGGATCATATAACGTTATGGATTTTAACCATATAATTTTAATTTCAATATAAAAGTATTATAGCAGGATCAGTTTCCTCTTCCGTAAATGCTGTCCAGTTTTCTAGCAGAAATTATAAAGCTGGAATTAATAATTTTGGGAAACCCTACAGTAATATTTTTTTCTTCGTGAGTGTCTTTGTAAGTACAATTTATTTTTGTGTGTGTGTGCCTTTTTTTCCCATGCCAGAGCTTAATTTCTTTGGAGTGCATGATTTCCTGCTGCAGTAAAGAAATCATTTAAAGCTATGAGGAGATGCAGAAGCAGGTGATCTGACTAATAGCACTTAACTCCTCACAAGTCAATTGGCAGACCTGAGGCTGAGGATAGGATGGCAATTGAGAGCTTTAAAAATAAAAGTGCTTATAGTTCTCAAAAATCAAGTAACTGTTTAAGGGACAGACTTATGTTAAGTCACTTTTTTTGCTTGTGCACCTCTTTCCTTTTGCAGATCTTAGCTGGAGTCTGCAGAGACAAAAGTGCCAACATTTGAAGATTAAAAACTATTTCCCTGCTATTTCTGAACTGTATGGAATTTGGAGGGAATGTAGATCTTCTGAGACTGATTGGTGTCAGGAAGTACTGACAATATAGCTAAGATTGAATAAGCATCAGACGTTTTGCTGCTCACTGCTTACCTTCATTTTCAGGCTGCAATATCCCAGGCTTTCTTGGGAAAGAAGCCAAGGGCTATCATGGTCATTTGTAGAACCATCAATAACAAGAGGTTTCTCAGTGCTCTTAGGCCTTTCCTAGTAACTGCACCCTGAGGCTGAAAACTGAAAGAAGAGAAAGGTTTGGTCTGTGGTAAATTAACAAAAGCTTCTGAAAAATATCAGTTCTTATCATAGAATCATAGAATCATAGGGGTTGGAAGGGACCTCGAAAGATCATCTAGTCCAACCCCCCCTGCCAGAGCAGGGCCACCTAGAGCACATCGCACAGGAACGTGTCCAGGCGGGTTTTGAATGTCTCCAGTGAAGGAGACTCCACAACCCCCCTGGGCAGCCTGTTCCAGGGCTCTGTCACCCTTACAGTAAAAAAATTTTTTCGAATATTCAACTTGAACCTCCTATGCTCCAATTTATATCTGTGTTAGTCACATTTCACATGAATGGAGGTGTAATATCGATCCACTCTAGTTTTTTTCTTGGTTTTGGTTGTTTCTTTGTTTTAGAACAGTTAAAAATATTTAATAATAATTATCTGATAATTCAGAATTATTTTGAAGTGGTCCTAAACTGAATTTTTTTTCTCTCTGCTTTTTTCTCTCTGCTTTTTTCTCTCTGCTTTGACATTTGTTAGTAAGGGGATCGGGCCAATTTGATGCTTTGTTAGAAGCAAGTGCTATAGTATTTAGTTCAGAGGTATGCAGTAATAATGTTATAGTCATTATGCTTCTTGCTTATGTAAGCTAAATTCCTGTTAAATTAGGAAACATTTTCTTTCTTCTATATTTTATGTGCCTCTCAGTTGTGGAGTGTGTGTTTTAAAAAACAACCAGTACTCACAATGTATTCCAAGTTACTTATCAGCTTTAAAAACAAACATTTTAAACAATTCAATTACATTTACAGGAATATTCCATTGTGGTTCTGTTTTTTGTTTCCTAAGTAACATAACCAGGATTCGAACCTCACGTGTTTTATTGGTGATGAAAGTTTTCCATGAGTCTGCTCACTGATAATGCTCCTTCACAACATTTTCACTGATGATGATGGTGTCCTACTGATTAATAGTTTGTAAACATGTTTTTAGTGTTCACAGCTCTAAGTTTCATACTTTCGTGATGGTTGTTGTTCCATGTGTGATGTAGAATCACAATTATAAATGGATAACTCAGGATATTATGCTAGTGGTAAGGTTTTTCTTTGAAGACAACTACACTTCAAGGTGATCTGAAACAACACAAAAGCAATTTTATGTTTTATGAAGTTCTCCTTGTCTGTTGTCAAGTTTCACTACATGAAAACCACACAGCATTTTTTACTTTCTTTCATGTTACCTGGCTGAAGTAGTTTTCAATTCAATTTTAATTTTTTTCTTCTAGTTTGTGTTTAATTTTTGTAGATCTGGTGCCATGCCTGTGAGCCTTATTCTTTCTTCCACACTTTGCCTCACCTTTTGTGTATTAGCTTGTGAAATCCAGGTCAAGAGTCAGACTATAGGGTCATGAAGACAGTTAAAACCCTGTCAAAAAAACTTTTAAATATTCTAGAGAGTATTTTGGAGAATAGGGTCCTATATCCACTCTTGACAGATTTTATAATTTCTACAGTTCTTTTCTCTAGTTTTCTACATAACTGAAATTCCAAGAGTTAAAATTGGTTTTATTCCTTTAGGGTTTTGAAGCAGGGATTCAGGAGATATTTTAATAATAAGGAACAAACCTTAAATATTTTGAGGTTCTTAAATGCAATTTACAGTAATTTTTCTAACATATTTTACCCTAAACTTTTTTATATGTAGATTGATCAGATTTATTTCACTGAGTCTAAACAAAACCTATTCATCCTTGAAAACAGGCAGAAGTATGTAATATATTTATTGACATATAAATGAGGAACTCATCTGTATGTAAAAAGAGTTACATAGCATAAGACTAAGTTCAGTTTTGTTTATAGAAATAAGCATATTACTAAAAAAATGCACTGGTTTGCTTGCATTTGCTGTGGGAGAGTAAATTAAATCTCCATCATAAAGACAAACTGCAGTAATATATGTATTACTACTTACAGTATCAGAGAAATTATAGCAAAGAGTAAAGGTATGAATTGCAGGACTGGCATTAATCCATCTGTCCCTCTTGCCCTATAAAAAAGGTGAAAAATGTCTTTAGATGTTAACTCTAAATAACACGAAGTAAGAATTTTTGGAAGTTGACTTCCTTTACCTTTTTGTGCTCCATATTGTTATTTATACATTATTATTATGTGGATCTCATCTTTTCCTGAGTAAAATAAATATACCAAAATGTCTTACAAGTTTTCCAAATCTTCAGTGACATTCACAATTGAATCCTTCTGATTTCTCCAACTTTCTTCAATGTAAACTTTGCCCACTATTCTGATAGAAATTATATCATGGTAAATAAAGATACAATCATAGAATCATTGTATGGCACGCATGTTCTCATTGATTTCCCAGCTGGCCAGGTATTTGGGTCTGGAAGGTTGATTTTCTTCCAAGTTGTCTCAGATACTTGTAGATGTCCTTCACACAGTGACTGCAGGGATTGGGATTAGTACCATCTTCCAAACCAAGCAAGATTTGAGAAAAATCCTGGCACAGCATGTCCTGGGTCTCCATAGAGTTTGGAGACTGAGGCTCCAACTGGAAGGGTTGCAGCCTCACCATGGGGGCCACCACCCCCCTTTTGGTGGCATACAGCAGTCTGCTCTTTGCTGTGGCCCTGGCTGTCCTGCCAGGTGACCCTGAACACCATGGAAAAGCAGAGAAAAAGCTTATACTTAGCAATTTCTAGTGCATGGTTATGTTGTGAATTTAGCCTCTTTATTCCCAGAGATTTTTGGTCTTCCCAGTAGCTTCCTATCCTTAAAGAATATAAACTAATTTTTATTTTTTTTTTAATGTGCTCAAAAGTATATACTTAGCTATTAAGAAAGATTAATGTATTTTGCTTGTGCCTGGTTTACCTAATAATAAAGATTGCTTTTCATCATGATTGTTCTAGTACATTAATCTCTATCTCAACCTTTATGTCTCTACATCTGTGATAATTAAGTTCTTTCTAGTCACTGTTCAGTCATCAAGATGCAATCTTCAGGGGACTTGCTAAGCAACATCTAAGTGAAATTAATATCAAAGCTTTCAGGTACCCCAAGGTACTCATGATATCCTAAAGAAAGTGTTTTGCTTGAGATATCTGTTTGTCTCAGGTTTTTTGATGTGTATATTCAGGTGTCAAGCCAGCAGAGTGGTGTTTACAGTTTGACTGTTGGTGCTAGTAGTGTCACTGAGAATTTTCTTCTAAGTATCATGTAAAATACAACTGTCAGATGCTGTGCAGCCACTCACTACTGCAAGTTTATTACGTAACTGGATCTCTCTGAAGTTTGAATGCTGGTATCTAGTGTGGGGGTTTTTTTCTGTACATGGTTTTTGCAGGTGATATTTGTAGTCACTGGATGACATTACTTAATCCTCTCTAGAAAGTAATCAAAAGCTGTCCAAACTTGGAGGAACACTTGAATAACTTGGAGGAAAAACATTAATGAGTCACATGTAGACTTAATACACAGTAGCATTAACTGATAAAATGCAATTTATTAAATATTTTGCAAATTCAGAGTGAGTTCTACATTAAATTACAATAAATACTAAACAGAATTTATTTGAATTACATTTTTGCTATCTGTAATTCCTCTTGAGCTGATTTCATCCTATTTCCAATGTTTCATGAAAATGTTATGATAAACACTGCATATTTATAACCTCATAGTTAAAATATAATTAAGCTTGAGGGAAAAAACCTCTTCTGCATAGCAAACAAAGGAATCTTCCAAGATATAAAAGATCATTATGACTGCTGTATCATTTACATAAAGAAGATTTCACCTTAGCTTCATTACTTGTTGTTTGGTTAGAGAATTACTTTTAGTTAAACACAAAGTCTTCAATGAAAGAGTAAAACCTGTGAACAATGTACCACAGCTGTGGTTCCAGTAGTTATTATTTTGTTAGGCTTTTGTTAGATTATTTTTTACAAATACCTTCTTTTGTGATTTCAGGTAGCTTCATGTACTAGCAGTTTAAATGGGTGTAAAGGTCTTTTTTGTAGATTAAATTAATTTTACTGAAATAAATCCCTCTTATTCTCTCTTTGTAGGTGATCTCAGATCTCTTAATTTGTCCTTTGAATGCAGTAATCTATTCTAGGTACAAATCCTATTGGAACCTGCTTTGCTTAGAACTGCTTAGAACTTAATTGCTCTAAGGAGCACTGAAATAAACTGGTAAAGAGCTCTGGTAAAAGACAATAGTGTCTTGAAAAGCTCCTCTATATGCTCATTCCTTTCCTTATTTAACTTCAGCAGCAGACAGGGAGGTGAATATGCTGACATGTTTCGAGACAGGTATGGAGCTCTAAGGTCTACTAGCACATTTTTCAAGCCAGGATTAATATTTGTAATAAGGAGAGGGAGTCTTGGTGTCTTTCCTTTCGCCTCTGCTGCCTTTTATGCCTATTCTGGGTGTATGCATGAACACAGTTGTGTGTATAATAAAAGAAAGGCATAGGTTATCCCAGGGAAAACTGCTCAACTCATGGTTTAGAACAAATAAGTATTGTAGCAACTGAATGGTTTATTAATGGCATGTTGCTAACTGTCCATCAGTGAGGCAGTCATTCAGGATAGCTGCAGTAGCCCACACAAAATGTTGATGAACACCTGCAATTTTCTAAAGGCTTTATAACTACTCTTCAAATGTTCCAGTCACACATCCATAGTCACAGTGTGTGCATGCTCCCCCTCTTGCAGTCTGTGTGAGTTGCAAGCATCCCACTCAGGTTCTGGGCATGCACATCTTCCTAGTTACATATATATCCTTTTAGAGCTCTGAGTGCCCTGCTGCTCCCTAAAACCTGCTAATCCTAGTGCTGTTAAAAAAGGCACCACCAAGGTGTCACATGTGCACACCCAGGTTTGGGTCCCTGGTGCTGCGTCTTGAATTGACATTCCTCTAGCTGGGTACAGGCTGTTTATTGCACTTAAGGGGAGGATGCTCTGCCTGGCCTGATTGAAGCTTGTGGTGTCTGTGGAGTGGCTTCTGCACAAGCCAAGACCAGGTTTAGGTGGCTGCTGTGTTACCCTCTTCTCACTCTGACATCCCTATCATTTTCATAATTCTCACTCCAATGTATCTAGTCAAGCTAAAACAAGAAATCATGGGGTTTAAGCTTGCAGCCAAGCATGGTTTAATTGCTGAGATAAGAATCTGTACTCTTCTGACTGAGAGTACTTTTATTTGTGTACTGTCTGTAGGATGTCAGGCTCTCAGAGTCATGTGTCACTACTAAACCTTTTACAGCAGAAACAGCTGCAGCAGCCCTGCGGGTGTTCATCTCAGGGAGTTCAGTTTTACTCACTGCATGAAAAGTTTAAAGAAACAATAGTTAACTTGACGTGTTAAAGCATGACTCCATTCTAGAAAATGACAATAAACCAGCCCACTGGGCTGTAACTAAACATGGCTCCCAGGGTGATTCTTTGTTAAGGGGGTGGGGGGAGGATGGGAATGGGCTGACTGAAGAATCAGAAAGCATTACAAACTTTATATAGAATTAAAGAAGAAAGGAGGTATTCACTGGATATTTGCTGGATCACAGAGGTTTTCCTCTCTGATATCAGTATCACTCGGGGAAGCAGTTTTCCTGCTTTCTTCTCTGGTGTACTAATAAAGAGGAATGAAAGTTTCTGGAATTGTTCTCTCTAATAGTGACATGCTTATTTATGTAGCTTTTGGGGCTCTTCAGTTCTGTAGCACTGATAACGTGGGGCTGAAATTTAAAATTAATTATTTCCTTCACTTAAAAAAAGACATCCAGAAGGTTGCACCAGATCACTTATTTTCCAAAGAAAGCAGTCTCATAAGTCAATTGTTGAATGAGAAGTGGAAAGACTACGAGGTCCATACTTAAGTTCAGCAGCCTTTCTGCATATAATCAATTACAAGATGGGCAGCTTAATTGAATGAGAGATGTAACAGGTTAAGTGAAACACCAGAAGAAAAGAGAAAGACAGCTGTAATATACATAAATTCAATTTCCAATAAAATGTTCAAGATTCTAAATGTTGTAATTGTATATTCCTTGGAATAAAGACATGACTTCTGATGAGCAGCAAATATTTGTCCCACAGTGGTTGTTGCAGCAAGTAATTACTGATAAGTTTTATCTTGTTCTATATTCATGGTATTTTTGACTAACAAGGCTCTAAAAGCTTCTCAATAGAGAGGACTGTCAATTCTGCTGAACTATATCTTCTACTTTTCTTACTCTTTGCAGTTCTCTCGGAAGTAATATGAAGATGCTAGAAAATGTATGCATCTGTGCTGTAGCATGCTGTGATTGTCACTTTTTTTCTCTACTTTTTAAAAAGCATTTGAAAAAAGGTTATAAACTGGGGAGAGGGGAGGGCTGGCATCCTTCTCCTGTCTCTGAAACAATTTATTTTAACCAGAGAAGACAGAATGGATTTAGCAGCTTCCTGAAACCTGTCATAACCATTACACTCTCCAGAATTTGATAAATCTAACCCTTTTTTGTGTGTGTGAGAAGACTATGTCTGCCTATGTCTGTTCTTTCTTCTGCAAATATTGAGCTGCCATTTCTCATTTGCCATTCATTGCTGATGTTACAGAATTGCTTATTAAAAATGTTTCAGAAATAAATTGGCGTAGTAAAAATTTTGGAGTACAATCACAATATTAGCAGGATGTGGAAAATGCAATTTTTTTATCTTTTCATGTCTTCCTTTCTAAAGTGCAGTAAATTGCTGACCTTTACTACTTTGAAAGACAAATTTGGTTGTATTATGTACCTTGTGTCTTGATACCTTGTTGACTATAGTACATTATGAATATCACTGAGTGACACAATCTGGCTTCCTACCAAAAACCAGCTACACTTCACTACAGTTCACTGTGATGTCTGACTGCTTTGGAACAGAAGAAAAGCCTCTTGACAGATACCCTGACAAAGCAATAATGAAAAGGTCATACCACATTTCCTGCAGCATTTACCTTGTTTCTTTAGTGGCTGTGTACTGAAAAATAGGTGCAGTTACATATCTAATTAGGAACTCCATGTTCTAAAATAATGTTAAGAAACTACTAAACATTTTAATAAAAAATATCACATGTTATATATGAAATTTCTAAAACTGTTAAATGGCATCTTGTCAACATTACTATTCAGATCCAGTGTTTAAAATGTTTACCTTTTCTAAAGATCAAGGTTACAGAGCTCAGCTGTTCTTTTATGGTGTCTTGGGGCCATTTTGAACTGTTACTACTTCAAGAATTGTTGATTGTGATTGAAGACTGGAACAAAAGCACATCGTAGACATTCTGAGCAAGTCTTGCCTGACAACATCCTCACTGTATGGAATAACAAATGCCCAGTATTCAGTGACAGTTATGAAAATGCTTGCATATTGATTATATTATCTTCCCTTGGTAAGCAGAAATCATTAAAGTCTAATTCTGAAAATACTGCATATTTAAGTACAGTGATTATGTTTCTTTTCTCAAAAAATTCTGATTTTAGAAAGCAAAATAAAAATAATTTATAATGCAAAAGAGAATGTTTTCATGTTGATTGACAGGAATAATTTGGAAAAGTTTGGAACAGGCTATTTTGAAAAGGTCACAGAAGCCTACACAAGCCTTCAGCTGAACTAACAAATTTTGTTAGACTCATGGGCTGTTAATTATGTGAATAACCATGCTACTGTTGTTGTGGCACCAATAAAATAAGGTGCATTCCAGCTGGCTCCATATTTTGAAATGTTCAGATAGAAAATTTGGTCCCAAGTCAAGCAGGAGTTAGAAGTCACTGAGATTGTTCCCATTACATTTTCTTCTGAATGGCAAACATGGATTCTGATCAGTAGACCTGGAGAGAATGTACATACACAATACATCTCATTTTCCTCTGCATTTTGTAACAAGAAGAGGCAAGTCAGAAAACAGTATTCTATATTTTATAAACCTTTGTTACACAAAAACTCCCTCAAAGATACTTTTCATAATTCTTCAACTAAATGCTTACAATTTTCCTCCCTTCTCTTTTGTCTCCTAGTGATTAATGTGTGATACACAAAAGTGGATGACTAATAGGAGTTATTCCAGAGTTCAGATAGCTTTTTTTTTTTTTTACTTTTTTTTTTTTTTTTTTTTTTTTTTTTTTTTTTTTTTTTTTTTAGTTTATGACATAGCACTAGGACTGGTGAACACAACTTTTATTAAGGGTGCACTGGAGTGGAATAGTGCTACGCTCAACAAAAGGCAAAGCTAGTGAAAAGGAGAAAGTTAAATTAATGCAGCTTTGATACAGTCTCTTCATTCTTCCTAATATTTTTGATATAAAGTGTATTTGGTTTATTTACAAAGTGCTTTTACCTTTATTGATGTGTTTTCATAATCTGAAATCACTGAGGATTTAAGTATAAATAATTTATATTCAATATGTTTAATTATGAGCAGATACTATGAATTTTAGGTCTGAGTTATTTGATTCAGGTGAGTCTTAGATCTATTTTTGTGGGTTTGATCTACACCTTGCCTTCCCCATTTCACTTTCTTTCCCCGAAGGTTTTCCTCTCATATTGTGCTCATTCCCTCTTTGATCTAAATAGTGGTATGCTGTTGAGAGCAGGTGAGAAGAGCTGCACAATGGCCTGGATAACAACTGACAAGAAGAAATGTGAGAGCAATTCTATGTAACTGGAACAACCAAAACTGCCTGAGGGGATTTGCCCAAACAGTGATTAAGATGAAGATGATGGCTATCATCCAGATTGAAAAGCAAGCAGGGAATTAAAGAAGTTTTTAAACAATGAAGAAGAACCTTGAAAAGGAGTCTGAAAGGCACAAGGAAAGCATGTAGCAATCCTGAGGAACCTTGGAGTGAGAAGAGGGTCACAAGAGCAGCAGTTCAGATCCACTGGCAGAAGTCTCCCCAGCACGTTTTATTCAGCATCCATACACAGGCAGTAAACAAGGGAACCTGCACCCCCAGAAGTCAAGGGGTCTTACAGCTGTGAGTGTCTGTGTGTAACTAGAACTTTTTTTCATTACCTATAACAAGATGTTTAGAAATTTAAAAAATTTGTTAACATTTTTTCAGTGTTTCACTGTTTTATATGTGTTTTATTGCTGAAATTTTGATCCCTAGTGATTGGGTCATTGTTTGGTAGTTAATGAAATACCATTAACAACCCAGTAAATCACTTCAATCCCAAACTGATTTATGCCAGCTGAATATGGTGGGGTTTTTTTATGGTGGTACATGCCAGCTAAAAGCTGTCTTTGACCAAATCAAAGATTACAATAATTAAGTTACAGATGATTTGAGCTTTGCAGTGCAGTGACATTTTTCAACTTTGTTAAAAAGAGAGAAGAAAAAAAGTCATTTAAAAAAACTTTCTCCTCTGACACTGTAATTATTTGACTTTCCTTTCCTGAAAGGCATGGTTTTCATCATTGCAACTGTTGCAAAGTCTGCTCCTAGAGGAAGAAGTACAGTGAATATTAAAATTATAATTAAGCTAGATGGTATAATAATATTTCACAAGTGACACTGCATAGGGACTAGATTCTTAGAAGCTGCTTAATCCGGGCTTTTTTTTATATACTTAAGTGCTGTTCTGAGTCAGGTCCTTGAAAATCTTCCAGTTCTCAAATATAGGTGTTCATTGTGCTCTCCTAAGGTATAAGCAGTTGAAGAAACAAATCATATAATGGTATGTAGGCCTATTATATATCAAAATGAATTACAAAAGAGTATAATGGTACCAAAAGATAAGGGGTTATGACTTTATATTCTGCTAGTTCTGAACCACAATCATGTTAGCCAAGAGTAAGCAATTATTCAGAAAACACCATTTGCTGTAAATGTGGACTGCTCGGAATATATGTGTGTAAATCTTCCACTGATGCAAAAATAGTTTGGTTCAAAGGGTAAATTTTCAGAATCAGTGTAACCTTTTCATTTTCCTGAGTTACCAGCCGGTTCCCATAGCATGGATCATGTTTTCAGGCACTTTAAAAATGAGTATGTGGAGACAGAAACTGTCGTGAAATTTTACTCTAAGCGTGTCTACATTCAACACTTGTGAATTTTTGTGTATTATACTGCCCTAATAATTAGGAGATGATGATTTAAACTTAATTGGAAAAGACTGTTTAGGCTGTTCCCCTCAGTGATCTGTCCTCAGGTGTCTGGCAGGGTGGCCACAGGTAGCCATGAGCTGCTCCATAGCAGTTACAATGGCTTCAGGCTGGCCCTGAGGCAGAGAACCAGGGGGGGGGAAAAACAGCGTATACGTATACCCAAATTATTCACCAGAGAAGTAAATGGTGTCCTGTGTTCAAGAAGATGGCAGCTGTTAAGATAGGTGCTATCTACTCAGAGGAATGGTGTCCTCCTGAGGGAACTGCTGCACAAATTGCTGCTACACCAGAGTGAAGACACTCCTGAGGGAAATCCCACCAGAGCTGGAGCTGCACCAGAGTGAAGACACTCCTGAGGGAAGTTCCACCAAAGTTGGAGCCACAGCAGAGCAGGAATGCTCCTGAGGGAAGTTCCACCAAACCTGGAGCCACACCAGGGCAGGACTGCTCCTGAGGGAAGTTCCACCAAACCTGGAGCCACACCAGGGCAGGACTGCTCCTGAGGGAAGTTCCACCAAAGCTGTTGCCAGACCAGAGCAGGGACCCTCCTGAGGGCATCGCGGCTCAAACTGCTGCCACTGCAGTGTGAGGACACTCCTGGGGGTAGTGCCACCAGAACTGCTACCAGACCCTAGTGGGGATACTCTTGAGGGAAATGCCACACCAGCTGCTGCCACATCAAAGCAGGAACAGTTCCTGAGAGGACATTGCTCTTAGCCAGAGGCCCTCACTCTCTGCTGGTTGCACACCTGAGACAGGGTGGGTGCTGACAGAGAGGAGGAAACCTGTAGGCAGCCACCTCACCCCAGCTTTGGGCTGTTTTCCCTCTAAAGTCAGGTGAAAATATATGTAAATAAAAAGTTAGAAAACGTGGTTTAGGAATGTCAGATCAGCTTGATAGGTTCATGATAGAAGCACCAGAAGTATTTTGTCTTCCTCAGTGAATTTTCTTTTGGGGTTGCATGGAATTTACATCAACTGCTTACCTTCAGCAGAGCTATCAGGATATTACTCCAGTTCTACTCCATGATTGCAGGTGTCAGGTAAGAAAAAATTACATTTCTGAAGTGAAATTCTCACAGCAGGTTTAATCTGATAAAATGTTAATTATAGATTTTCATTAATGCTTTATTTTACTTATTTTAAAAGTAAGTATATTATTTGTATTCCAATGCTGTAATCAACAAGTCATATACAGCCAAAAAGTTCTTCTCACTGCTAAAGTACAACTACTGTACTGGTATTTTTCTCAATACTAATACTAATGTGGTTTTAATTTTTGTTGATCTGTAGTTAGGAAATTTCTTTCTAACTTTAGGGATTTGGGGACTGCTGATTGGAAGACAGTTGGGATTTTTCTATATTGGTGGTGGAAGAGATGTGTTTCATTTTGTTCTTACACTTGCAGGATTTTTCAGAATGTATGTTATGTTATAAAACATATCTTTTAGTACTCTATTAATATTTATACTTATATAGTGAACTAGCCCCTATTAACATTATATTTCACTATACAAATCCTTGAGGCATTGGAATCTTTTTGTGTGAGAGGGCATTATAAACCTAATATTCTCACATTTGTCAAAGAAACAGATATACTTGAATATAAATTACCTGGCCTTAAACAGTGCTCAAGTAAATAAATAAACTCTATTTGAGTTCACTGTAAAATTATCATAGAATTCAAGTTCACTGTAAAAATATAAAAGAATATATATTTAATCTAATTGTGGAAGTGCATTAGTTATTATTTGTTAGTATATTCATAGAATATAAGAGCAAACAAGTATCTTAACATAGTTAATCTCACCACCAAATCTCCTAATCCTTTACATTTAACATGGTTATCCTTGTACTGTGCATATTTCTTCAGAGGTAATGAAAGTAAGTCCTGTGGTTGAACAATTCCTTTGTTAATACATGATTGAAGTGTCCTAGTCAAACATATTGGTTGAATGATTGATACCTAAAACAATACAAATATTATTTCAAAGGAAATAAACTCCTGAAAGCACCTGTGATGACTATATAAAAAATAATCCTTTAGAATTTGTAAAGTGATTTTTTTTAAGATCAGGTAAAAAAAAAGTATAAAATAAATTCACAATTTAGAGCTCGTGTTATACTGTCTAGAACAATACAAAATGGTATTACTTCAAGTACTTCATTATAGTAAGAGAACTCTTGGGGGACATATGCACATATGAAACCTATAAAATTTTTATGTACCCAGAGCCACAGTGAATTTGAGACAGAATTAGTCCCAGATGTCTAACATATTAACATTCACTGAGCACAGAAATAGCTTTAGCGTCAAAACTAAATGGTAATAAATTGTTCATACTGCAGCTGTCGTTATAAGTGGTCTCTACAAACATAGCAGCCTCTCATTGAGGGTAATACCTGTTGGTGTACACTGCATTTAGAATAAGTGATACAGCAGTTCTGTTCCATTACTGCAGATATATGTGTGGTCTGAATGTCTTTGATTTTTGCAGTAATTTATGCTGACTTCAGAGAAGTTGCAGTGTCCAAGTCTGAAGGGGACTAAGGATTATTATGAATAGTTTTTAAAATACTTTAATGAAATTTAAGATAGACTGTTGTCTTTTTATAACCCATATATCCCTTAAATTATGGAAGGAGAACTACAAATCAATCTTTTTTTAAGATATTATAAGTGATAAAAATAGTTTCAAATAGTCCTTCCCCATCCCCCTTTTCATTATGTAAGTGAATACTGAGTTCAAGCATAGAAGAAAAAATTCAAAGTAACCTTGCCTTTCATTCTAATGCTTCCTGCCCAGAATATTTATGTGGTGTGCTTATTTGTATGGTTTCACATTTTTCATGTCGTGTTAAAGTTTACTGTATTGTCTTGAAATAGAGGTTTTAGCAAAAGGAGAGCTTTGCTTTCTCTATTATTATTATCTATATATTTCAGGTCATGGTACCAATTGGACTTTAAACATGCTGCATTAAAATGGTACTCACGTGGAAGTACCTGTGACGTTCACATGAATACCACAGGAATTCTTAATCATATGCACATTGTAGTAAATACTAACTGAATTAGTAAGGGAAATGTAACTCCATCTAAGTGATCAGGGCAGCTGTGTGATTAGAAAAATGTGTGTCCTTGATAAAAAGAGTCAGAAAACTGCATTGTGTAAAATCATGATGCAGCCTGTGTCCTAGAGAAAGATTAACAAGTTTTTCTTCTTTTGAAGTTTAGAATTTATGCATTAAAAATTTGTTATATGAAACCCAGTTTAGCTCGGCTAATAAAAAAAAAGAGACAGAAAATATTTGAGAAACAAGTTCACTTAGAAAAATCATTGAATATTTCCAGACTTTTTACATTAATCATTAATTGACACTGTTCATGGGCATTTCTAACTAAAAGTAGAAAGTTGGAAAGAAAAAATAATCAATTATTTAATCACAGAAATGAGGAGATATAATGCTATTTTGATTTATGTTTTGGAAGTTTCATGTTTTAGACTTGAATTATTTTGAGCAATACTATAGGAACTGTAATTATAAACTTTCTACTGCTGAAGGATACAGTCAAAGCTACCAAAATAAAACCCAAGCTTTTATAGCTAGGCTGGAGTGGCAGCATGTAATGAGCCTGCTGGGTCCTTAAATAGTATAGAGTTCCACTGTGAAATGCATTTTATAGGCATTATAAATCAATTTGTGTGATGGAAAACAAACAACAGGCAGTTGCTCTTTGGAATTTATGTATTTTTATTCCTTTGTTGCTGTCTTTACAAACATAATAGGAAAGCCAAAGGAGCACATTATGTCAAGCAAACATACCGAGGGCCTGTAGGGCAGTCGTAAAGGTATTTAAATAACCATCTCAGTTCTTTGTGATTAGTGGAAATCAGTTGAAAAATGGATTCTACTTTTGCTGTAAATACACTTAAACCAAACAAACTTTCTGATCAATAAATACATGGCATTTATTTTTCTGTCACGAGGATCAGTGAACTGGCAAAACTATTGACATTCTCTATTTCTGGCATTACTCTCTGAGATACTCCATGCACTTGACTTGCCAGCTTTACCTGTACTCTGCAACTTGCAACCCAACTGAATTTTCTTCAGAATTTACAGTATTCAGTTGCTTGGTATTACTGTTTCATTCCTGGTTTTGCCATGTGGAAGAGAACTATACAAACCTTAACTCACCTGCTGACTTCAATTTTTCAAGACAGTTCTTAGCTACTGCTATAAGTAACATTTAAATGTAAAATACTCATCTTGAGGTTATAGTTTCTCAAAAAGCCATAAGGTACCACATTACCATAGGTGACTGTCAGTCTGCTGCAAGGTGAGAGTCAAAAAATAGACAATTAAGTGAGAAATTAATGGAGGAACAGTCAGTTCGGGTTTAGTTCTCTTAAATGGTCATGAGTGTATAAAATAATATATGCCTAGGTATATTGCTTCAAAATATGCTTAAATTGCACAACTTAAAGATAAAATGTAAACCTATATTATATTTTAAAATTAGTCTGTAGAAGTTACCTTGGTTTAGACTTGTGGGTCAAAAAAATAGTATCATGCAGGGAATATTTTTCTTTCGAATGTTTCAGAACTGATAATATTTAATTCTGGTAGGATTTTTCTATATTTTTTTTTTTGTGAATTATATGGTAATGTGAGTCAAAATATTGTTTTCAATGCTGTGATCTTGGCTGTGCTGTAACTGATTGATTGTTGTCTGTAGAAGACTAACACCATCCTCTGATCAAGTACTTCATGTGTGATGCAGCAGTTCAGCACTAGAAAACTCTTACTTATCCTAAAGGCCTTCCAGAATAAGAAATAATTGCAAGTTTTATCAGTGATGGAAGAGAGTTTGGTTATGTATTTAAACACTCTTATTTAAAAAGGAGAAATGGAAAACAAACTCCATAATGTTATATGGTAGACACTCCTACCTCATTATAATGGGCACTTTATCATGGGTAAAACCTTATCTTGAACTGTGTGTGGCTATTGCATTAAAAAAAAAAAAAGCAGCACAATGAAAAATACTCTTCCAAGGACCTTATTACCTTGATGAAGAAGTTAATATAGACAATAAATCAAGTAGTGATGAGGCTCACTCACTTAAATCTAATTTGCACTTCACTTTTAATTACTGCCACTCCCTAGAAATTGAAGAAGCAGCTGTTGATAAGGGTAGGAGCCAGTTGGTTGCTCCCTTGGCCATGCTTAGAGCAGAGAGGTGCCTCGTTTTTCCCTTCCCCAGGTGAGAATCTCTAGGTTCTGTGAATGTTTTTCATTTTTGTTGGTCTGTATCACCTTCATCAAGAAGCTTCCATTTCAGTGAATGAACGTTTTCTGCAGTTAAAAAACATTTTGTTAATTAAAACCGTAAAACTGCTTCCTTTCTACACAATGTTTCCAGAGCTGTTGCTGGGGCTTTCTTTGGTATTTTTGTCTGGTTTTTTAAACATCTCTGAAATTTCTTTAGCTTGCTGTGAAAGTCTCCTTCTATCATTTACTGACCTGAACACCTTAATAAAATGGTTTCTTTACCCTTCAGGTAGAGAAAGCTCTAGGAGAACTATGCAGTCAATAACAAAGTGATTGGAGAACTGTGCTGATGACAAAGAAATTGAGGGTAATGCTATCTCTCAGAGAGGTGAAAAGGAGACATGTATGCCTGAGGTTTATATATTACCATGTGAAATATTTTGAACTTCAGGTATTTGGATAGTTTTAGCTTGAGGGTACAACATACATATGGCAGTGGTACCTTCATCACATGCTAACAAGAACATTTTAATATACTTAGATACAAAATGTTCTAACTTTGAACCCTAAAGGTGAGCCATGTTTTTATAGATTTAGGTATTCAATGTGAAAAACTTTTGTCTTAGCTTAATATGTAGGTATATAATATTATTATAGATAATTATTAGGGTATTCACCTCTCAGCATATCATATGTTCGAAAGATTATGTCCAAACAGGACAGTGAAGTGAAACTATAGTTTGGAAAACAGTGTTATTTCTATGTATGGTAAGACTTGAGAAATAGCTGGTCATAGATTTGGAGGGGTTATTTTCACTCTCCTCCCAACCCTCTTCCTAGTCTCATTCATCTGGCAGTAGAAATATTAAATTAGTTGCTGGACTGTGTGTTCTTTTTATCTTTCACTGCTCTGTACGTAATATTCTGTTACTGCTTTTGAGAATTGCAAATCAATGTATATTATTGTATTTCTTTGAAAGAATATCTGAAATTTTTCAAAATGCAGTGGACTTTTATTTGGCTCATAGGAAGATGTTATTGTGTAGCATCTGCAGAGGCCATCTGACTCTTCTTATGTTAAAAAAGGCAATCTGATGGTACAGAAAGATCCCCGGTATCTTTTCAGAGTTTGTCAGGAGTGTTAGAATAGAGAATTCTTTACAAATTGATCACTTCAGTAGATGGTGTAGATATGAATGCAGTGCAGGTAACTTGTAGCCCTCTGAAACAGAGTATTCCTTTTTGAGACCAACCCTGTTGCACTGGAGGAACTGAGAGAGACAGAGAGGTACACAGACAAAATACTAGTCAATGTTCTGGAGCAGTCTGTGCTCTGGGCCCTCAGCCTCTCTTATTCACCCTCACCAGCACACCCTTCTCATTGTACTGAATAACAGACTATAATATCTTGAAGAAGAAATAGATGTCTGGCATCAGGGATTAAAACTGATAGAGAATGTAGTAATTGAGCTATTACATTTTTGGACAAATTTAATTGACTAGATTTTTGGTGTCAGGGAGAAGTTTGGTAGTTTGCTTGCTAAGAAAATGAAAAGATCTAAAAGCTCTCAGCAAGGCAGAATCTTACATGGTCACAGTGTGTGTGGGTAACAGTTACACGTTCAAAAAGCCCAGTAGTCCTTAAAGCAAAATCTATCTTGCTGTCTAGAAGGTAACGACAGTGTAGCAGCACTTGGAATATTCTGCATTCCTATTTCTGATGAAAAACCTTGTTCCACAAAGACAGACAGTTTCAGTGACACTAGAGAATATATTGTTAGAAAGAAGAATACAGATTTATCAGCATCTCAGGTACATATGCATCATGTAGGAGAGATCTATAAATATTTAAATAGTAAGATGCTTTTTAAAGCAAGTTCTGAGTGAAGGCACTTGGAACAAAACAGGTTGGTGGCACAGGATGTTCTACAGTTTCAGGACTGAGCTTTAAATCCTGTATATCCTATGAAGTAAATGAGCAAACAAAGGAGTAGGAAATAGACAGGGATATTTTAATTAAGTTTAAATTATGAAATGTACATGTAAATAGACTTCAGCGTATGTGTATTTCTGCATAAATACCACACACCTAAAGACCATTATCCTTGAATAACTGAATTAAGTTGGATTCATTTAAATGAAGTTAGTGATAAAAATAGTTGTCTTGATAGAAATGTGTGATATAGAAACTCCAACTTAGATGTTTCACTGTAACATTATGGTGGGTTTTACAGTTCATGACTAGTATCATGTATTAATTCCGAGTCAGATAAGATAGTTCAGGCAGCAGTTTCAGCAGTACAATAGAGTTTCTATGGATTTAATGTGGTATCCAAATGCAGAGAGAATTACATCAGGTCTGTACTTTGTACCATACAATGAAGATAAGTGACAAAGAACACGAAGCACACAAATCTAAGAGTGTTACAAAGTATAGCAATAATGGGAGGCTTCAGTTAACTTCATAAATCTTGAATAAATGTCATACCAGGACAGAATGCTTGCTCCTGTCGTATCTAAAATTTGAGTCAGTGCTTTTCAGCACAATCAGTCAGAAAGCTTCAAGGGATGTAGCACTCAATTCAGATCTGATACAAGATGTACTAGAGATCATGATGGACTTAAATTTAACATCTTTATGTAAGAGAAACAGCCAGGTAATTTCATTCCAAGAGCATTTTTAAGACAAAAAAACACTTAAAGGAAGATGAAAAGAAATAGATAAAAGGTAAACATGGTTAAATAGGTTGATGGCAAGGAGTTTATTTAAAGTCAGTGTGTTTGAAATTATATTTGAATTAATACATACCACATTTTGGCAAAAAATGCCAAAGGAGTGACAGGCCAGCAAAACTCATCCAGCAGGTTAAGCAAGAGAATAAAGGTCCTTGATGGTAGTTTGGAGAGTGAATTCCAGCTGCTTATTTTGTAGTCTTCAGCCAGAGTGGCCGTGATGTTGAATGCAGAAACTGCTACATGTGTTAGTGCCCAGACACCTCAGATGGACATCCAGTTTTGACAAACAGAACTTCCCACGTAATGCTATCCCCTTGGTGCTTCTATGTTTGTCTCCTCAAGCTTTATTTTATGGGCATTCTTTGCAAGTCCTGAGAAAGTCATAGTCAGCCTATCTTTTAACATTTAGTCCTAACAACATACTTCTGCAATAATAGCATTGGTACAGATGTTGTTTTGGCATCTCCAGAGGCAGTACCTGAAATCTTAAAGGAGCCTGGGGACACTGGATCTGTGGTACATCACAGAAGTGTTCCTGCAGTGCATTAGGAGGAGGTAGTAGCTCTGAATTTCCACCTGCCTTAATATCTTGCAAGGCTCTCCTCTTCTTAACCTGTGTTAAATATGGCTAGTGAGATATGGTTGTAATGTCATTTTGTGTCTTCTGTATTTTTAGCACACATGGAAATCAAAGGAAAGCTACCATAGCTTTGTCTTGATCAGAATTTTATCTAGCAAACATCATGCATTTCCCCATGGATTGTGTCATGAACATCTGTTTAAAAAATTATTTTCTTGGCTATGAATGGTGCAGAGTGATAAGCTTGCCATAGAATGTAAACTACTCATCCCTTGATTATTATAGTGCAAGTTTTTTTTTCATTCTTCCTTGTGACTGGAGAATAAACAGTGTCTCTCATACCAATTCTAGTACCAGTTCTTCCAGAAGACACCTGGACACTGATTCAAATTAAGACAAAAAGTAAATGGTTTAATTAGATTCTCCTATTTCCGTACATTAGTGAATTTTTACTCTACATACATAAATAAATGTATTTGTAATGTCTGTATTTAAAAACAGTTCCTCTTAGTACTAGGAAACTAGTTGCAAACATCATTGTAAATAATACATTTAATAAATTACAATGAGTAAATAGAAATATATTTAGAAGCATTAATTTTTAAGAAAAAAACTGACAGCATGCACTCTACAAAACTCTGAATTTTCCTTGTATTCAGGGCATGTTGTATAAACAGACTGACAATGGGGTACAAATAAAAGTCAGAGGAGCAGAAACATACAATAATAGGGAGATAACATTTATGCTAACATAAGAGATTGCTTGAAACTTCTCCAGAAAATGCTTTACTCTTCAGTTACTGTTATTTATAAATAGACTAGTGTTGAATGGTGGGTTTTTTCACTCTTCAACCCCCAGAATTGACTTGTTTGATATATTATTAAGATTTTGAGACTTTTGTATTCAATGTCAACAAATACAAATAACTTGTTTGAAAAGAGATGAGCCAAAGGAGAGGCAAGAAAGAAGAAAAACAAGAATTTTTATCTTAGAGAATGATTTATGAGGTTACATATTAAAGAGATTAAATGCAATCTGAGCAAGTGATACCTGAGATGGAGCAACAAGCTAAACACAAGGCTGAATGCTTGCATGAATATGAAATATATCCACAAGAAATGTAATGGCATAATAGAGTGAGTAGGCAGTTGAATTTTAGGCAGGGAATCATATTTCTTAGCATATCTGTTTGATAGAATAAAAAATGTTGGCTTGATTTAGCAATCTTGGAGTTCAAGTTGGCAAAGTAATGACCTACCTTTGATGGTAGTTATAGAGTGAATAGATTCTCTAAGCAATTCCAGAAGTTGGATTTCTTTCAATTTTCACTGCTGCATTTTATTGCAAATATGAATAAACCTACCTGTTGTGTCTTCTCCCCTTTGAACAAAGTAGTTCTGAAAATTATTCCTACATTTACATAGACTTGAAGAATTTGAACAGATTTATTTTGAAACAGCAATTTTAAGTTTTAGCAAGTGTTCTATAAAATTATTGGTTTGTATTCCTTTAGAGCAAGGACATATGTCCACATGAGGCAGTGACAGCAAATCAACCTTGTTCTTCAAAAGATATACCAGGAGATTTTTATACCCTGTTTCCTGCACAAGCCTGCTAAGCACTAAAAAAGTAATCCATTCGCACACTGAGAATTGTGAGAAAACTAGAAATTTACTTTTAAGTTAGGAAGTAATTTGAATAGAAAATTACTTCACGTTTCTGTATACGCATTTATTTTTTTCCCAGTAAAGTAAAAAAGGTACAAAACAGTTTATTTGAATTATTTACCTTAACAAAGGCAAATTATTTTTAACAAGAACTTGGTAATGATTCTTCACAATTTTTTGAACAAGAACCTAGTGATGCTTTTTTCAGACCTTAGATACAGCTTCAGTGTAGGTTTTGTTGATGATGTAGGAGCTCGTTTCTCCTTGGCCTGTTGCTGTGACATTTTCTCTAGAGACTCTCTGCACTTACAAATGAGTAGCATACATAGCACAGAAAAGAAAGAGACACCTCTGCTTATACAGGAAGACAACTGCATGCCTTCAGATTTATGTATAGATTAAGGCTCCAGAAGGAGGAATAAACTTTGGGTTTTGTCTTTCTGCAGAAATCTTGTCTTGTAAGCACAGGGGGTATAGACTGTCACGGGTGTTTTTATGAAAGAGCATAATATCCAAGACAGAATTTAATTTTTAGCATTCTGTCATACAGCCTTCTTAGTATAATTTTTAGTGATAGAAGTAGCCCATATTAAAATAATTTCAGTACCAAATTAGCAAAGGCTGGTTTGCTAGGCTTTTTACTTCTTCTTGTTACAGACTGTAGGTAGTCCTTTGGTGTCAGTTATAATTTAACTGTTCTGATACCCTTTTTTGTTTATCTAAGAAATGTTAGAACTTAAAATTATTATTGTAGATATTTTGGAAAACCATCAGGAATTAGGGTCATTTTCAGATTTATAATTCAATTTCATTTAGTGTATTTACACCATGAAGCATCATGAGCTATTGAGCGAGTGAGGGGAGGAGTTGCTCCTAATTTATTTACATTTTATTTTCAACATAAAGTACTAAACCAACTTGCACAATAAGCCTTAGGTGAATAGATTTCTCTACTTCTAGTATTTAGTGCTTGGATAAATTAGGTGTACATAATAACCAGCTGTCAACCTGCAGTTGTAATACAGTCAAGCTGCATAAATTCTGCAGGCTCAGACAGTGTTACTTTCCCTGGTGTAGGGCTTGGTGTGCTGCTGTAAATAATTTCCTACTGTGTAACCTAATTTCATGCCAGCTTTGGTTTTATTTTTATTTTTCTAGTAATTTAATGAAAAGCATATTTTAGTAGCTAAGTCTGATGGCAGTGAAATTGCTGGAGCTCTACTTTTTGAGAACATGGAGGCAGAAGAAACCAAAGAATGTGAAATTTGAACTGCAGTGCTTGCAGCAAATGACAGAAAATTAATGAATGAAGGCTCCTCACTCATTAGAATGCTTAGCTGTAATGCAAATATTACATTACCATAAGTAAAATCCGAGGTTTCTTCTCCATTCTTTAATTTTTTTCAGGGTAATGAGCAAAAAGCCTGTTAGATGTTTGAAGGCTGTTGGTTGGTAGAAGGGAAGGGAGAGGATGAGAGAAACATGGCAGAAAAAGCTCCTTAGAGTTTTGTAAGAACACAAAATAGAAAATAAGCAACTTACTTTATTAAATCTTTTTTCTGTTTAATAAAATTTTAACAAAAGAATATCATACTAGGAGGAAGAAACCATAAATCTACACTTCAGAGACATAGCTCTTCCCAATTTCGGCATATCAGATGGCACCTTACTCACCAAACAGGAATAAAAAGGCCTCAAAACTTTATCTCATTTAATTTGGTTTTGTGAGTAATTCCAGCAGGAAATCTAAGTCAAGCTGCTCCAGATAAAACTCTGGCCTAGCTAAAATAAATCAGAATCAATAAGTCAGTGAGTACTTCCAAAACAAAATCAATTAAGAATTTGATTAGTCTTCACCTGTTTAAAAGGGCATGATATAATACACTTTCCCAAATTTCTGTGTATATTTTCTATTTTCAAGTACTTGTACATGTAGCTTGAGACTCTGAAGTGGTGAAATAGCAGTAAAGTATCAAGTCAAACTTCAAATAACATACCAGAAAAAAAAATTGTAGGTTTGGGGGGAAATGCCATGATGACTTGTGAAACCAGTACCTCTTTAATTTTATTTCATGTATTAGTATCTTTATAAAGAAAAGGTGAGGCTAAAAGCAGGCAGAAAACCTCCACTGAGTACAACTTTGAACATAAACCAGTTGTAGTGTCAGGTACAAACTTCATTAATCAAGTTCAGTTTATCAGTTTGAAGATTTTAGAAAGTGCACTAGACTACTAAAAGCTGAAATGCAATACTGGCTTTTCTCACTGTCTGTCTCATGTGCTGGACAGCTGGATACCATTCTGGGCAGTTTTTCACCACTCTGCTTTAGTGTAGCTTTTTTGCCCTCATATAGGTTGATATAAAGGTGCCTTCCATCAGCTCTAATTTAAAAGAAATGTCTATAAATCCTGAAGAGGTAAGAAATCACTCAGTATGTCACTTGTGGTTTTATATCCTTGTTTGCTCTGGCAGAGTTTGTTTTTGTTTCAGTTTTCCAGGCACCCCCACGCCCCACCCATACTGTTCTTTTACAAATTCATTTTTCAGCTATTATTGTTCATGTAATGAACAATTAATTTTCAGTATTTTTATCTCTTTCTGACCTGATGTTGTCAATTTTGGACATGACTCATCATTTAGTCATGAAGTTTTTAAGGCTTCTCTTTTCCTCCACTTTAATGACTCCTTCCATAGTTCTGGTATCTCACCCACTTACAAAGAAGATTTGTCTTAAATAAAACATATTTTATTGTATGTTCTGCTTTACTGTAAAACTTAACCTAAATACCCCTATTAAAAAACGTAATTACAATATGACCTGCCTAGTACTTAAAAGAAAGTTGCCAATGGCATCTGTCCTCACTTCGTGCTTTAAGTTTTCTTTTACTTATTAAAACCAGATGAAATATTTCTGACATTTGAAAATATTCACATTGAATCTGTGCTTCTAAGTAATCAAGTTAAGATCAAGATCTGTTCATTCATATTCATAACTTAGTTTATTTCTATTTTTCAGCTCTTCCTATAGTCTTTGTTGTGCAAAATATTTGGAAATTAATTTCGGATTTTTAAGTGTTCGCCATAATATGCTCTTATGTCTCTTGGTTCACAGAGGAAGGGGCTTACTTATATGAGTCCAGTTTACCTCAAATGGTTAATTTTACACATCATTGTATTTTACTCTGTAGTTTTTCTATAGAGCTTGTGTTCAAGCCTGACCTTTCAGCACTATGAAGTAAGATGCGTTGTACATACAAGGTATCAAAGGAGTCTGCACAAGTTTCTGTGTAGTTTGCAGGGCCAATGGTCACAGTTGTCTCCTCCCATCCTCTTACAGAGCCAGAACTTTCTTCTTATCAGCATGCACTCGTAACTGAGCATACTACAAAAGTAAATTATATGTAAATACAGAGATGACAGTTTTTGTAACAAATAATCAATGTGTCCGAAGCAGTCCTGTGTTAGACATTCCCTGTTTCTTCCTTCTAGGGCATCTGCCTCAGTTATTCTCGTAAAATATATTTTATGAGAAGCCAGATACATAACTCATGTTCTTTTCTACATGCCACGAGCAAACATAAAACTTCTCCAGACCTCTAGCAGAAAGCTATCCCAGTTCTTGGGGTTTCACATTCTTCTATGCTCTTAGCTAAACTTGTGTGAACTCATTTCTTATTGATTAATCTAATATGTCACTGTTTCAATCTTAGGTACTACGTCTTCATGTAATAGGAGACTATTGATTCTTTTTCCCAGTCTAGTGAAACAACACAGATTAAAAAAGTGTCCCTGTTTCACAGTACTTAAAATTATGTTAGGGATAGATTTAGACCAAAAGCACCACACAAGTAATGAAAACCTCCATTAAGAAGAAACTGCTTAACTGTATGTACTATCAAAGCCAAAAGTTCCTTTTAGCACCTTTTTTTGTCTAAAAGTTTCTGGTCAGCAAATACCAGTAAAGGCATCTTATGTGTCAGTGAAATGAAACGAGTGACATATAATTGGAGTGCATAAAAAAGTTCATTTTTGAGAACTCTTTATTTCTTATATTTCTAAAGTCAAGCAAGAATTGAAAACAAAAAATTATTTTTTTCTTTGCATTATGCCTTTTATGTAACCTGAGAGGATTTCCTTTTACTTCAGTCCGATATTGGACAAGGTTGGAAAGTTGGCTAATCTACCTTTGTATTTATGAAGATTACAGTTATTAGTGTAGCATAGCTTTGTGCTCATTGCAAACTATAAATTAAAAGTTCAACAGATCAGTCCTTGTACAAATAAAAGCAGGAGACATTTTAATTTCCCAGACAGTACAGCGTGTAAGATTTTCTTTTGCAATCTTTCATCTTTTGTAAGTAAAAATTGGTTACCATTATTACCACCATCATCATCATTATGTTTTTTAATACATTGACTTAGAATTCACACCTTTTTTTTTTTCTTATGGGAATTATGAAACAAATTTAACATTATTGGCCAATTACCAGAGTTTAATGCAAAGCCAAAATCCTTAATTTTGTGACTAAATTCCATGTCTGGCCCCTTTTCTTAAAGTGGAGTGAATATTTACATGTCTTACTATACTTGGCTGCATTGCTAAGTGTTGCACATAATAAATGCAAAGCGGATATAAAATATTACCAACATTTAGATAGACTTCAAACTGAGAACTGGGCCTTAAAACCAAATTTCATACTTGTTCTGGGGACTGAGCTGTTGGAGAGCAGCACAGGAGAAAGGACCTGGGGGTGCTGGTGGATGGAAGGATGACCATGAGCCAACGATGTGCCCTGGTGGCCAAGAAGGACAGGGAACTGCTTGAAATGGTCAGTAGGTAGCCTCCAGGATGGTTAAGGGAGTGGAACATCTCCCTTAGGCGGAAAGGCTGAGGGAGCTGGGGCTCTTCAGCTTGGAGCAGAGGAGAATGAGGGGTGACCTCATCAATGTTTATAAATATNCAGTGAGTACTTCCAAAACAAAATCAATTAAGAATTTGACTAGTCTTCACCTGTTTAAAAGGGCATGATATAATACACTTTCCCAAATTTCTGTGTATATTTTCTATTTTCAAGTACTTGTACATGTAGCTTGAGACTCTGAAGTGGTGAAATAGCAGTAAAGTATCAAGTCAAACTTCAAATAACATACCAGAAAAAAAAATTGTAGGTTTGGGGGGAAATGCCATGATGACTTTTGTGAAATCAGTACCTCTTAATTTTATTTCATGTATTAGTATCTTTATAAAGAAAAGGTGAGGCTAAAAGCAGGCAGAAAACCTCCACTGAGTACAACTTTGAACATAAACCAGTTGTAGTGTCAGGTACAAACTTCATTAATCAAGTTAAGTTCAAGATCTGTTCATTCATATTCATAACTTAGTTTATTTCTATTTTTCAGCTCTTCCTATAGTCTTTGTTGTGCAAAATATTTGGAAATTAATTTCGGATTTTTAAGTGTTCGCCATAATATGCTCTTATGTCTCTTGGTTCACAGAGGAAGGGGCTTACTTATATGAGTCCAGTTTACCTCAAATGGTTAATTTTACACATCCTTGTATTTTACTCTGTAGTTTTTCTATAGAGCTTGTGTTCAAGCCTGACCTTTCAGCACTATGAAGTAAGATGCGTTGTACATACAAGGTATCAAAGGAGTCTGCACAAGTTTCTGTGTAGTTTGCAGGGCCAATGGTCACAGTTGTCTCCTCCCATCCTCTTACAGAGCCAGAACTTTCTTCTTATCAGCATGCACTCGTAACTGAGCATACTACAAAAGTAAATTATATGTAAATACAGAGATGACAGTTTTTGTAACAAATAATCAATGTGTCCGAAGCAGTCCTGTGTTAGACATTCCCTGTTTCTTCCTTCTAGGGCATCTGCCTCAGTTATTCTCGTAAAATATATTTTATGAGAAGCCAGATACATAACTCATGTTCTTTTCTACATGCCACGAGCAAACATAAAACTTCTCCAGACCTCTAGCAGAAAGCTATCCCAGTTCTTGGGGTTTCACATTCTTCTATGCTCTTAGCTAAACTTGTGTGAACTCATTTCTTATTGATTAATCTAATATGTCACTGTTTCAATCTTAGGTACTACGTCTTCATGTAATAGGAGACTATTGATTCTTTTTCCCAGTCTAGTGAAACAACACAGATTAAAAAAGTGTCCCTGTTTCACAGTACTTAAAATTATGTTAGGGATAGATTTAGACCAAAAGCACCACACAAGTAATGAAAACCTCCATTAAGAAGAAACTGCTTAACTGTATGTACTATCAAAGCCAAAAGTTCCTTTTAGCACCTTTTTTTGTCTAAAAGTTTCTGGTCAGCAAATACCAGTAAAGGCATCTTATGTGTCAGTGAAATGAAACGAGTGACATATAATTGGAGTGCATAAAAAAGTTCATTTTTGAGAACTCTTTATTTCTTATATTTCTAAAGTCAAGCAAGAATTGAAAACAAAAAATTATTTTTTTCTTTGCATTATGCCTTTTATGTAACCTGAGAGGATTTCCTTTTACTTCAGTCCGATATTGGACAAGGTTGGAAAGTTGGCTAATCTACCTTTGTATTTATGAAGATTACAGTTATTAGTGTAGCATAGCTTTGTGCTCATTGCAAACTATAAATTAAAAGTTCAACAGATCAGTCCTTGTACAAATAAAAGCAGGAGACATTTTAATTTCCCAGACAGTACAGCGTGTAAGATTTTCTTTTGCAATCTTTCATCTTTTGTAAGTAAAAATTGGTTACCATTATTACCACCATCATCATCATTATGTTTTTTAATACATTGACTTAGAATTCACACCTTTTTTTTTTTCTTATGGGAATTATGAAACAAATTTAACATTATTGGCCAATTACCAGAGTTTAATGCAAAGCCAAAATCCTTAATTTTGTGACTAAATTCCATGTCTGGCCCCTTTTCTTAAAGTGGAGTGAATATTTACATGTCTTACTATACTTGGCTGCATTGCTAAGTGTTGCACATAATAAATGCAAAGCGGATATAAAATATTACCAACATTTAGATAGACTTCAAACTGAGAACTGGGCCTTAAAACCAAATTTCATACTTGTTCTGGGGACTGAGCTGTTGGAGAGCAGCACAGGAGAAAGGACCTGGGGGTGCTGGTGGATGGAAGGATGACCATGAGCCAACGATGTGCCCTGGTGGCCAAGAAGGCCAATGGCATCCTGGGGTGCATTAGAAGGGGGTGGTCAGTAGGTTGGGAGAGGTTCTCCTCCTCTTCTACTCTGCCCTGGTGAGGCCACATCTGGAATATTGTGTCCAGTTCTGGGCCCCTCAGTTCCAGAAGGACAGGGAACTGCTTGAAATGGTCACAGAGCCTCCAGGATGGTTAAGGGAGTGGAACATCTCCCTTAAGAGGAAAGGCTGAGGGAGCTGGGGCTCTTCAGCTTGGAGCAGAGGAGAATGAGGGGTGACCTCATCAATGTTTATAAATATGTGAGGGGTGAGTACCAGGAGGACAGAGTCAACCTTTTTCCAGGGGTGACTAACAGCAGGACAAAGGGAAATGGTTATAAACTAGTTATAAACTATATATAAATATTAGGAAAGAATTTTTTCTTTGTAAGGATGACAGAGCACTGGCGCAGGCTGCCCAGGGGATTGTGGAGTCTCCTTCCCTGGAGACATTCAAAGCCCACCTGGATGTGTTCCTCTGTGACCTGCTGTAGATGACCCTGCTTTGGCAGGGGCTGGACTAGATGATCTTTCAAGGTCCTTTCCAACTCCAACTTTCTGTGATTCTGTTGTAATACATGTATTAGGTTTGCTGTTTGGTTTGATGTAGATTTCTGGATGTTGTGGAGGTGTGGTGTTTCATGTAGCAGTTTCAGAGTAAGTTATCTGCTAGAGACTTCAGACATACCAGCCCTTGTCTGAACACAACCAGAATTATCATTGTGCTTCAGCTGTTTGGTTTTCTTTCTCTAGTGTTGCACAGCAGAAACAAAATCTGCTGAGTTGGCAAGTTAACCACATTTATAGTTTTGCAATGATTGAGTGTCCTGTAATACATTAATACATACTGAGAAGTTTTTTTCCCCGATTTTGTCTTTTGATTTTTTTATAATTTCCTCCTTTTATTTGCTTTACATGATTGCAAATTCAGACAGAACGTTTGCAGTGACTGTGGATCATTTGGATTAATTTTTCCCATTATTTTTGTTTTCTTTGTATTTCAGAGACACTGCACCTTGCAATGCAAATGGTATTTGATCATTTAAGTTACTTTGGTTTCTGCTTTGCAAGTCGTGTGTAGGTCTTTGAGAGTAACTTTAAACCATTATTTGTAGCCCCATTAAGCAGCAGGAAAGAGGAGAAAGGAGGTTGGCAATTGCTCTCTGTCAGCGCCAACTGTTGGAATTGATTTGGTTTCAGACTGAGAGTTAAAAGCAAGCCACTGCATTATAGCCAATGGATCTATACCACATTGTTTTAATATACACTAGGGAATTTTTTTTTCCTTCCCTGTTTTGCACTCAGCTTTGAACTCCAGGGTCTGATTCTGATTCTTCTTGGGCATATTCCAGTGCAAATCAGTCATGGCTCCATTGAATCCCTGGTGTTGTCAGAGCCATGCTGTTAGTGGCTGTGACTTTTCAATTAGGATAACTAAATGCTGGTTTTGACCTTATTTTTTACCTTTGAACAGAGGGCATGAAATCTTGGACTTGCACTGATCAGTGGAGAATTCTGCAAGTGGAATGTATACATTACAGTGGTTGAAATAAAACAGTCCGTTTGAAACTCCATTGAGAGTTGCCTTCTTTTTTGTATGAAACATCTGTTAACTTATAACTGCTGCTCTTGCTCCAATAAAATTGCTGAAGGTTTTCTAATATGTATTTTAAAACCCAAACAAGGCTCTGTTACTTCTGATAGTTGGATCTTCATGGTCTTTTGTTATTTTATGGTTGGATCTGGTCAAACATCCTGTTGGCATGTCTCCAGATATCATTTATGTGTTGCAGTTAGTTTAAGCTTCTAGATTCTGACTGAATATACACACTGACCCAGGGAAAATGTTCAGGCTTCACTCAAAGATTTTGATTGTCTGTATAGCATTCCTTCCAGATAGCTGGAATTTAGTCAGATTAATTATTTTGTACTGTCAGATTTATACTGTTGCTAAATATTCAATAAAACCTTTCACAGAGTCTTACTGAAGTTGAGATTTCTAGTGTTCTAGGTGGCCTGCAGTATCAGCAGCATGAGCAAAGAAGCAGAAGAAAAAAATGTTTAATCAGCAATCCCATGCCATTTCAACACAGCTAAGTTACCTCCAAGCAAGATATTTTCAATATTTGAGGCCATATATTTACTTCAATATGGAGTTTTCACCTAAGTAATATATCTGGTTTATCATCTCAAGCATCTCAGATGCTTCTGCTGCTCAAATTACCACTGTTTATAACAGGACATGGTTAGACTGTCCCTGAAGACAGTCACAGTCCCTCTTAAATCTGTTCATTCTGGACCATGTACTCGTTCCTCCCAATTCCCTCCCTTTGCCTGGCTGTCATCTTGTTTCATCTCCTTGATAAGCCAAATGACATCACTGACATGGCAGAAAGCTAACTCAGAAGACTAAATAGATATGCTAAAAGAGGATATGTGAGAGAAGAAGATTGCTCCAGTAGATCAGTTCAGCTGTCTAATCCTTATTAATGATTATGATCTTAGCTTCAGTGTGCAAAAAGATTTTTATTTTTTTAAAAAAAGTAAAATGGCTATGTAGAGCATGTAAATCTCACCATTGATTTTAGAAATTAGCACAGAAGTTCCATATCAATGAATTTTCTGAATAGAGACAACCTTAACCTCATGCAGTGCTCCTTCCACCTTTTGAGATTATATAAAATTTTCCAGAGTTCGTAGAGGGAAGGTTTTCCCATTGATCTTTTGATTTATGCAGGAACCTGTTAGATGAAGCTGTTGAAGAAGGTTAAAGAGTTTCCTTGCTTATCAGCCTCCATCCTTTACCACAGATATTTTTGAGGTGGCTTCTTTGCCAGTGACCTGACAAACAGTCTTCAGTCTAAGTGCTTATGTTTTAGAATAATTACATATTCAGAGGAACTGCACTTAAATCTCTTAGGAACTGGTGTCAAAGACAGAATGAAGAAATGAATGATCAGCTTTCTACTGATGTTTCCAGTCAAGTTTTCAGTCTTGCATATATGCACACAGCTCGTAGGTCTGAATAGACTATAAGGTTTGTGAATGTGAATTCCACAAATAATCTGTCAGCTCAATTACATTGTTATGCCTATTTCCATAATAATTCCAAGCTTTTATAAACACATTGCAACTTGCACTTATTTGCATTTTTTAAAATGTGGAGTTTTTTAAGGAAGCATGGAATCTTTTTACATGATTTGCTAAACTCCATCCTTAAGAGAAAACTTATTAACATGACTTTGTCAGTCCTGGAATTACTGTTGTGTTCCTTGTGAAGGGCCCTCCTTACTTTAAGAACCTGGCATTAGGACAGTGTGTTTTCCATTACAATGACAAGTACAAATAAAACACAAATCCCACTTGAGAGTCTTAAGCTGTTTGGTTTTAGTGTCAGCTTCACATTTCTAGGAGGCTGAATTAAGAATTGGAAAAGATGTTTTTACTAGAGCCCTGTAGATGTTACACGAATGTGTACCTGCATGTCAGGAATACAAAGTGTATTGAAAGGGCAACCTTTTATATTGCATATGACAACTACATAGGTTTCTTCTTACACCAAGACATTGATGTTTAATACTTTCAAAATGTGTTTTTTCCTGGACAAATCCCACGGGGTTAATTCCTCTCTTAAAAGGCAATGCATCAAAATTATGTCATCCTACACAAGAGAAAAAGAAAAGCTGACTTTAGCCGTTTTTAAAATCTGTATTTCTGGGTGACATTTTTCTGGACTTGGCTCTCTTCTTGCTTGCATGCTTGTGACTTAGGACTGTCTAAGATACCAATGAGACTGCAGCACTTTGAATGCAGTGTAGGAAAATTTCAGGGCCTGTGTGTTTATTGATATGTGTTACTGAAAACTTCTTAATACTTAATTCTTAGTGCATAGAACTCCAGTTGCTAGCCAGTGACTTCTACGATTTAGTAGGATTTCTGTAGAACTGATTTAATATGGATTCTATGTCTGTGCTTTTTACATTGATCTATTTGTATTTGGTGTGGGGAGAGAGAGACGTAACGATCCACATTGTTTTATGTGACTGGACAAAAATAATCTTCTTCTGCCCAAACTTGTTGAGAGGTGCTGCAGCAATGAGATCATAAATGTGGATCTGGTGAGGGGCCAACTAATTTAACCGGTAATGTTTTCCCAAAGCTAAGGCATTCATAAAAATATTAATTTTTAGGTTTTTAACAATTCTGTATTGGAAAACTGAATTTTGAGTAGTCAGAGCTCTTAGGTCTTTGTGATAGCAACAAAGCAGATAGCCAGTGCACTTCTTCTACCAGTGGCAAAGTAGCAATGATATAGACAAAGTATTTTACAGTTTTTACTTATTTTGCAAGCCCCCCAAAACCCCACAAAGTACCTTTTAAATAAAATAATTCTCTTCTTTGTGTAGCATGGTTATTTGAGCCTATAACTTATATCCATGTGGGAGTGAACATTTCCCTTCAGAGATGCTGGGTTTTTGCATGAGAAATACCAATACTATCACCTTTAACACTCAGCATTTGTTAGAAGGTTTAATATACAGGATTTAATGACACCAGGCTTTATGACATGCTTTATCTTAACATTATATATTGAATAGCCATAGGTGCAGTTGGCTTTTAGGCAAGAGCTGCATAAAATATAAATGTATTGTTTGGGGGTTTTTAATTTCTAGCTTTATATGTGTTGATGTAATGGCAATTAAAAGTCAAGATTAAAGCAAAAGCTGATCACAATATCCTTCATCTAATGGCTTGCTTTCTGATACTGATGAACAATATTATAGTTTGCTTGAAAAACCTTTAAACCTGTCCTGCTGAGGAAAACTAAAATAACCCATTTATGAAAATGTAAACACTGAATAAATTGTAATTAACTCAGTGAAAGCATTATTTAATTACCACATTCTCGAGTCCCTTGTGAGAGAATCCGAATAGTCAAGGAAGAGTTCAGAGGAAAGAATGTTTCCAGTATCATTTGCTCTAAAGAAATATCAAGTACCACAGGAAAACTGATGTTTCCATGCACATTGGACTGCTCCATTATGTGATACAAACATACTTCCCACATTCTTGCCCCAGGAAGCTCAGAACACAGAGGATGGAAATATTTATGAAGTTGCATGTTTTTGGAGCAAGAAGGATGATATTTGCACACTGTCCAAAAACCAGTATTAGCAGTGTGAGTGGAGGAACATAGCAAAGAAAGCAGGAGAGGCTGTGCACGTATAGCCCTGATTTGTAAGGAAATCACTTTGTGGTATTGGTATTATTTAATAAAACTTCACCTGTAGGTTCTACATTCCTGTTGAAAGTCTGACTACGTGAGACATTTGCAAATAAGAAATTAGAAATCTGCTGATGCTTTTAATGTAGCTGATGGACAAATGTAGTAGTAGTAGAGAACAGAATTATCTTCTCCTCAAAACTCACATTCAGGCCACTGCACAAGTAATTCCATTTTACATCTGTTACTGCTAAATCTCATTGGAAATCAAGTGGAATCATAAGCCTGACTTTTTAATTCATATATTGACCCAAATTAATTACTCGTGCAGGTGCCTTGATTTCAGCACTTTTAAATCAGATAAGCTTTCTTGCTTAGTGAGAGCCTTGGCACTGTACTGGAATAAGCCCAACTACACATGAAGGTTTACATAGTGTGGGTTTTACAGAGGTGCAGTATGTTGGTAACATGTATAAATTGTAAATTTTTCCTTTATTTGCTTCACCTTATGTATATGAGACGATGGTTACATTTTCCAGTCTCCTGTATTTCCTAAAACAGAGAACACAAGTCTACTTTCACATCAATATGAATTAAAAGCTGTCCCCCTGAAATGTATGAAAATCAGTGTCTATCAAATGGGAATTTGATAAAGGAAAGGAATTTGAAAGGAAACCTTACAAAAAAGTCTGTTCCCTTGTAGATGGTATGGAGCAGTAGATTATTTTAATTATTTCTTTCTTTGTAGACTGTAAACTACAAGGGAAGTTTGTTACCCACTCTCTGTGCTTCTTCTTGACCTTCAGCAGCTGGTTATTTCTTTAATAAACTGATAGTGAAGAATTTTGCTTTTAAAAGACATACAGTGACTTGGAAGTATTAACTGAATTGCCACTGTTTAAGCTAAGTACATTAAGAAAGCAACAGTTTTTTCTTTTACCATCTTTCCATTCCTGTAAGTATGTTAGGAATAGTTCTGTGTGAAATTTTGTGATGTTAACTCCTTTGGTTTCAGATGTTTTGCTTTATTGTTGGGATTATTTTGAAATATCATGTTTGCTTTTGGGTGTCTGTTTGCACCTAAGAATATAAAGCTCCCCAGGTCACTTAGCTCTCTGTTGAAACAGGGACAGAGAGTGGCTATGAGTAAATACATACATATATATATTGCTGTTAAAATATTCTTTTTTAATAGATATCTATGTGTTTGTTCTCTCCCTTCCTGAACAGTATAAAAGCTGTCACTACAATTCCAGATGTAAAATTCTGTATTTCTTTTCAATCTAGGGTAAAATAAATGGGAATCTGTTGCTGTACCATCTGTGTATTCTTAGTCCTTGGCCTTCTTGGAGCTTAGGCAAATTAAGCAAATTAGGCCTCTTAAGATAACCAGGTTTGACCTTCAACTTGGAAAAAACTACCATGCCCACAAGAGCATGAGCTGAAGTGCCACATCTGCATGGGGTTTTAATAGACCCCTACCACATCCCTGATCTGCCCATTCCAGTGCTCTTTCCATAAAGAAATTCTTCCTAATACCTAGTCTAGGGCTATACCCAAGGCTTTATTAATGGGTGTGACAAACTAAAATCCTCACCAACAGCTCTGCCTCTGCCAGCTTTCCTGTCATTATTCTCTTAGAGAAGGTAGAACTACCCAAACTTTCCTATGCAGACTATTTCTGACAGATATTTTCTATTTAAAGGACATTTTAATAATAATATCAGTTTACATTGCTGATGTTTATGACTGAAAATGAACAGTGGGCAATAAAATCATTATCAAAAATTAATGTTTCATTGCCTATGACCAGATTTATATCTATTTTACAATACCTTCAACTGATGGAAATAAGGTCAGGGGGAAAAAAGTATTTCCATATTTTGACTTCTTAGTGGATTTTACTCAGTGAAGCTCAGCTGTTCCTGAGTGAATCCAGCAAGTTGCGTGTATGAATTTTTAAAAGAAGAAAGTACACTAACAAAATCCACTGTTTGCTTACAATGTTACTTCTGTTTTCGTCTGCTGCCCATATGTAGTTTGAACTGTATACAAGATTGACTTTCTCACTTTTGAACTTAGGTCATCCTTAGTGGTTTCCTTTTGGCTTGTCTGCTTACTTAACTGTCACTCACTGCTGAAAACGTTTTTTAAAATCTCCTTTTTATCTTCCAAATAGTTACAACAGTAACCAACATCTATGGGTTTAAAAAAAAAAAATGCACCAAAAATCTTCCAGAGTGTTAGTGCTGTTTAAAGCTCCAGGTGCTCACAGATATTTTGATGCACTAACAGGGCTGGGACTTGCCATTGAGGAAGCTTTCAGGGAGCTTCTGGTGTCCCCTTTAACATCAAGAACATTTGACTGAAAATTTGCTACCACATCTGAAAATGCAATTCAGCAAAACAAAGTAGATTTTTAGAATAAATCCTTTTGGTTAAAATGCTTTGGCTTTTTGCTGCTAGTATTAATGGCTGTCTGGGTTCAGAACAACGAAGAACTAGGATCAATGAATTAAAATGAAGTGTGAGCTGTGTTTAAGTAATGTTTAGTCTTTGCTTCAAAATACGTGAGTTACCTTTGGCACTTTCAATGAGACAAAACAGTTGCAAGGAGTTTGAAATGTGATTTGGTTTATTGTTAGAGAAAAAGTTTGCTGAGAAAATTCTGCTTAATATAAAGCACATGTTAATGTATGCCTGTAAGGAAACAGACATTTTCAAATCTTAGGGAAAGAACTGAAAAAGGCAGGCTGGTCAAATAGGAATTGAAATACAAGAAACAGTGAAGTATGTGACTTTAGACTTGGTGGAACATCCCTCTCTCTTGCTTTATGAGTTGATGCAGTGATTGTATGTGCTTATATATCAGGTTATTACCAATAAAAAAATACAGTGATTTTCATTCCAGGCAAATGTGGTCCCCAGTTAAACCTACAGCATTTCCTGAACTGTTTA
This sequence comes from Florisuga fusca, assembly GCA_038090715.1. Taxonomy (NCBI): domain Eukaryota; kingdom Metazoa; phylum Chordata; class Aves; order Apodiformes; family Trochilidae; genus Florisuga; species Florisuga fusca. The sequence continues at coordinate 7,163,080 of JAAWXA010000008.1, forward strand.
GAAATTACAAGCTGCCTTTGGATACTGTTTTCTTGTGCAAGTTTCTATTAAGATGGAGAAAGAAATTAGAAGTATCATTGAACACTCACTTTTATGATATGTGCCAACTTCTGGCATAGCAAATTCTTAAAGGAATAAACTTCTTTCAATACTACATGACTTGATGGAGCTGACTGACTCTCTTTGATATCTGAATGGCTTTTGCTAGCCAGTAGTTATGCTGAATTGAGATTAAAAAACTCCCATGAGTTCTGTTACTGAAGAGTGCAGAATAATACCTGACTTAAGATATCCTCACCCAACCTGGCATATGTTTAGGCATTTTTTTGATAGCTTGAGGAATGGTGAATTGATTTTTGTAATTAATTTATATTATACCAGAATTCATTTATATTCATTTATATATTGGAAGGGAATACACAATATTTACAAATCATTTCCTTTAGCCACTTTCTCATCCCTTTAAAAATAAAATTAAAAATATTTTTTTATATCTTCCCAAGCAGCTAGCAATATTAAGAAAACTATCTCCAGGCAGAAAACCATCAGATGAAATACAACAAAGAAAAAAAATATTTCTTCCTGAATATATCTCCAAGAATACAGGTGACTAAAGCTTAATCAAAAGATGAGTATTAATGTCTTTTTATGCTTATCAGAAGAAAATGCTGACCCTTTTAAAACAAATGGCTGAACAACTGATTACATGGGCTTTCCAAAATTGAAACATGTTTCTAATGGATTAGCTTTGATCCAGAAGGAGTTGGGCATCTGCCTCATTTATGTAGTTATGAAAAGCCTAGTGGGTAATTATTCACTGTTTTAGATGCCCAACATCTGCCAAAGCCTGCAAATCAAGTGCAACTTTTGCAAGTTTTCCCTTGTGCTTGCACAGAGACCCTTTGGTCTGTGGAAGCAAGAAGTTTGTAGAACAAGTATATTATTCCTATCCTTTAATATTCTTTTTATATTTTTTTTTTCAAATACAAATTGGTTCCATAGATTTTAATTCTGGTACTGACCATGTGATATTTACACAATCTGAAGTTTTTATTTGGTTCACCAAAAAACTTAGGGCATCTTCTGGAACACACTTGTGTTTCACTGATGCTGAAACAACTTACTCATATGCTTGAAGATTAGAGAGAATTTTATACCATCCAATATTAGGCATCTGCTTTGCCAGCTTTATGAGGTGACCAAAACAGCAAGATGGGAAAACAGTGCCAATAGAACAGATTGTATTAATTAATTTTTTTAAAAATTAAGTAAAAAGCAAACATGAACTTGTTATGAAATTAACCCCTAGTTCAAAATTCTTGCTTCAGAATTTAAAACTAAATGTTTCATAAACTTATTTTTAGATTTAGTTAGGCCACAGAACTAAAAATACTTGAAACAATAAGTACATGAAACAATAGTTATCTTTATAATATATACAATTACAGGTATCCTGCTACTTGGTGTCCCACAGAATACCCTAGTAAGGTGCAAAAATTTTACTTGTTTATATTTACAATGTGGGGAGATAAAAGGAGAAAATATTTTTATTACTAAGGTGCAAAAGGGCATAGAAAAAATTTGTATTCTAAGTTAACATCCTCCCAATTTTTTGGTGCAGAAGGAAAGAAGAAAGTCTAATGAAGGGGAAGAACATTTATTTAGTATTCTATGAAGATTTTTTAGAGGTGGTTAAATAACCACTCTCTGATTTTAGGGGAGCATAGGATTAGAAATGCTTACTTCAGAAATCAGGTATTTAGTAAAGTAAAATGCAACATACATTGCTTGTAACACAGTAGTGAATCCTTACTAAGAGGATGCCAGTATAGCTCTGAGCCTCAGCATCTACAACTGTTTGAAAAAAAGGGCAGAACACACCCTGACTAATCAAGACAAGGGGCTGGAAGAGAAATAAAATTTGTCATTAACAGATAAAGGACTGTGCAGAGTATTTAAATAAACAGATTGCATCCAGGGATGTAGGCGTGTCAAGAGTGATCACTGGAACAGCCCTCTTCTGGGTGCTGTCTGCTTCTTGGGTGCTGCCAGCTTTTAGCTGTCCACTAAAATTCTCTGACTGAGAGAAATGGGTGAACTCCTTGTGCAAAGTCAAGAGAACGATCCACTGTGAAAATCTGAGTAGTTTAACCCAAGGTAATTACCAGCATGTAAACAATCAAGATGCCTTAGCTCCACCTTTTACTCAGTTCTAAATTTCTTACTGTATGTACAGTACTGTGCCAGCTGGGATCCATGTTTCTTCAGTCCTCTTTTCAATTTCCATACTTACATCACTCCTCACGGGAAAGATGGCTGAAGGCACTGCCTCTGCTTTTCTGTAGTGAATTGAGGCCCCCAGGGCTGAACAGTGCTTCCTATTGTCCTTTTTCGAAATGACATTGGATCTAGCCTTGTAATCAACTTTTTTAGGATGTGCTTTACAGTTTTAACCATAAGAAATATGACTTAGAAGAGTGCTTTATTTTTCAAGGTTTCATTTATTAGATCAGAGTAACAGACAGATGGGTAAATGCAGTTGCCTATAAACAGTATTTCAGCAACTTACTTTAATTCGTAAGGATTTAGTTTATAGGGAAAAGTTCAGGAGGTAAAAGAAGCAAATGTGGAGATTTATTTTGGTAAATATTGGTACATCTAAAAATATTGCAGTATAACTTGATTTACAAGTGGAAATAAATTTAAAATGGTGAAAGAAGTATATTTATACACCTGTCCTTTTCTGTCTACTCCTAAACAGCTTTATTTATACAGTGACCTCTGTTTCCCCTGTCTGCTTGGGAGATCCTTCTCTGTTTCCTTTGAAGTTTATGGAAATACTCTCACTGGCCTAAATAATTTTTACTATTTAAAGACCAAATCAAGCATTTACTTGATTAGATCTCAGCTTAAAATTGCAGAGGAGTCAGTTCTGTAAAATGAATGTGTTAAAAGCTATGAGATTATAAATATATATCAGATATAGATTATAGATATATCATAGTGGATTCTAAAGATCAGATCTTACATGGGAGCCTACTATGTTAAATTTACTCATTGTCAAGATTCAATTTGATATAAATTACTCAGAATCACAGAATGTTTAGGTTGGAAGAGACCTCCAAGAGCATCCAGTCCAATCTTTGACCAACACCATAATCTAACTACTAAACCATGTCCTTACGGACCAGGTCCAAAAGCCTTCTAAATGCCTCCAGGGATGGTGACTCCACCACTGTCCTGGGCCATTGCACTGCCTGACAGCCCTCTCAGTCAAAAAATGTTTCCTAACATCCAGCCTAAACCTCCCCTGGTGCAGCTTCCATCCATTCCCTCTGGTCCTATCACAGTCACTAAGGAGCAGAGGCTGTTTCCCTCCTCACTCCAACCTCCCTTGAGGTATTTGAAGAGAGCTGTAAGGTCTCCTCTCAGCCTCCTCTTCTCCAGACTAAACACCCCCAATCCCTCAGCTGCTCCTCACAGGACTTGTGCTCCAGGCCCTTCATGAGTTTTGTTGCCCTTTTCTGGACACTCTCCAGCACTTCTATGTCCCTCCTATAGTGAGGTGCCCAGAAGTGAACACAGTACTCAAGATGTGTCCTCACCAGAGCTGAGTACAGAGGGATGATCACCTCCCTGTTCCTGATGGCCACAGTGTTCCCAGTACAAGCCAGGATGCCATTGGCCTTCTTTGCCACCTGCACACACTGCTCACTCACATTAAGTCGACTGTCAACCAATATCCCCAGGTCCCTTTCCAACTTACAGCTCTCTAACCACACTTCCCCAAGCCTGTAGCTCCCCATGGGGTTGTTATGACCCAGGTGCCAGACCTGGCTTTTGGCCCTGTTAAACCTCACACAATTAACCCTGGCCCATTGGTCCAACCTGTCCAGGTCCTGCTGTAAGGCTTCCCTACCCTCCAGCAGATCCACACAGCCACCTAGTTTGGTGTCATCTGCAAAGTTACTGATCCAAATCATCACCCTCATCCAAATCATTAATGAAGATATTAAAGAGAAGAGCCCCCAGCACTGAACCCTGGGGGACACCACTCGTGACCAGTTGCCAGCCAGATTTAGTTCCATCACTATCACCCTGTCAGCCCAACCATCAAGCCAATTTTTTATCCAGTGCAGGGTATATTAATCCAAGCCAAGTGCCAGAAGTTTCTGAAGAAGAATGCTGTGAGAGGCAGTGTCAAAAGCTTTACTAAAGTCCAGATAGACAATGCCCACAGCTCTCCCCTTATCCACTAGAAGGACACCACATTAGTCAGACAGGACCTGCCTTTCATAAACCCATGCTGACTAAATTACTCCATGTTGTGTAGTGTAACCTCTCTAACATAAAAACTGACATAATCCTCTGTAAAAAAACAGGAGTATGAAGTGCTTGAGATGCTTCTTTCTTCATCCATACATTCCTGGTTACACTGCAGGTATCTGTAGTGTTCAGATATTATGGTTCTGATCTTGCACTCATGGAACTGAGTGGGAATCTCCTAACGTTCTTTCTGCAAACTGCATTCTCCAGCATGGTATGGTGTAGGTAAGAGTCCTTGCTCTTCTTGTTGGTATCGTATCTAAATTAATTTAGTCTAAAATTATTTGAACTATAATAGAGAACTGTGAAATCTGAATAGATCTTCATTAGTCAGATGAGTGTTATAGACAGGTCTGCCTAATTCCTCATTGAAAGCAAGAAATCTAGGCTAATCTTGCATATTAGCTGTGGCATTGGAAGGCCTCACCACTGTTAGTTTTCTACTATCCTTTTATTTTAAGAGATAAGGAAGCATTTCTCTTTCAGACATGCAATTAAGTAAGATGCTGAAAATAACATTATTCTTGTATGGTCATGTAATTGATCAGTGACAGGACAGAAAATTGAAAATAGATTTCAAATCTATTACCAAACTATACTTTCTTAGTAAAAATATTCTCATTGTATCAGCTAATCTGAAAAGACTGTCTTTGAAATTGCAGGCACATCAGCTTTGAACTCTCATTAATTACAGCAATAGGAGGCAGGGAAGAACAGACCTTGCATGTGATGTGCTGGATAAAATACATATACAAAGAGCCATTAAAGTTAGATTTGTTAAAAAGATCTGTTAAATCTATTAAATCACAGGTCAATGAAAAGCTGACTTCATCACAAAGTCAGTGATGACTTCAGTTCTTTTCTTGGTTTTCAGAAATAACTGTGTCTGTGTATTTAAGAAACAGTGCTCAGTCCCATATCAAGTCCTCACTAGCTAGGTCAGTATGCTAAACCTTTCTGCACCTTGTTAAACCAAAATGGGGAAAAGATTTTGTAAAAATAAACTTGTAAGTTTCTCCCTGTTTGGGTTATTTTGAAACATTCTTCCAAGCATTTAGAAAACAGTGATTGCCACATCCTCCTCACCCCTCCCCTCAAAAAAACAGAAAGCAAAAAACCAACCAAATAAAAGCAAACTAAAAAACAAAACAAAAACCAACAAAAAGACCACCAGAACAACAACAACAACAAAAAAACCAAACAAGAAAACCCCAAACACTTAAATATCTACAGTTAACAGCTAAAGAAGTGATTTATTGCACTGGTGTGTTTATCATGGAACTTGGAAATATTTACCAAATTTTTAAAGTACATTTTAATTAAAATAGGAAAATAAAAATGCTTTTAAGATCAAATAAAAACACCCTTTATGGGGTATGCTTCTGTAAGTAATGATTTCACATGGTTATTCACTAAGGATTCACTATGAGCTTTTTCTTGATAAATATAAGTTTTCATTTTGATTCATGAACATAATTTCTGTTAATGTAGAATTTCTTTTGTGAGAAAGATTCTCCATTCTTGCTGAAAGCAAACAAACAAGCAAAAAAAGGAAATACAAGAAATATATAAGTACTAATGTAAAAAGTGGATTTACCCCTCAAGTAAATAGGTCAAAACTCTGATTTCAGTCATAGGCCTTAATGGCCTGGATGAGCTTCCCATGGGTTCCACCCTATTCCAGGAGCTCTGTTTAAATTGGTGCTTAGGTGCTTAAGCCTTTTTAGCCTTACAATGGGGGGTAGATTGGGGTTTGTCCTGGTCTCCAGGCACCATGTTGGGGGTGGATTTTAGATCCCCACTGCAATTCCTGCTGCTCCTGACCGGGCTGCTTGCACTGCTCCAGCACCTTGCTGAGCCTCCCGGGGCTGTTGGTGAATTTTTGGGCAGTTCCCTGTGGTTCCTGCCCTGCTCAAACTCCACGGCTTGCCTGCACATCTTAGTTTTGTCCCTCCTTGTGGAGAAGCTCTGCCGTTCCTGCTTCCTGGTGTGGTAAGTCTTTTCATGTAGATCTAAAAATACCTGAAAGAATATTCTTTCATGTTATTAAAGTTTGATCTGCAATTTTGTTAACGTTAGGAAAACCAGAGCAATCAATAAATCAAAAAGATTAAAAGTGTCTTGGCTTTAGCAGAGACACTACTACAGGCAAAGCTTAAAAGGCTGGGGTTACAAAGCAATTCCTGATTTGGTGGTTTATGTAATATAGCCATTTGTGTCCAAAATAGCATTTTTACTTCTGAATATTTTCATCTAAAGCAAAGAAAAACAGATTTGAAGTATAACCACTGCAGAAGTTGTGGAACATTTTGATGTATCATATAAAAAAGTCTGTTGAGGAAGTGTTTGTTTTGTTTGGTTATTTTTTTCTGAGAATTGCAAATATAGGATGAATGTGAAAGAAGGAAAAGCTCAAAATGAAAGCTTAACTGCAGGTATTTTTATTGAGTTTTATGCATCTGTTCTGTATCATTACTATAAGTTTAAAAAAATGTTAACAGTTGTTTCCTTGGTTCTACACAAGATAAAATCTTTGTATTTGACTTACGAAATCTAACTACCTATGTCTATTTTAACAACAGTCCCTAAGCAAAACTTCATAAAATGTTTTCAGTTTTACTTTATAAAGGTCTGATTTATATTCTTGGCAATGTAAAAGCATCTGTTGTCACATTTCTTGATTCTTAATTCCAAGTTCATTCCAGTAAAAATGTATTTTTAGTTTTCTTAAACTTCAGTTGTCAATGTAACATGGATGCAAACTTACTAAATAACTGTTGGCGTGTAAGTAGGTGTCTACAGCAGGAGTTAATTAGGTGCTGCTGAGACTAATTGTAAAGTAAATGGCTCTGAAATATGAGAGAGCAGGAGTGTGGTTTACAACTGTTGCTTTGAGCAGCTCATCAAAATCCCTAACTGCTGTAGTGCTGACTAAATATTGTTCGTCTTGGTCTTTGTTACAGAGAGGGAAAGAATACATCTGCAGGAAAAAAGTCTCAATACTAATGCACTTAAAATTGTTATAGACAATTTTTTAACAAAGACATTTAACTCTGGTTTCATGATCCATTCTGCAAAGCTTCCTTCCAACTTCCATGTTTTTCTTTGTCACACTCCTTCTCCTCTTGCTGTTCTGTTTTGTTTTTCTGTGCCTGCCTTTTCTGCCCTCCTCACAGAACTTGTTCTCCAGAGCCTTCACCAGCTTGGTTCCCCTCTCTGAACTCCCTCCAGCAGCTCAGTGGCTTTCTTGGAGTTCTTGGCTCAGAACTGAACACAGGACATGGGGTGTGCTCGTCAGTACCAAGTACAGGAGCACAGTCACTTCCCTTCTCCTTCTGATACAAGCCAGGATGCTGTTGGCCTTCTTGGCCACTTAGGCACACTGCTGGCTGTTGACCAGCACCCCCAGCTCCTTTTCTGCTTGGCAGCTTTCCAGCCACTCCTCCTCAAGCCTGTAGTGTCTGATGGGGTTGTTGTGACCAAAGTGCAGAACCCAGGACTTGGCCTTGCTAAACCTTGTTTTGTTGACCTTGGCCTACTGGTCCAGCCTGTCCAGGTCCCTTTGCAAAGCCTTCCTACCCTCAAGCAGATCCCAACCAACCTGGGGTCATCTGCAAATTTGCTGAGGAAGCTCTCAGTCCCCTCATCTAGATTATTAATAAAGATATTGAACAGGACATGCCCCAAAACTGACCCCTGGGTAACACCACTGGTGGCTGGTTACCAACTGGATTTAACTCTTTATTTACTACAACTCTCTGGGCTCAGCTCATCAGGTTTTTACCTCAATGATGAATGTACGTGTCTATGCCATGAGCTGCCAGCTTCTCTAGGAGAATGCTGTGGGAAATGGTGTCAAAAGCTTCACTAAAGTCCAGGTAGGCAACATCCACAGGCTGCCCCTCATCCATTGGGCAGGTCACATGGTTATAAATGAGACCAGGTTGATTGGGCAGGGCTATTTGTAATTAGTGCCAGTGGAAAGTGTTTGGTTTGCTTTATGACTGAGAATACTTTTCTGTAGAGTAGAGCTATGTATTCTCACTCCTGAGCCTCATTTACAGTCATAATGTTCAGGCATAATTGTGTGGATTAAATTGCAATTATCTTTTTCCTGTGTGCCTTACCTTACATATATTGAATTACATTGAGTTTTGACTTCTGTTTTTACCAGACCCTAGTGATTTCTACAAGCTTTCGAAAGGCCATTAAGCTACAAAAGAAGAAAGTGAACCATGGGCAAAGCCCATGGATTTCTGAATATATTATCTATGACTTGAATGCCTAAAAGCACAATTTTTTTCTTTTTCTTTTAACTTGATCTACATATTGTGTCTGTCATGAAAAATAATTAAGATTCTCAAATATTATAATTTGCCCTACCAGCCAGTTGTCAGAGGGATAACTTGTAACTGTTGAGACAGACTGAGGTATGAATCTCTTCCTACTTGGCCATTAATGTAACAGTATTTTTATTTCATTTGTTTACAGCATTAATATAAAAATATCTATATAAAGACAGATACCTTCAAGTATGGCTTGTCGGCTTTTTATAAAGCCTGGGAATCTTTAAGAGAAAATACCAGCATGAGTAACTACATAAACCACTTGACATCTGTCCATATTTATAAACACAGTTTTCATTTGCTGCTGCTTATTTACTCCTGGCACATATAAATGAAATCTGACAGACACCCTGTGGCTTCTATTGATTAGAGGATTAATAAAGCTTGTACTTTCATCATGACATCCTAAGCCATCAAGCATGAGTACTTCAACAGTCATTACTGAACATTGACACATATTGCATCGGTAATAAGAAATGACAGATGACAAGAAGCTAGCAGAAAGATGATTTTCAGCACACTCTCAAGAATAACCTGTCATCAGTGTGTCCTTAATAATATATAACTGGACTTTGTACCCAGTTTCAGGCTGATTTTAGCTGTATCAGTTGTCCTTTAAAGGCATGCTAAAGAAAAAAACCAAAAAATCTCCTTTGTATACCTGTTTTATTGAGTTACTTCATGAGCAACTTATGTTGTTACTTAATGAAACCACCATGGCATGGGATGCTAGAGCATCTTTTCTGGGTTTGTTTCAATATGTAGTCTTCACTAAATACCCTTTCCAGGCCTATGTCTATTCCTGCAAATTAACAAGGAACAATATGGTAACTTCAGGCAAAGTCTTAAGTAACTCCTGGAATTTCCTAGCAATTACTGTAGAAAATAAGAGTTCCCTTATTTCAGTCATGCAGGAAAGTGATACGATGTGGATGCATATGTAGGCTCTTAAATCAATCAAATGATCTACCCAAGTCACATGGAGGCAAGGAGCATGCCAAAGCTAAGTGTTTTGGCATCTTTCCTAGGTTCTCCTATCTTTTATTTCTTCTAAAGGGATCGAAGCTTCGGTTAGAGTATGTGGGGCTAAAATCCAGTTCTTTCTCCAAAATGCTGATCCTGATGGTGTCCATAGAATTGTAATGCTGGCTTGGCAGTAGACATTACATCTCTTTGCAAATAAGATATTTAAAACTTCTATTTCTGGTCTATGTTGTATTTCTAATCTACTGCAGTTTTGTTAGGTAGTCTTATCCAAACTTGTTCCTCCCTCTGAGTAGCAATCCACTCTGTTTTGAACAGCAATCTAAACTAACAGATTTAGAAGCAAGTAAGTGAATAAATAAAAAAAACCAATATCAAGTAAAAAAAAAAAAACCCCAAGCCTCTCTCAGGTAAACTCTGTAAATTTTGTGCTTTATTTTCTGTGCTTCCTTCCAAAAATTTTAGATAGGCACAGTTTGTAAAAATATATAAATCTCCATCTTATTGAGGTAGAGAATTTCTTTCACTTCTTTCTCTGATTGCTAAATCAAGGCTTCCAGGTGACTGTGCAGAAAACTTTTTTTCATATAGCTTTTGTGGAAACCATAGAAAAGCTGTAAAGTTAGAGTTTTAATTAAATTTCTAACTCTATTCAAAATGACATAACTGCTCTGAGGTACTGACTTTTCATCTTAGAGTTATTCTTCAGTTTGAATTGGTCTATGCTTGAGCAGCTTCTACTGACAATCAGTTTTTCTTCTGGATTTTTTTTTGTGTGTGTGTGTGGTTTGTCTTCTTGCTATGAAGTAACTGCCATTGGGATAATTACCTTCAGGCTGTCTTTAGGATAATTACCTTCAGTTCTTGTGCTTTTCCTTTAGTGGATTTTTTTTTCCCTGTAACATTAACTTCTGCATCTGAGAACAATAAACATTCCACTTGTCCAGTTTTGTTGACCTGGCAAGGTTTTCCCCAGAACCGGGTCATAAAGCAGCCAAAGTAATCTCTTGGTAGACACAGTTCAGTAGAGGAAGTGTTGCCAAAACACCACCTACAAATGCCAGTTGCAGTTTAACCTGGATTCAGAGTAGGAAGGAAGATGGGAACGAGAGGAAGTTCACAGCCCTTTTCTGTCCTGTAAAGCTGATAATATTAGAAAAGCCTGGACATAGGTATGCACCTTCTAGAAATGGCTGAAATCAGTGGCCATTAAGTGTTTTCCTGAAAGGTTGGAGGGTGCTTGCTCAGAAGTGTTTGCTGAGGGGTGAGCTGCCAAATTACAGCTGTGTGAAATAGCTGAAGTCCTGCTTAGCAGTATTATATTTACGCATGTAAATGTTTTTCCTACTGAAATGAGGTCTCTTTGCTAAATATAACTTCTCTAAGTGTCTAAGGTTTCTGAAACAAACCTACAAGGACTTAGACTAAGAATCTTTGTACTTGTGTTGGAGGAAAGTAAGAGTCCCCTCCTGAGCACCACTGTGGGAGTGAATAAGATGAGAAAGTTACTGGATCAAAATAAAGACACAGAGGTTGTTATTGATTAATACTGTAGGCAAAAAAGACCTCGGTGGGGGAAAATTAATTTCTTGTTATTTAAAGTAGATTCAAGTAGTGAGGATCAAAGACAAACATTAAAATAACTTTCTTCCCATATTTTCCAGGCATGACATTACTCCTTTGCTCCAGACCCCTGACCTCCGAGCTGCAGGGCAGGGGATGTGGGGGATTGTCAGAGGGTGTAGTCTGACCATAGCAGTGTCTCTGCTCCTATTTCCTTCTCTTGCTCTGCCCCTACTCCAGCATGGGCTCTCCCCATGTATTCCTGTCCTCCAGGAGAAAAAAAAAGTCTTCTCTGGTGTGGGCTTTCCATGAGGTGCAGTCCAACATCATGAACATCTGCTCCAGTGGGGTTTTTCAGTGAGATGTGGTCCTGTCAGGAAGACTTCTCTGCTCCACAGTCTGCAGTCCCTTACATCTGCTCTGGCATGGGGTCCTTTATGGGCTGCAGTGAATGCTTTGTCTGGCACAGTCTCTTCCACAGGCTGCTGGATGTATTATCTCTGGCACTGTTGCATCTCCTCCTACTCTCTCTGACCTAGGTAATCCCTTTCCTGTTTCTTTCTCTTTTTGTTCCTTCCTACTCTCAGTGATTGTTTTATTTAATTTGATTTGATTTATCTTCTCGTTTTCAGAGGCACCACAGACTGCCTTTAGTCTTTTAAATTATTTTCTGGGTTTGACTTTGTGGCTGTGGGAGGCTGACTGCACAATTCAAGGTACAAATTTGCAGAATAGCATAATAATAGAGCCTGTTCATAAATTTCTTGTTTTCTTATTCACATAATTGTTTATTCATTATTTTCTGCTGGGTTCCATCAGACAAGCACTCAGCTTGACAAATGAGGAGAGGAGTTCTCCTGGAGATCAGATAGGTTATTCCAACATTCAAAACTGAATTATTAAGACCAAAATTTGTATGAAAGGATAATATAGGGTGCTATCAGATACACTTGTCTCTGTCTTGTTCTTAGTTAAGGCTAAATCAACTGAAAACAGGCAGATTTGTTTGCTCTTGCCCTGGCTAAACTTCTTACTGAAGTCAGTGGAATAAATGCTCAGTTGAGTTAAATCACTGCCATTCTTGTTCAAGTTCACTGAAATCACCTGGGATTCATGTCAGTAACTTTGCCTTGTATGTCTAAGCTGGAACTGTAAAAATCCAGCAGTAAATAAAGACTCAAGGGAGACTTTATAGCAGTTTTCCAGTACCTGAATGCTGTCCCCCAGGAAAGCTGGAGAGGGACTTTTGGAGCTGGAGAAGGTAGGTTTAGGTATTAGGAAAAATTCTTCAGTATGAGGGTGGTGAGATACTGGAACAGATTTCCCTGGAAGGTTCTGGCTGCACCAACCTTGGAAGTGTTCAAGGCCAGGTTGGATGGGGCTTTTTGCAGCCTGGTCTTGTGTAAGGTGTCCCTCCATATGCAGTGGGGTTGGAATTAGATGATATTTAAGGTCCCTTGCAACCCTAGCCATTCTATGATTCTCTGATATTATGGTTGAGATATTTTTGTTCTCTTTTGGCATGTTGTTTGGCTAATAATGTTTCTGTTACCAAGCTTTCCCTGATTTGGGGAGGCCTGACATGTATTTATATGCTTCTCTTTAGATACAAAATCCTGCTGTAGTATTTCTTGATTGTTAGATTTCTTGATTAGAGCATGCATATTAATTACACTTCAAGACAAACTAATAACTGGCTTGGTGACTGGACTTTGTGTGTGTGTACATCTCTTTTTCTCTATAGTATGTAAGAAAACCTGCAATCTCTTCCTCATAGATCCTTGCCTGTGTTCTTTGCTAGTCAGATCCTCCTACTGTGTTCACATTCTACATCATAGCCACTAAAACTCTATAGTGCTATTTAATGCCAAAAAAAACATTTTAACCATAGCCTATGACAACTGTGCCTCACTTCTAGTTTTCTAAAACCTCCTTTATTCTGTTGCTTTCTCTCCCCATGTATCCTTTAGCTTTGTCAAGTTTCAGATTTTTGAAGGACAAACCTGGTATGAGTTAGATCTGTAGTTTCTAACATAGGTCTGTTTTGAATATAGGCTAAGGATATGATGATAACAACAGTTAGCAAGATGCTTTCATCCACTTGCATTGAAGGTTTTGACAAACACAATTAAATGATTGTGAGAACAGCTTTTAATCTCAGATGAGTGAACTTAATTGTATGCTATTGCAACACCATCCTGCCAGGATGACCTTACGCAATATCCTTCTTCTCTGTCTTATCTACTTTCTGTTTAGTTTTGATTGCTATCATTTTTGGGTTTGTATTCTAGCAGTGCTCCAAGTTTCAGCTGAATATTGAAGTGTGTGGCAGAAACAGAGGTTGTGAAAGTCTGCAGACCAAGCACCCTTAACTAACGTCTAATTTGAGAAGAAGCTTCTCTGTTAATGGCAAGTGAAATAAGTGTGAAGGGTGCTGTTTCATTTTAGACCATTAGAAGTCTAAATGGTCCCTTTTCTCTGCAGTTTTACACTGTGATAGAAGTACTGTTGCCAGCTCTGAATTAGTAATACAGAGCTGCAGCAGCTCTGTGCAAGCCCTAATGAAGCTCCAGCATATTCACAATAGTCCAGCCAAAGTCCCAAGGCTGCATGCACAGTACTTATGTAAAACAAATTGTTATAGAGGAAGATTTTGCTTCAGTTCACTGAGAAGCCTTTTGTTGCAGAGGGACTGTGTTGCAGTAGGGCCTTCTTGCTGGCAATGGAAGAAATTTTCTATTTCCAACCATGCTCTCTGGACACGTTTTGTACAGTCCATGGGATGTTTGAAAACAAACCATAATGCCATGGTATAAAATAGGTCTATAGCTGATATGGTTTTGTTCCTTAATGTAAACTCAGAGCTGAAGCATCTATATCACTGGAGAATATGGCACTAAATGTGTGATAATTCTAGTTTATGTTCTCTACAGTTAGACAAGGCAATAAGAAGGAGAAGCCCAGTCAGCTTTTCCTGTCAATGACACCAGTATTTCCTGACTGTGTTGTTGTACACATGCCTTTAGCCAGGTTACTGTGGCCAGGTCAGAATTCTAACAGGTTGTAATACCCAGGTCCTTAGTCTGCCCCTTCAGTAGGGTTTCTGCTGTGATAACAAAGCAGGCTGGAAGCATAATATCTGTCTGAGCTTCTCTGCTTCCATTTAGTGTATTAACTCACACTGTCATTGAAAGCCCCTGCACATACCTCTGTAAAGTAGAAAAAAGCACATTCTAATTTGCAGAGTTGTGTAAAGCAACAATAAAGAGCTAGGATCAGTAATACCTTACATGACTGCAGATATTAACTCTTGTGATGGTGAGAATGCCTTCAGAATAGAACTTTTCCTCTCTTCTACAAGCTGTGAAAATTTTGTTGCTGTACAAAGGAAGGTTTCAGAAGAGTGAGATTTAATAGATGCCTAAACATCATTGGAGAAAAGAGAGAAAAAAAAGGTGAATGCTGGAGAACAGTGCAAAGTGGTGAAAAAGATTGAGACTGGGAAAAAAAAATGAGTTGCATTAGATGACTGAGGAAAATAGCACTTGTTATAATAGTGCAAATGAAATGAGAGAGGAAAAGGGATTGATAAAAAATGACGTTATTCTGGCTGAGCAGGGCAGTGACACTCTCACAGTACACAGATATATAATGATATAGGAGTACACTTTTAGTCTTTTCTATTGACAAAGCACTAAACATGGGAATGATACACATACCTGCTAGGCAAATGTTCTAAAATGGCAGTAGTGCAATGAAATAGCATCATGATGTTCTCTAAGGTGGATCATTGAGATATTAATCCCGGGCAGGAATTGAGATAGTAAAATAATTTGTCTGAAAAAAAAAAAGGTCAATTTAAAAGCACAAAAATAATATATAACTTTGAGTTTCTATAGATTATCCCAGGTTTCCAATGAAAATCAAATTCCTTCACCTGCCCCTAATTGTCAAATAACACTTAATTTTCTCACAAGTAACAGCGTGGGGGGAAAATGTTTTCAGTTTTAAAGAATTCGGCATTACCAACTTTATTTATTTATGATCCTTTTCTTTCCAAAACTTAGTGAAACGGATGCACATACTGGCTTTTGATGTTGCTTTCACATTGTGGTAAATATGGCTCTGCAGTTCAGGTTAGTGACAGATGAGAGACTTCTTAGGCTCCCCTTAACCTGGATTAAATCTTGAATGTTTATGCATGCACACACTGTTTTTCTTGCTTTCATAAGCTTTGCCTCAAAGCTTTTCCCAGAGCTTACTCACCACCCCCTCTCTCCAGTTGTTTTTATTATTACTTATTTGCCATTTGATTTTGCAAGGTTTGATTATATTTCATTACCTCAACTTAGCTAATGTTGTGTATTTCATCCTGGTTTGTCTCTTCTTTTGGATTTTCTAATCAGAAAGAGGGCTTTAACTTTAACCCCACCCCCTACTTTCTCTGTCTCCTCCTTTCTTTAGCACTGCCTGTGCTGGCTGCCTTGCAAGCCTGAAACACCACCAGAATTTTGGGCTGTGAGCTGTGCTATCCTGAGACTTCCTGTGGTTTCCAGAGGCCACATAAAGGTTTATGCCTTGAAATTGAACTTTCTTTGGAGTTGGACCTGTGTTGCAGAATAAATAGATTATATGCACAATGTGTTTCTGTGTACTTGCAAGAGTTGCAGTTTTAATGCTATTTGGTAAACTTTAAGCAGCAGATCAATACCTTATGAACACCTGGCTATAAAATGATGATATATTATTTATTGGCTTTGAGTAAGTGGATTTTGGACTACCTGTGTAGTGGGAAAGTTGCTTTTCAGAAGTTTGTTTAAACTATGCAAAGTTTGAAAAACTGAATGGAGAATGGAATCTGCCTTAAGTCAAAATAGGTAGATGCTATTAAAGCTGTCTGATAGGTTTGTTATTTGTTGATAGTTTCTTCATTAAGTTTAATTCCCATTCAATCAACAACCATCATTATTCTTTCCTCTGTCTTGTGTTCAGAAGCAGAACCCAGTCAGAATATCCCATCCAGACTTTTTAAAAAGTAGCCATATATAACTCATTCTTCATATAATTTGCATGAGACCACAGTAGACATTCCAGTAAAGCAAATGTAACATTTTTCATGTTAATCATCAAAACACATTCCTAAAGATTTCGTAATATTTTATAAATACACAGAAGAAAATGGTAATCTTAACTCTCAAAACAGGGACTGCTGGCCCATTTTCTTCCAGACCTGACCTCAAAACTCAAGTTGTTATCTGTTCCAGAATGCAGTCCAAAAAAAAGTCTGAGGGTTGGGAGGGAATACTGTTTTGGGGAGGGCTTCTAAGGAAATGAAAACACAGGAGTTGTGAACCCCTGATGAAATAACAAAATGCCCTGAAGTATATTTTCAGCCAGCAGTGTGCTAAATACAGAATTTAATTACATCTTTGGCAGGCACAGTCACTTCATTTGAAATACCAACCTCCCTAAAGGCTTCTAGGAATGTCTCTGGGTTTACGGGGATTTTTTGTTCTTCAGTCAGAGTGGAGAGTTCTCTTTATACCATGCTAATATTTTCATTCAGTGAAAATGTTTGTTAACTTGAGCTATGCTTTAAACAAAAGGGTAGTATAAATAATAGCACTTGCCTTTTGAAAGGTATAATTTCAGCCTCTGTTTGACAGACAGAATTGTCATTGTACACGAATGAAAACTGTGAGTGAGTAAGAGGACAGCTAAACAGAGGACTAGGAATAAAATCTGACGTGCAGTATGAGAAGGTCAAAAAAAGATGGTGAAAAAAATCTTAACTGTTTAGTATATGCTTTACAAATACATAATATAGGGTATGCTATACCCACATAGGAATGAAAAAAAGAAATCTGTTCATAGAAAAAGTAGTAATTTTACATTATTTCTTTCAAACTCAAGGTTAAAACTCTATAATCTGAAGAATTTTGATTGTTTTTTGGAATAGTAAGACTTGTGAAAATGTTATGAAAGTAGCAGAACAGGGTACAGAGTAACTCAGGTAATTTGTGCTGGCTATTGCGTTTTTCTAAGTGGCAGTTTCTTTTTTCACCCAAACTTATCTCTGTGCCTTTTATGCACAGTCTACATAATGCAGAACTTTGTCGTTGTGTCTTTTAATTTATTCTAACCTTAATTTATTCTTACCTACTCTGTCCTTGCAACACTTCTGAGAAATTACTAAACCCTGTGAAGCACAGATTAGACTCCCAGATCAGGTTATTTTTCTGTCAACTGTCTTTATTAGACAATCCCATTAGAACCTCAACAGTGACAAAGGAGGGAAGCATAATGCCATCAGTGCCCTTATAATGCTACACTAGACAAAAGTTACTGGCATTAGTAAAATAATCTTACTGCCAAAACCCTTTAAAACAGTCTACAAGGTAATTTAATTGATTTATAAACTATTTGTACTATGCAATTAATTTTAAGCTATGCACTAAGGAGCAAATACTACCTTATGTCAGTTGAGTGTTTTGCTGAGATACCACCCTGAGCTAACTTCCCATCCACTTTTGTGTCCTTTGAGGATCTCATTAACAGAGTGGAGCCATCTCTATCAAATATTCATAACCTGTAGTAAACTGAAGTAATACCTCCCATTCGTTGCAGTTTGACACACACGTATGCTCACAGCTGGCATTACATCATAATGGTTTAGATACTGTTGTTGTTTTCTGAACTTCTGACAGATGCAAAATTCTGCTTTAGAAAAATTAGCATCTTCCCAAACAGCATCATGCAATTATAGCTATTTGTGTACATTTTCTGAACTTTTTCTTTCTTTTTTTTTTTTTTCCTGTTACAAGAGGTTTTTTTAAAAATTTAATGTCATATAACTCAGACATATTAATCAGTGATATGGAAACCTGTGATCATCTGAGAAGTCCGGAAATGTGCAAATGAAGAGGTTATGAGAAATAATGCAGAATAACTGTGCCTGGCACTTGAGTATAAGGCAGTAGCTATCTAGTGCTTCATATGGACAGTAAAAGTGTGTGGAATTCAGTTAGGCTCTTACCTATGTTTCAGACTACAATTTCAGGAGCAGTCTCTTTGAAGTAGATGTATCTGATTCTCATTTGCATTTTTATATAAAGGTGCCATAATGCAAATAAGTTGAGCTGTCCTACTTACATGTTTGAAGTTAGGCATGTATTCCTGTATCTTGCTGAATAAGATCCTGACTTGGCAGTTCATTGACTTCAAAGCTCTTCTTTTGAATCACTGGGTTTTTCAGCTTCTCTACTGTTTTCCACCTGAGCTGTCACATATTTTTTGGCTGACCACCAATCGTGAGTAGTAATAGGCTTTTCTTTTTTTCCTTCTTTTGTTCTCTTATGTATTGGAGTGATTGTCTGTGGCATTTCTTCATTATTTTAGATCTAGTTAATTGATAAAGTTAATTGCAAGAGGTATCTTTCAGAAAAAAGAGTAGTAAAGCCCTGGCTAATACCTATCATGACTTCCAGAGGACTTTTTCCATAGTACACTGGAAGTGCTTGTGGTAAAATGCATCTATCAGTTGTGCAGTGGCTTTGTGCCTCATCTGTAATGACTACAAGATGAAATCACAGATGGTGCCCTCAAAGCAATCATCATTGCTGTTGGATGGGAATATCATATCTCTAGTTTTGAGACAGGGTGGTCGAGCACATACTGATGTTTTGGAGGCTCCTACGTGATGTGATGATTGTGGCTGGGGAAAAAAAAATTAGGGCCATCGATGAACTGGTGCACAGATAATTGTGGAATTAAAGAAAATGTTTATTAATTGTATGCACTGCTTGGACACAATAGTTTTTTGAAAAAAACAAACTCATCTAAGCGATTTGTTGTACACTGAAAAATAAAATGGGAAAATAAAAATCCTGTTCAATCTAGGAATGAGAATGCCACAGTTTAGGCAGTCAGCTTTGCTGTAAAGTTTTCAGTTTGAGCAACAGTCACTTCTGAATTAAGTGAGTTTCTGAAGTGCTCCTTTTTTTGGTCTTTGTTTAGGCTTTATACCTGCTTAATGCCATCAACATTATACCACTTAACACTACATTATTAGTCTTTTATAACAAATGTAC
Source organism: Florisuga fusca (assembly GCA_038090715.1). Taxonomy (NCBI): domain Eukaryota; kingdom Metazoa; phylum Chordata; class Aves; order Apodiformes; family Trochilidae; genus Florisuga; species Florisuga fusca. Next base: position 7,182,389 of record JAAWXA010000008.1, read on the forward strand.
AAAGCAGGCCTGGAGTTGACATTTTGCCCCCATTTGATTTTAGTAAAATGGCTGTGAACTGAAGGTGTGTTTTTTCAGGAGTAGCAGAACATTAAAGGCGACTCAGTACCTTCTGAAAGGCTCAGAAATTGTATTTTTTCTGGTATTTATGTGAAGAGAGGCAGTGCTGCCTCCGATGCTTTATCTGTTGTCTCTTCTATCCTTTTGGGTGCATCACACTCTGGAGTTCTTTCAGGGTAATTCAAAGATGTTGTATAGATTCCTGCAGAAAGATGTCTTTTTGTTGTTTTTTCTGTTTGTTTTGTTTGTTTGTTGTGGGTTTTGTTTTGGTTTTTTTATTTTTTCTCCTGTGGATAAAGTGGTAAAGCTCCATTTCACAGCAAACCTTTGATTTTAATGTGGAATTTTCCATCTCTTTTGGAGTAAGACTATGTAGAAAGTTGGTCCTTTTTTGCTACTGTACTATTACAGTGATCACCCAAAAACACCACGTGATGGCTGAAAAAAATCTGAAGTAAAAAAGCAATGTTCCATCAGGCTTAAAGCATTTCTTGGAGAAGACCCCTTATGTTGTTGGCAGTATAATAGTGTTGAACAAATAATACAGAAAATTCTAGGCTTTGTTTACCTGCTTTTATTGGTGTAAACTGTTATGGAACAAACTTATTCTGCTTCATGATAGCAACCAATGGAAGCAACCATTCTACTCTGTTGTTCTCTGTGAAGTTAAATGTGGAAGTTCATATGTAGTTCGGGGAAAAAAAAAAAAAAAAAAAAAAAAAAAAAAAAAAAAAAAAGGTTGAAAAAGCAGTAGTAATCAGTCACACTTCATAAATTCCCCCTTCTTACTGTACTGTTCTATAAAATAACGTACCTCATGTCTAACCCTTTTTCATTCACACCTTTATTTCACAAAGTTAGCTACTGCAGGAGTACCAGGTATTGCTGAGTAACATAGCAGAATGGGCATTCAAAGCCCTTACTGAAAAGCAGGGCCACAAATGTGAACTCCTTCATTTCTCCTATTTTACTTCCCTATGCACACAGATATAAAGACACAACCCCCCCATTTTAGTTCTAGGTGTGTGGGGCTCTAGAAATTGAGTGCCTAGTTATGTAAATGAACTTAACATTTTAGTTTCATAATTCCTCAGTTTACCTTTATGAAACTTTATAGCTTCTGATTTTTGGCTATTAGATGGTATTTTAGTTATTTTTTGTTAATCATGAATGTTAATGTAAACCTTTACGGCAGTTGCAGAATCTCCTGCTATTTAATAAAGACTTGCAGTCAAATAATAAGCTGCCTTAACTGCAGCATGCTGGAACCCACAGTGTGTACAAACATTTATCTTGGCACTCTGTAGCTTAGGTAATTATGAAAACACTGCCAAACATCTTCAGTGAAGTAAGTCAGAAGGCCCTCGTTCAAGCTGATCAGCCAGACTCATCTTTGGGGGCTATTTTACAAGCAGAACAGTACAAATGAGTTGCTAATATCCCTTATGTAAGGACAGCAAGAGCAATGGTAAGTGTGAGCCTTTAGTGGGGAGTGCTTGCCCCACCTTCCAGGTTAATGCCTTCTTAGCAAATTTTTTCTTTTGAGTTAGCCTTGGCTTCCACCAGTGTCTTCCTGGTGCACTTTAACCAACTACCAGTTGCATAGTGTGTTTATTCAGCATATCTGATTTCTGTTTTCCATAAACTATCTATGGGATTATTTTTACAAGTAAATTAAATAGTTTCATGATAATGCCTTGATGGCTTGCTTCAGCCATGATTTACTCTGGGGGGTAATAGCAGAAACTAATTTGTTATCATATAAAATGAGCAAGCTAAATAAGATTATGGCTGTTTTCCTCTCCTAATTTCAAAGCAGGATTGCTGCTAGAAGTATTTCAGCTAGCTAAAGGTGAGCATAGGAAAAATGTCTTCAATCTTTACAAGAGTGGTAAGGATAACTTATCTCTGAAAATAAACAGCAAGTTAGAGGATCTGAAATTTTCTGAGCTAGAGATTTTAATTTCATTTTGTGAGAGGTGGGAATGCAAGATGGATAGATCTGACATTATTTTAAAGCTCTAGAAATTACTTCCAAATGTGTTTGCCCCTGAACAAGCAAGTGCTGTATTAGAAAAAAAAACCCTAAACAAACTGATTTTGGTTACTGTGATGTGAACTCAACAGCAATTGCAGTGAATGTGTTAGAATTGCTCTGGACTGAAAACTGAACATGGAAACAGTGATCTGGCCTGGTGTGTATTTGAAGGGCATGCTTTTTAAAGGTAAATGTTATTTTGAAAAATTCTTAATCAGCTGGTTATTGCACATATTAAAATACTTTACTCTGTGGCTAAGAGTTTTCATAGTTGGAAGGGACCTCAAGGATCATCTGGTCCAACCCTTCTAATATTATTGTTTATATGAGATGTCTCAGCACTCCATCAAACCGAGATTAAAACTTTCTGAAGTGGGGGAATCCACAGTCAGACCATTCCAATGTCTGACTGTCCTCATGGGGAAGAAATTTCCTCTTGTGTTCAACCAGCATCTCTCCAGGAGCAGTTTGTGCCCATTACCCCTTGTCCACATAACTCCTTGTAAACAGGGAGTCTTCATCTCCTTTGTAGCTGCCCTTTAAGTACTGAACATTGTAATAAGGTCTGCCCTAAGCCTTCTCTTCTCAAGACTGAACAAACCCAATCTGCTCAGCCTCTCCGCCTATGGCAGGTGCTTCAGTCCTCTGATCATCCTCATGGCTCTTCTCTGGACCCTCTCCAGCCTGTCTGTCTGCATCCTTTTTGTACAGACTTGATTTTTTATTTTTTTTATTTCTCCTTCAGATTGATTTTGAGTAAGCAATACTTATTTTATACATGGAAATTTATTCTGGACTCTCTGTAGGGGAAGGTGAATCCAACAAACCAACAATCAAACAAAATGTAGTTTAGTTCATAATTTGCAAGAATACAAAATCTTACTCTGTTTATCTGGCTAATAAGAGCAGTTAGAAAGTCTTTTAAAATTGACAGTACTGCAAATGCTATAGTCCTTATGTTGCCAGCTTCCTAAATTTGAATTTGCTGTGCCAAGAATGAATACATCTTGTCTTTTCTGGTTTGAATGCAGATTATACTTGTCAGATATGATCTGAGTTGTCATTATATTCCTTCAGGTTTATATTGCATCTTACCTGAACTCAAAAATGTGCTAGCACAGAAGTTGAATAAGAATGATGGATAAGGACCAGATATTGTATAAATAGCTGTTCTGAAAATTGACAGAATGTATTATATATTGTGGCATATCTCACAGAAATTTGCAGTGTTGTGCTTTCTCTCAAATCATAAGCACTGAAGTTTCTCTATAGTTTGTAGGCTTTTCAAATTAAGACTTATTAATTGTTAAATTTGTGTCGTTGCACTTCAAGTCAGAACCTCTGGATCAGTTTTGTTTGTTGAAGAGCTTTACATACATGTGATAGGATAACGGGCATCAAGAGAATTTAGTTTTTTCCAAAGGATTAGTGAAGCAGTTTACATCCATTGTTACAGCACTTAGGGCTCTGTATCCTATTTACCCTGTGCAATATGGTTCATCTGTTCAAAACCCCAGAGTTTAAAAGTAACTTGTGAAAACTTTCCATTTACCTCCTTTCAGCTTCCCAGGTGACCAGCTGGATGTTGTCCATACAAACCAGGTGCTTTCCAATAACAGGTCATTTCAAGCTGGGCTTGTCTTAAAACCAAATGGACAGTGTGGAGACTAAATGGAGTTGGACATCTGAACATTTTATTCCCAGGTATATACATGGGATGATAAATAACCTCCTGGCTCTTTGAGAGAGAGTCTGGTTTGGGAGGAGGGTCAAGTGGGTCAGCACCCTGGTTCCACCTGAGCTGCACAGAGGGTGCTGCAGAGCTGTAGGATTCCCTCTTGTTCTACTCAGGTACTCAAGACCTTTCTTAAAATCTCTCTGTGGTCTTTCCTGGCATTGCTCCTGACCACATCAGTTGTAGGATGAGGTAGAAAATATTAAATTTGGACACGTACATTCTGTTACTCCTTAAATCTGGCTCTACGCCTTTGGACTTGAAACCTGAGGCCTAACTGATGGAGGCTGCTCAGGTAACACATATGTACCAAGAGAATCCCCAACCAATAGATCCCCCAAACTCAGGCAGCATCAATAAATTCCTGTAACTGGCTAATTTGTTGTTGATTCATCACCTCTGCTTACTTACTTCATGTGTTGTTCTGCACATGGCTAAATCCAAAACACTTTAAACCAGCAAAAAACTCATATTTCTGATTAAACAGTGGAGCCATTTTCAGAATCTTTTTTTTTTCTTTTTTTAAATGATGAATTATGAGGTGACTGCCTGAGAAAATTAATTTCATTTCAGTCACAAATCAATATCTGTGTAACTGTACAGAGGATAATACCGTGCCCTGATGTTTGGAAGCACCTGACCTTTGTTCAGCTATAATCAGAGCTGGCATAGTTCTCTTGAAGTCTCTGTGTGTTTCTTAACAAGAAGAACACTGTTATTTCACATCACATAGTCCTTTTCATAAACTGTAAGGCTGTTTTTGCTTCCAACCAGCTGTCATGTGTTTCAAGACTTCTTTTTTTAATTATGATAATCTTTTTCCTCTGTTCAGCCTTAATTTACTCCTATCCAATTTCCACAGTCTGGCCTTGATTTGATGTGCTTTATCTTACACAGTTCCCTCTTTACTCTGCAGATTTTCCTACTGTCACTTTCCTAGACCAATTATAATCTTTTTGCTTTTGACTTAAGATCTTAACTTTTATTACCCTTGCTGTCCTCTGCAGCTCATCTGCCTTGTTTACTTTTTGGAGACACATTCACAGTTCATGTTACAGATATAGTTTTAAATACCCCAATTTTTTTTTATTTTATTTTTTTTTTTTTAAAAAAAAAAAGATTTACAAAGAAGTATTTTTGCAAGAGGGATTTTTGCCAATACAAACTGTAAATATTCTATTATGGGTCTGGGAAAACTTACTCTCTTGACAAAGAATATCCAGCCCCCTCCTTGGAATTGTTTAAAGACAGGTTGGATGAAGCTTTGGGCAACCTGATCTGGTGGGAGGTGTCTCTGTCCATCCAGGGAGATGGAACCAGATGCTCTTTAAGGTCCCTTCCAACTGAAACCATTCTATGATTCTAATTTGAAACGGTTTCTATCTCTTCACTGGTACATAAATGTACAGCTCCTTAAACCAGAAGAGAGGATTAATCTCATCTTTGTCTGAGTGCTGGCAGAAGCTCATTAGGGGACTTGAGCACCATGTCCACGTTATATTTGAGAGCCAGCATACAATTTCCTAAAGCATTGTCATAATTCTGTTATTTTAAGATCCAAATTATTTGGAACATCTCTTGTTCTAATTCTGGTAATTATGATATCTCTTAGTATTTATTACATTTATATTTATATTTTTATATTCATATATTTGTGTCAAGTATACATAACTGCACAACAAATGAGAAAATGTACTGTATTTAACAGCAACATTCACTCAAGAGTAAACAGGTTTACCAGAAGGTGGAAAATGTATTCTGATCTGAAGATTTCCCCTGCTAGTAAGTCATGTACAGAGGAGTTTAGTAAGCATTCCACAATATCTTCATTTTGAGCTGGCATGTAGGAGAATAAGGAATCACTATCAGTGGCTACAGCCATTTCTGCATGGATGCAATAATATGAGTCATTAAATAGAAAATACAGAAAGGCAGGCTCAGTCCTACACTGACTTAGTTGGGGAGATCTAATCACTGTTTGGTTTTGAAGCATCTTGCTGCAGCAGCAGTTGAGAAAATAGCTGTATTACTGCACCACAGCATATGAGAAAAGAACTGTTCCTCAAACACTGAAAGAAATAGGGTAGCCTGAGTACTTGGATAGGTGAAGGCAAAAGGCTATAAAAATGCCTGACTGGTAACAACAAAATACTGTTTCCATATGATATGTGCAATGTGAGAATTTATCTTGCTTATAACTGGAGAAACACCCACAGTATCAGAATATCTAGTGGGCTAACCTGTAGTATTTGGTTATTCTCTGTCCTTTCAACACCCTAAATCAATGGGAGGTTTTGTCTGTCTAGGAAAAAACCCTCACAGCACTGTGTTCCGTGCCAGAATGATGGGGCTTCATATACTCACTTTCAAACATAAATGGGAACAAATTTCACTTTGCTTTGAGATTTCACTTCAGAAGGATACAGTCCAAAGTGCACTTTGTCCTTGGGTTGCTGTCAGGTCATTTAAGATGGGCTGCTGCCTCCGGGGTTACATCCTCCCAGTACTGGGCTTGGGAGAATGCTGGAGCTGTATCCAGCTGGTGCTGACTGACATCCATCATAGCAAGAACTAGTGATCCAGCAGCTTGGTACAGTGGGTAAAAATTAATGCTTCCATCTAATTCAGTTGAGGTTTCTTTTGGAGTTTTTGCCTCTGCTGAAATGAAGACGTTATTTCTGCTTGTTTTGTGTTTTCTGTTTGGAGTTTGGTTTTTTTTTTCTACTTTGTCATTTTTTGTTAATCTCTGTTTTTAAGAGGTTTAATAACAATTTTTTTTTCTTTTTTCCCTTCCACATAAATCTACTTATTAAAATCTAAGCTAATGTACAGAGAAGATAATGAAGGGAAGTCATGTGCAATGTGGATAAACATTTCAAAGAGAAGCAAATGTTTAGTTATGAGCCATTAAAATTTGCATCTAACTCTGCAAGATGTCTAGTGGTTGAATTGATATTTATATGTTCAATAAATTAAATAATTCACCCCTGCCCCCAAATATTTCATATTTTTTAATAATTTCATTGACAAGATTAATTAAGCAGGACTGGCAAGCACATAATTATGTGACATAAATACTCATAGGAAGTTTTTCTTATTGGAAACTTATTTCCAAGAGCAGCTCTTATGAATATCTCTGTTATTACTTGACAATATTTCCTCCTATTTGAGATAGATAGTAATTTGGCTAGTGCTGTATTATTACAAAAAAATTCTTACACAAGTTTCCTTATTGTGAAGTGTATTCTTTTGCCAAACCATGTTTTCAGAAAAATTGCAGATCCACTGTAGTGGTTGCAAATAAAAACAGTTGGCAATTAAAGGCACTGCAACACCTTTACACATACACCCCTCCATTCAGTTACTTTGAAGGTGCTGCTGAATCCATTACTGAATGTTCTGATTAGCATGTGGGAAGAATGGCAGGGGTTGGTTTGTTTGTTTGTTTTTCGATTACAGTTGGAATTAAACCCATATTTTTTTCTTATTAGTACAAAATTGCATGGGGAAAATAATATGTTTTCATATTTTGCCATATTTGCAATGTGAAAATATTATTACAACAATTATTTTCCATATCCAGTGCAGACATTACTGCACTGCTGTTTATGACACTCCAAATGCAGCTCCAGATTAATGAGCATACTGAAAGGCATACAGCTTAAAAAAAATATATTGCTGCTATAATGATAAAATTTCAGTAAATATGCAATATCAAGAATTATAAAGGTTTTGCATTTAAAATTTTTCTTAAATTGGTTCTATCTATGACTATTATGTTTAAAAACAGGAGAATTGTATCAATTATAGTGCAGTGAAAAAAAAAAATAGAATCAGAAAATTGTACTTTTCAAAATGGAAACGACTAAATATCAAAGTAGTAGGATTTAAATACCAGAAGGTAATTGTTTCTCACTCTAATAAGACAATAATTAATACAACTCTTCTAGTAAATATTATTATTATGTTTTTAATCATATTTCTGTCCAAAGAAAAGGATTAACAGTCACAAAGATTCCAGGTTTCACAACCAGGTGGGTTTGTGGAGTTGATGAGTAGTCGGGGGGGAGCTTCATAACCTGGGCTGACCTTATCTCACAGCAAAGACAGCAGGAGCCTCAGGATAAGGGAATGGTATATGTCTGGTTCCATATTTAAAGTCAGGAGTGATGAATGACTAACCAATCACTGTGGTTTCTTCTTTAGTGTTATTTTATGTATCTGACGACTCATTCCTCAGAAGATGTGCTAGCTCTGTGAATTATTGCACAGCACCCTTTTCTGTGTAGAACTAGGAGATTCACAGATTTGGGACATTTGAAATGCTGAGCTTCAGAGACTTTTCACTCAACCCGAGGTGCTGCAGCCTGTCCCGAGAAGAGCAATCAGTTTGGGGAAGGGTCTGTTGAACAAACCTTTTGAGCAGTGGCTGAGGGAATTGGGGTTGTTTAGCCTGGAGGAAAGGAGGCTGAAGGGGGAGACCATATCACTCTCTACAACTCCCTGAAGGGAGGATGTAGTGAGGTGGATGTTGGCCTCTTCTCCCAAGTAGCAAATTATAGGATGAGGAAGGAACCTCAAGTTGTGCCACGGGAGGTTTAAATAAAAATCTCTTCACCTAAAGGGCTGCCCAGGGAAGTGGTGGAGTCATTATCCCTGGAGGAAATTAAAAGACGTGTGGATGTGGTACTGAGGGACATGGTTGAGTGTTGTACCTAGTGGTGTGCTGGGTTAATGGTTGGACTTGATGATCTTAGAGGTCTTTACCAACCAACAATCCTGGGCTTGCTGCTTGCTGGCAGTGGCACCATTCAGTGAGACAGGAGCAGTGTGTCAGCTGGACTGGTGGCCAGAAAGTGCAGAAGAGTTGCTCTGCAGCCCTTACCAGCTGCAGATGGCTGCCTCCTCCAGCCATTATCTGTTGTCTGGCAGTCTCATCAGAACCTGCTGATATGTGGAAATGGTATAGCCCAAACCCCCAAACAAAACCAGTCCCACCACACATCTTAATGTGATAACAAGGGATGCTGTGAGGGAGGAGGAAGGAAGGGTGCTCCTCACCCTCAGGTACTTCCTCTCCCAGTGCTTGCTAGTAGGTGCATGAATTAAGAGTTATAACCTGTAAGTTATGGGATCTTATGACCTGGATGGTGAATAAGTCAGTTCACATCACAGACAAGTCTAGGTAAAAGGGGGTTCAGCCCCTTTGTTGTGTTTGCTTGTTGCTGGATTTCTTAATGAGCTCATGAGACAAAGCTTAAATCATAGAATACATCATCTTGTAAATCTGAGAGATCCAAAAGAACAAACGATTTTTTTTTGCATGTTATCTTAATTGTCAAATCTCCAATAAAACAGGATAATGAAGCTCAGCAGGATTCATGTCCTAATTAAAATAGGGCAAGAATTTTTTCTTTTATCCCCTGACACTTTCATGAGATGCCTTTTATTTTCATGAAGGATTTCATAAAGAAAGAAAAAAGCCTAAAAAAAAAAAAATCCACAAAGGGAAAATTGAAAACTCCATAGAACCTCCATAAAGAAGTTCAAAAGATATGGGGGAGACTGCAGATTGCATCCTAAGAAAAAGTATATGGAATGAGTTCTTCTAATCTACTGTTTTTATGTTTAAACTGAATGCTTCACATCAAGGAGGATTGGTAAAACAGGCAGTTTGTAACAAAGGAACAGAGGTGTGAATATCAGCAGGGAAGAACTCCTACTGTGTCATCTTTTGATATCAGACAAATCTGGGTGGGCTTTTTCTAGTTTTAGAGTTGGAAAACAAAACTGGCCTTAAGGAATAACTTATGCAAAAGGTAATGCAGAAAATTAATAGATAGCGGATGTTAAATCTGTGGCACAGTGCTAGTTAACTGCATGCTTTGCCTGATTTTCATAGGTTTAAACTTAATGTTTCTAATACATTCCCATTTATGTGTGTTGTTAAAGACACTGCAACTTGGTTTTGGTCAAGAAATGTCAAGGGAGTAAAACTGAACTCTCTTTGTTATGTGGTGTTCAGTAAGTTTTATGACTGTGCAGTGCTGCTCAGACATCCTCCTCCTCCCCAAATTTAGTACACGTGGAGTGACTCAGAAGGAATAGAGTTTTAGACCCTGCATCTGCTTTTGTTAGCTATGTTAAGTAAATCAGAGTGGAGTGTGCTTTGATCTCCTGTGGGGATGGAGCAATCGTGTGTCACTTCCTCTATGAAAGAGAAGGAAGCTGACAAGGAGTCCCCCAGCACAGGCACTGCTGTGCTCCTCTGCCAGCCCATCTTACACAACATCCCTTCCTCAGGTTATACTTAAAGCTACATACTGCTGTGGGGGACTTGTTTGCAGTCGATGAAAAAGATCAAGGGTGTAAGGAGAGGAGCACAGTTACAGGTTTGGGAATTCTAGTGGAGAGGAGTGAATATTATCTCAAGTTTTTGTTGGAAAACAACCGTGATGGTAACGCTGGTGTCATTAGCACATGGGGGGAAACATCCCTGATATCCTGGAATAAATGTTTTATTTCTTTGGCTGAGTTTCTTTCCTGCTCAGCTGAGACTGGAAAAAAACTCTTACAACCCACTTACATAGCTAGAAGAGTATGGACTGCAGGATGAAGAGCAAGTGACTGTTTCTTTTAATTGTTCTCTTTAATAATTGTTCACTGAGCTACAAGATTTCACACAGCTACTAAAATGCAGTGTCAGAAGTTCAACTCTGGTGTAGGTGTAATGGCAGCAAGCACAGAATGACATACTAAGCTTGGGAGATATCTTCCTAGTAGGTGTACTCTACATCCTCATACAAATAAAGTACCTCAGGAATATAACATTGAAGAAAGATATTGACTGTTTCCTGTATCAGCTGCATCACTAATGACACAGATGTGACTTGAATAGGACTGATGCATTTTCTAGTTTTTCTATTGAATAGCTATCAGAAATAACATATCTGAGTTGCTTTTTAAAATAAAAGCAATTAAAAAGTCTGCCTCTATTTCAGAAATGTGTTTCATTTAGGACACTAGAGCAGTGCTCCATAGTTTCAGTATATGAAACAGGCCCACCTGCTTATGCACAGAACCTCTAAAGCAGTGCTAGAGGGAGAAGATAAGGTAGTTTCATCAGGGCATCTTGAATGTTACTTTTGCCATCTTCCATTTAACCCTTTCCATGTTACCTTTAGCGTTTGTTCCTGTAGCTCAACTCCATAAAGTGAAGATTAAGGCTATGGTTATTGTTCAGACCATCAAAGCAGACAGATCTGTGACTTACTAAAATATGGGTCACTGCTGCAGAAAAAGTCCTCCAAGTTAGTTTCCAGGAGCTACGTTTGTAAACTTTCAGTTTTGAGCCCCAGAGAAATAGTGATCTTGCCACACACTTTGCCCAGCCTTCCCTGCCATGCCTCCCAGTGCTTGCTTGGTTGGGTGTTTTGGGAAGGTGGGATCAGGAGTTCTGCCCATTCTGTTTCCAGCAGAGATTATTGTTGATGCCCGAATTTCACTTCAACCCTCTCTACCATCTGTGTCCTATGCAGAAAGAAGACCAAAGGGAAGAAAGGCAGCAGTGAGAGAGCATGTGTGAGCTGTAATTAACAAGTAGTGATTGTGAAATCCTCCAGCTGTGAGGGTATTTGTGGTATGTGGTGCATTTTTCACCATGTTTTATCAGCACTTTTTCATTCATAATTACAAGTTATGCCAAATGCTTTTTCAAAGTGAAATTGATAGTTTGTTTAGGCTGGGTATAAGCATTTGGATTTAAAACACTAAAAATCTTTTCCCATTCAGAACTTTGGGCTAGGAATTGCATAATTATGCGTGACAGCAACAGTGGATTCCTCTTCTTCAGTAGATTTGCCTTAACACATTCCTACAGAGCTTCCAGAATCACTGCCTTGCCTGAAATCTTCTTTTCCATCTGTGGTGCTCGTGTTTTTAACTTAGTAAGTCAGATGTTTTGTGCAGCTGTTGTTGTTTGGAAGTCTGCTGTCCTGAAATTCAGGAATAACATCTCCCAGTCACATAAAAATCCTATGCATCCTGGTAGAAGAGCACATCAAAGCTGACAGTGATGCAAAACATGTAATTTCTTTAGTCTTGCCCTTTGTCCAAAAAAGTAAAAGTAGTTTTGTCTGTAAGAAAAGCGAGTAGAACAGGCATATAGTTAGTATGGTATAGTGCCATCTAGAGACCCTAGCAGATAAGAAAGTATGTAGACACCTAATTTCCAGATTGCCTCTGCAGGGATGAGATCTACCACTTGATAATTCCCATTCTATAGCATGCTTTGTTCCCCTTTGGAGTAAACACCAGCATATGACTTCCTGTAGATTAAAGAAAAAAAAGAAAAAAAGACAGTACAAAACCATCATTTTCTTCCTCTTACTAGGTGCTCCAAACTTAATTTAGTAAATCATTCTTCCTGCACATAAAAGGCTCCCCTTACTATCGTAAACTCTAATTATTGCCATCTATATTTTCATTTAAATTTTCTTTTCTACAGTTGTTACAGTTGCACTGTACATGTAGCTACAAGATTGTGGTGCTTATCTCTCTCTGTATGTACCAGGCAATTGCCACTTACTGCATTTACGTTTGAGGAAACATCTGTGAGTGATGAAGCCACCTATTTCCAGAGGCTGTGAATTTTGTCATTAAGAGTCTCAGTGTTGATTTGCTATGTAGTAGTAGTAAAGCCACTCTGTGTAAATACATTTCATTGTTACATATGTGGTTTTATCCCTACAAAATGGCTCAGGTTTTTTTGTTAGTGTACTAATCTAGGAATACCACAGTGTATTAAGGTGATGGAAGGATAATACTACAATCAAAGGGATTATTATTCTGTCAGACATAAGGAACTTTGTGGGGACTGTCCTATAGAAAAGGTGATCTAAGTGCTAACATCGTAGAAGACCCAGAAAACACTTAATACTTACGGGTTTCCCACAGTTTATTTTCACAGTTTAGGCCCAGTCAGTACCAACTGGGCCTCTGCTTGCTCACCCCCCACCCCACTGTGGGACAGGGAGGAGAAAATCCACCCAAAGGCTCCTTAATCCTGACCAGGACAGGGAGGTTTGCATTCCCCAATTGTGGTACTGAGCAAAACCTGACAGACTTGAGAAAGAAAAAGAACTAAAGAAAAGAACTAATAATCTCCAAGGAGAAAGAGAAACCATGATCAGGTTTTAATACCTTCCCCCCAACCCCTCCCTTCTTCCCTTCAGTAATAACTGTTGTCTGAGATCATAAGAGCGTAAGTCACGAACAAAAACTAAAATCAAGTTCTGTCTTGCGTTCCCTGCAGAGGTTCATTGTCTACACATTATCCCTGTTTTTGTCAGTTTTTAAAATTTTATAACATTCAATGTATTACTGATAGGGACTAGCTTTGATTTGTACTAAGTCAGGCTAACTAGTCTTCTGTGTTCATTAGACTAGGTAGATGCACTTTGGAGTACAGAGTTGAGGTTTGGCTACTACAAGATACTCTGCTGTATGCAGTTACTTACAGGAAGTGGCATCCTGGGTCTGCAGCTCTTTCTGTGGAGAAGTGAAGGTGGCAATAAGCTATTTATGTGCTTAGCTTGTTCCAGGCCTTTAGGTGTGGAATGTCCAAAGGCCATTCCAGTAGGTAGACTTGAGCAAAAATATGTGAGCAGTGATATCTGCTGTTGAAACTCTGATGTCAGTGTCTGACGAGGACGTGTGAGCTGGGCAATGACAATAACACATGCACAACAGGGAGTTCTTACCCTCAGTGTCAAGCCATATGCACAGACATCCACTGTATCTTGGTAAATTTGTGCTTGGCTCAGTGTAAAGCTGCTCTAACCAATTGCAGTCTGCCACTTTGCATTTGTAATTACTTGAGTTTTATGAAAACCTTTCTATATTGAGAAGGTTTAGGAATTTTGTTTTAAAGAAGAAAAAAAAACAAACCAAAAAACCTAAGTTGTAACTCTTGGAGATTGAGAGGAGCGTGCCTGGGCATTGTTAAATTAATCCTTACTAGATGCCTGAGTAAAATCTGTGGAGTATCAGTGGGTTATCTAGTCTATAATAGACACAGATTTGCTGTTGTATGTGATTTGCTCAGCCTTGCAAATGATCCTCTGTTCTTCTGTCTTGTGTGATCCAGTTCAAATTCAAGCAGTACAAAAAGGTAGCAGTGTGGCTTGACAATGTTTATACTCTGGGCTGTGATATAAAGTGCTCGGAAGACATAAGGAAAATTAATTTCTCCCCTCATCTTCCTTTGCTCTCTAGTCTTTTGTATGTAGTGCCCTTCTCTTTTTCTTTCTTTTTATCATTATGAGCATGCAAAGAAAATTACACCCCAGCATCATATGAAATGACACAAAACATTAAAAAGCTTATAGAGAAGAACTTTATGCTGGTGACAGTGGGAGGAAATATGACACAGCATTCCTATATTGTAATGAATGTAAAAAAACCCAAACAAATGAAACCCACCAGTACCATTGAAAAGACTTCATAGGGTCCTTACTGACTGGAGAATTAAGTTCAAAGATTGTTAGACTTGGGAAAACTGATGATAAAACACAGTTTGATAATAAACTACTGACAAATAGAGCTGGGAGTAATGGAATATTCATTTGTTCAAATTTCTCTATTTGTAAGCACTTTCCATATTTTCTAGTTTACTTTTGTCAGCATTTTATCCTTCTCAAGTGCTCTGAACAAAAAACTGCTAATCAACACTAATTTCAGAAAATTTAACTAATGTTATTTTTAGTTTGTGGTTGGGAATATCTTGCCAAGAAAGTGAAATGTCAGAGTGGTTCAGTCAACTCAAATCTGACTTGGCTGCTTTAAAATGACACGTGCTACTGTTTATCAAATTATGCGTTCTAAGGCAACCTATCCAAGCCTTTCTCATAACTTCTAATATTTTTCCTACTGTGAAACACAATTTGATAGCTATTTATGTGCCATTCTCAGTGGAACACTTGAATACTTTCGGCAGATCTCTTACCAAATTTGTTGAATAAATGTCATTAAGCACAAAGGTTTTTGCCTGACATGTTCAAATGTTGTATTTCCATGGGTTAGAACCATATTTATTTGAATTATGAAATATATCCCTTTTCTAAAACTTTTTATAAAAGTTCATTTACAATCTTGCAGGCAGACTTAATAGGTATATTCTTAGTAGAATATACTTTTACGTCTAACTGTAAAAGTAGTTCAATGGTTGACATGCTCAAAAGGATGAAAATTAATTGTCATGTGTAGAATATCTGCATATAGAAGATGACTGGAACTGCAGGTGTGTTCAGAGGTAAATATAATGCCAGTTCTAATTTGGATGAATGGTTCTTAAAGGAGACTGATGGGAAATGTGCTGATATGGCTAAAATAAGTCAAAAGCACGCAGATTTTTGAATTGTTTTGGAAAAGATCTTTACGATCATCAAGTTCAGCCATGAACCTAGCACTTCCAAGTCTGCCACTGAACCTTGTCCCTCAGGACACCGTAATCTAGTCATGCAACACCATTTAAGTCACATAGCAGTTTGTGCTTTTTCTCTAATGTCAGTCATAAAAAGGAAAAAAAAAAACAAAAACAAAAACAAACAAACAAACAAACCAAAAAAAAAAAAAAAAAAGGAAAAAACCCAACAACCCACAGAAAACCAAAAGGCCAAAACGTGTCACTTAATTTCCCCACCAGTTTTATTATTTTGTGGACTATTTTCAGTCTGAAGAGATCAACGAGAGAAAGGATAAAGGTTTGGAGATTTGGCTCAGTTTAGGTTGTTTGTTTAATGTACTTGAACTAAATTGCCTGGCTTTTTGCTTGGTGGTTTGTTTTTTACTGTTTCTGGACAGAATTATACATTTAATGTCTTGAGTTGTGCATTTATCTTTTACACCTAACCTCTGCTTTACCTTCCAAATTCATGCTAGGTGATTGTAATAGCATTTCACTTCAAGATACAGGCATAACTTTAGATATTTTTAAAAATACAGTCCCAACAATTTAAATAGGGTGATTCCTTTTGCTCCCCAGTCTGATTTTGCTTTCTGTTTGACAGATTTCAACTGTCAGTTCCTAGTGCAGTACACAGGTAGAGCTTCATGTTGGGCATAGCCAAAAAAAAAAACAAAAACCCAAACAAACAAAAAGAGAAATAAAGTTAGATATGTGCATTACATTATGTTAAAATATAAGTCAAGTATGACTGAGATTTGCAATATTTTGCAGAGAATTTTCTGAAGTTTCCATTTATTTAATCAGTTAGACATCTGCAAACCTTAACAGAAAAAAAACTTTTACAAATTTTTTTTTTTTTTCTGAACTGATCTTAATTTTTCTCTACTTAAAGAAAAGTCAGGAAGTACCAGAGTTTTTGTTTAGCATTTCAAATGCTAAATATTAGCACAATATTCTCCAACAGTACAGAAACAGGCTGTCAGACAGACTGTCAATATTCCTAGCTCTGAAGGAACATTTTATACATTCCCCATGTTTGTGACTTTATTGATCATTTGTCATTCCCACAGAATGAAACTGATATTTTATAACAAAATGTAATTTGCTGGAACAAACAAGCAACCAAGTGCTAATGAAAAGAATTCTAGGAAATGCCCACTTCAACTACAAATAAATTCTGTAGGCCAATTCTGCTTAGTTGTTTCTGCTTTGTATGCAGTTTCTGATGCTCACAGCCCTTATTAGCACTTTTAATTAAACATAGTTACATTCCTACTTACTAGCCTTGGTGTTCCCAAACTCTTTAATTGGAATTTTCCAGTCCTGATAAGAATTAGTCATCTACTTTTCACTGAATTTTAATGGTAATTTGACACATGCTTGCAGCTATAAAATATTTTATAAGAGTCTGAACAAATGTAGCTGTTTGTATGTGTGTCATGTGTACAAGACTTCTGTGTTGCTCAGGGATGAACTGTATTAAGGAAGTTGGATTTTCAGAGCTGATAGTGGGCTCTTAGTCCAAAAAACTTGTAAATTACTGATTTGTAGGAAAACAGGTTTTTATTCTGATAACTAAGATTGTGGGCCTTTGACCTTTGCCTATCAACGTTGTGAGAAATGAGCAAAACTCACACTGGTTGGTTTCTCTTAGTAAGCTGGAACAGATCATACAAAATGCTTCCTTTGTATCTGTCTTTGCCTGTCCTGTGCACTTTTTTGACATTAACTTGTATGCATGCTGAAAAGAGAAGTTAAGGCACATTGTGTAGCATCCTGATTTGCCATTCTACATTCAGCCCTGAGAACAGTTGTGGCCAGGCTGAGTTGTGGACAAAGCTGTTTTTTCTATAATTCATGTGTAATTTAAATTTTGTTTCTGAAATAGATCTAGTACAAACTACCCTGAAAGAGCACCTATTTTGACAGTGTCTGTTTATTACTGTGCTCTCTATATATTAAATAGAGTAATAAATAGAGCAAAATGCTTTACCTGATGTGAAAAAGAAGTTTATTATTTTCATTCATGTTTAGGAACAAGTTTGTTCATGGAAGCTTTGTTCAGATGATAAGATGTCATGAGAATGAGAAATAAGAAAGCAGTAAGAGAGGGTTACCTGTTTCTTTTCCTGAAAGTAGTAAAAAAGAAACATGTCTGCTATGTCCTAACAGTGGTACAGTTAAGACAATATTATAAAGCTGAAAAAAAGTACAAGTAGTGAAAATGTTAGTTTGTCTTACTGCTATAATCTGAACACCCAAACATTAAAGACTGCTTTAAAAATATAGGGAAATAAAAAATCTTGTGATACCCATATTCATTAAGGGTTTTGAGAAATTAAGTAAAAGTAAAAATCACTATCTTTCACAGAAATAATAATTCTACTGATTTCTGTAAAGCACTACAGTGTGTTAACTCTTTTTAGTTTAATTCAAGTGAAGAATATTGTGCATGCTTTCCATTTGACCCAAATTATAGACTGGTTTGGATTGGAAGAGACCTAAAGATCATCCAGTACCACCCCCTGTGCATTGGCAGGGACACCACCACTAGACCTGGTTGCTCAAAGCCCTATCCAACCTGACCTTGAATATTTCCAAGGAAGGGACATCCACAGCTTCTCTGGATAACCTGTTCCGGTGTCTCATCACTCTCATGGGCAAGAATTTCTTCGTCTAACCTCAATCTACCTTCTTCCAGTTTTAAGCCATTACTCCTTGTCCTATTGCTACATGGCCATGTAAAAAGTCCCTCCCCAGCTTTCCTGAGCGCCTGGAAGGTCCAGGCACTTCAGGCACTCCAAGTATTCCAGTACACAGTGTTCCAGGTGAGGTCTCACAAGAGTGGAGCAGAGGGGGATGATCACCTCCCTGGATCTGCTGGCCATGGGGCTTTTGGTGCAGCCCAGGATACAGTTTGCATTCTGGGCTGCAAGCACACATTGCCTGCTCCTCATCAGCCAGCACCTCCAAGTACTGTTCCTTATGCCTGTTTCTAAACCATTCTCTGCTCAACCTGTATTTGTGCTTGGGATTCATGCAGGATCTTGCACTTGGCCTAATTCAACTTTGTGAGGTTGCCATGGGCCCACCTCTCAAGCCTGTTAAGGTCCCTCTGGATGGTGTAGCCCTTTCCTCCAGCACACTGACCACACCACACACCTTCCTGTTGTCAGTAACCTCCCTGTGTACTGTCCACCTTGCTGACAAAGATGTTGAACAGCACCTGTTCCAGTGCTGAGGAGCACTGTGTCACTGGGCTCTGTTAGCCATCAAGCTGTTGATTGCTAATCCTTGTGTGCAACCATCCAGCCAATTCCTTATTCACCAAGTGTCCCATCCATCAAATCCATATCTTTCCCATTTAGAGACCAGGATGTCACGTGAGACAGTGTCAAATGCTTTGCACAAGTCCAGGCAGATGACATCATTTGCTCTTCCCTTGTCCACTGACACTATGACCCCATCCTAAAAGGCCACCAGCTTGGTCAGACACACTTTGCCCTTGGTGAAGCCATGAAAGTTTTCACCAGCCACCTCCACATTTTCCATGTGCCTTAGAGAATACAAAACTGAACCAAATATAAAAACATTAACATTACTTTATTTTCAGTCTTTTAGGGCCTTTTTATTAATCATATTATTGTGGTTTATTTCATTGTTACTTTCATTTGATTCTTTTTCAGGCTTCTTTAGTATTATTGGTTTCATTTGTAGTGATTCTTGTTTTACAAGGTATTTGTACTGCCTTTTTTGTCCTTTAGCATGAAACACCTTGAATTTTTAGAAATGGTTACCAAGTAGTTTTCCTGCTAGATTTTTTTTTTCTCAGTCTAACCAATGAATTCACAAGCCCACTGCTGGTTTTATTTATCACTCTTGGAGGTATCTGCAACACTAGAAGAAAATTTACCATCTTTATTTCAACATGAAAAATTGCTGAGGATACAGGGGACTTCAGGAGTTGATCTAGTCTGTGTGTGACACTTAGTAGAGCCTAGCCACTAGCCATCTCTTCTTTCTGTATTCTGTAGCCATTGCTGTTGTCTCTGCATATAATTTTCATTATCTTTGTTTTTCACTTTATATTTATGAAAAATCCAGCCTTAGTTCAAAGCATGCTTGCAAACAGGGATACAGGATGTTTTCCTAGGAAAAAATAGCGTTTGGGAGGGGCAATGGATGAGCCTGTGTCCATTTCTTCTAGCAAAGGACACAGGTTTAGAAGTGGGAGACAAAATGTGGACTAAAAAGAACTCACTATTTTGTGGGGACAAGTGCTATGAGACACTTTTTACTGAGTTTAAATGTGTAGATGCTGTCTAACTTCACTGTATATATGTTTTATATTTAATTCCATGCAAGCCAGGCAAGCAGGTATTCCTTCAGGCTTCTCTGGGACCACAGATTTCAATTGGAACATAAAATAAAATTAATAGTCACTGCTTATTTATATTAAGTCAACTACTTCCACCTTTCCTTAGTTAACAATAGTTTGGTTATTGTTCCAAAGCAGATTGCAAGAGTTGCTGCTGTATTTCTGCAGATTTCTCTATTTGACATGTGAGTTAAGCAGTATCACTTCCAATAAACAAACATGTATACTTCAGGCAAACTGCATCAAGAGAGCAAAGTCAGCCACGACTTGATTAGGTTTTGTTTTAAGCTAAAAGCTAAATTTGATTGTGTCACAGCAGGGCCAACTTGAGGAATCACAGCATGCAAGGAAAATGTAAGGATTTGATGAGATTTTTAAATGAATGTTATTCATGCAAAAGTGATTTAAATAATCCTCTTTTTCAGAGGTTTTAAGAGCCTGCATGTTAAAGCACTCATCTTCCAACTGCCCCAAAACACCAGGAATAATCTGTGGATATTTATTGTAAGCCTAATGTTACCTGTAACAGGTGTCCAGATATAAATATTGTCCATAGTGAGTTCTGAATTAAAAGCATCATGTGCCATCACGGTGTCCTGTCCTTATCTATATTTTCATTCTTCTTATCTTTGCTTCTCAGTGGTGCATTTTAGAATCCAATCTTATTGCAGGCTGAACTAACATATATTACTGACATATTTGCTCCCATTCTAAGTTAAAAATCTGGAAAAATACTGAAAAAAATCAAACTTGAAAGCCAATTTAAGATTACTGTGAATCTTTTAAATACTAATTCCAGGAAAGAGGGCAACCATTTTAACTGACCCAACAAATGGAGGCAACAATTTGCCACAGTGATTGCGCTGTGAAATTAAGAACAAACACAGTAAAACTCTGTATCCAGGGATCATATTGCCCTGGCAGGTTGAATTTCTTCAGTGTAGAAAATCTATCTTAGTGCCTGCTTAATTACAGCCTTGGTGGTCTTCTAAATTAAGATTCTGATTTTCAAGTAATTAAAAGATGAAGCTTTTTTTTTTTTTTTTTAATGTAAACGTTAGGGAAAGCAAAACTTGAGGAAATTGTGATTAAACTGGAGCTTTCTTTGTATTTCTATGAAAGAACTAGTTGATCTTTAAGAGGGACTCTACAAATGTTCTCATGTAATCTGTCTTCCCAGGCTTGTTTTTTGTCCATGCCCTCAGTGTAAAGAAGCACAGAGCAAGCAGTCAGAATGGGGGCCCATACTCTGACTGCAGATGTGGAGGAGGTATTTAATAGGAAGTGCCTGATAGAATTTATTGTGAATGAGGAAAGATGGAATTTTCCATCACTAACTAGTTCAGTTAGGGGCTGGGCTCATTGGAAACTGCCTGATTTTGTATTGTCACAGTTTGTTTTGACCAGAGAGATGCTGACACATTGAAGGCTTTTTTTTGATAGTCTGATAAAAACTCATTAAATGCTTTGCTGGAATTACACGTCAGTACATTAGACATAGTATTCTTTAGCTTTTTATTGTGATAACTAGAGATTCTAGCTTATCATTTTTTGCTTTGTACAAAATATCTGATTAGGTCCTTCAGCCATCTGCTGTAGCACAATGTAAGCAGAAAGAGCAGAGTTTGATTTTTGCAATTTTATTAATTAGGAACACGTGTCCAACTTCAAAGTGGTCAGAAGTAATCTTTTGCAAATTTAATTAAAAAAAAAAAAAGCACATTCCGCATTGAATAAGACACAAGCCATTAAAGCATTAAATTGAATTTGAATGCTTTGTCACAGTTGGTATTCTCCATAAAAGAAGGTGAAGAGGAGCATGTAGAGGGGGAAAATCCTAAATGATCTGTCTGAGGGAATAGTTTAGATGTTGCCATTTTTGCTATTCCTGGGTGCAACATCACTAACCATGATAAATGAAGTAATTTACATTCAGTAATTTACAGTCCACGGTAGTCAGCCAAACTTCCTATGGGAAGACAGAGGGTACCCTTGGAGCACAATCCATACTAGAATTATGATGGCATTACTTAAATATAGGGACTTACTGGAAATTTCATCAAAACAGGCTTTTTCTGTTTTGACCTGAGAGGAGAACCTTGCCAAAAGCCTACCCAGCTTAAGTGGATGGGAAAAATAATAATAATTCAAACGTATTAAGCAGCAGCATCAAAACTAGGTTTCTGTGGAAGAAAAAAAGATATTTCTGCAGTAGTTTACCCTGAACCTCCAGTTTAGGGCAGCTGAAGCATCAGTCTAGACATAATTCCTTAATGTATTGATTCCTGTTTGACAACACTTTTAAATACCTGAGAAGTCCTGCTGAAGGTTATTTTGTTGGGGTTTTGGTGGTTTTTTTTTGTTTGTCTTGTTTTTTTTTTTTTTTTAATGACAACAATAAAATGCCCCTTTCTTGTTGTAGTGACTTGACTATAGCTGTTTATAGTTTGTGATTTTGCAACTTGGAACACAAAATAGTCAGTACACCAGATTTAGTTACTTGCTTGCCTAAGTTATTCATCTGCTGTTGTTTTTTGCCTAAATCAGAATTGCATCTACTTTTAAAAAGTATTATTTTTTAGCTTTCTTGATACTGTTTTATAAGTCACTATTTTTAACAGAGACGAGGTCTCAAAGCATTCCTAAGCACATGCTTAGTGGCTGATCTTTCCAAATTCTTCATAGTCATGTGGGACACTGAATATCCTTTTCACAATTTGCATTGTAATAAGGATGTTAGAAATATGAGTCCAGTTTTGTAATTGTCAAATAAGGCATATAATTTGCATTCTATGTAACTGAAAAAAAATCCACTCAAAGAGCTTGTATGGTGATTTTCTTCATAGTATAGAACCAGCTTCTAATGTATGGTTGCATACCCTCCAGTGAGAAAGATGTAACCATTAAAATCTGATGAATCATAGAATCATAGAATCCTAGGGGTTGGAAGGGACCTCGAAAGATCATCTAGTCCAACCCCCCCTGCCAGAGCAGGGCCACCTAGAGCACATCGCACAGGAACGTGTCCAGGCGGGTTTTGAATGTCTCCAGTGAAGGAGACTCCACAACCCCCCTGGGCAGCCTGTTCCAGGGCTCTGTCACCCTTACAGTAAAAAAATTTTTTCGAATATTCAACTTGAACCTCCTATGCTCCAATTTACACCCGTTACCCCTTGTCCTATCACTGGTCACCACTGAGAAAAGCCTAACTCCATCTCCCTGACACTCACCCCTTACATATTTGAAAACATTGATGAGGTCACCCCTCAGTCTCCTTTTCTCCAAACTAAAGAGACCCAGTTCCCTCAGCCTTTCCTCATAAGGGAGATGTTCCACTCCCTTAATCATCTTAGTGGCTCTGCGCTGGACTCTTTCAAGCACTTCCCTGTCCTTCTGGAACTGAGGGGCCCAGAACTGGACACAATACTCCAGGTGCGGCCTCACCAATGCAGAATAGAGGGGGAGGAGAACCTCTCTTGACCTATCAAGGGTAAATCATGTTTGACTAACCTCATAGCCTTCTATGAAGAAATTACTAGGTGGATAGATGATGGAAGAGCGGCAGATGTGGTTTATCTTGATTTCAGTAAAGCATTTGACACCGTCTCTCACAACATCCTTGTAGATAAGTTGATCAAGTATGGGTTTGGTGATCAGGTAGTGAGGTGGATCAGGAACTGGTTGAAAGGAAGGAGTCAGAGAGTTGTAGTCAATGGGGCAGAATCTGGTTGGAGGTGTGTGACTAGTGGAGTCCCTCAGGGGTCGGTACTGGGACCGATGTTGTTCAATATCTTCATCAACGACTTGGATGAGGGTATAGAATGTACCCTCAGCAAGTTTGCTGATGACACTAAGCTGGGAGATCCACTTGTATTGCAGATTTTAGAAAAGAATGCCATAAAAATAAATCTTTGAATAGAAAAGATTTGGGTAAACCATTTTATCATCTATTGTCAAGCCTTTAATATTCCTTTTTTGTTATTAATTGAAATAAATTTTCTATTCTGATTTTCTTTTTGTAAGCTTCCTAAGCCTTATTAAATGTTGGGTCACCACAGACAGAACCTTTAATCAATTTTTTTGCACTTTGAAATGAGAAGATGATTGTTTTTGACTTGTACTGTTGGAACTCTTTTCTTTCTATCTCTGCCTGTATCTTCAACACTGCCTTCATAAATTAAGTATACATTCTTGTGTGCTGATGCAGTACCTACAGAGGTTGACTCTCAACAAGGTGTACCCTCATCCTTTAACTAGTTTCTTAGTTGAAACTGTATTGAAATACTGTGCTACTGTTTGGGGGATTTTCAATGAATTGAACCAAAAAAAGACTTATAACCACAATGTTAACACAAGGAGCATCATAATAATATAGTGGTTTTTTCTAGAAAATGAATGTTGGTTAGTGCCTCATCAGTATTTTGATTTTTTACCTTCAGAATAAGATCCTGAGGTGTTTTTGAGAAAGGCCCATTGCCTTTTCCATGGCTGAGCTGTGTTAGAGTACACTATATAAATGCACATGAAATGACATTTAAAGAAAAAATGGGTGACAGGACTGTGAAAGTTCCTGAGAAAAATCTGTAGCAGCCACATCTGGCTTGCATTTTGTGACAGAAAATTAAAACATTAGTTTCGTGTTTCATTCACAACTTAGCCAAGAATTGCTTTCATCCTAAGAAGAAATTGTTGTGACTTTAACATTAGTTTTACTACTGAAAACATTATTTCAGTCTTGAAATACCATTTACAATTATAGCACTAGAGATTTTTCAGTAACAATAAAACAAATCTTGATTTATAGGTGAAAATACCCCAAGGCTTCTAGTTTCTGTGAACAGAACTAAACAGAAAACCATAATTTAAAATTATTATTTCCTGATTAGATCCAACACAAATTAAGTATTAGAGAGTCCTTGTTTCTTGTTTATTTAGTGTTTCTGCAAGGGCATAATAAGATTATTGTATGATCTTCTGCTGAGCCAGAAGCCTGTACTTTTGTGAACAGGTGAGACTGTCCTTTGAGGTGTGTGAAAACTATTGGTGCTCTCTACAGTGAAACCACTTTAAAAGGATCTGAGGACACAGAAGTAATTTAAACAATGCAGTTTTCCAGCAAGATTTTAGATTAA
This sequence comes from Florisuga fusca, assembly GCA_038090715.1. Lineage (NCBI taxonomy): Eukaryota > Metazoa > Chordata > Aves > Apodiformes > Trochilidae > Florisuga > Florisuga fusca. The sequence goes on from JAAWXA010000008.1 coordinate 7,207,199, forward strand.
TGATTAGTGCTTATTTATGAGACTAGTTTGACTGCATTAACATTACCTACATGAAGAAAGTTATTTAAAGAATGGAAACTGAAATAGAAACCACCTTATTTCATACCTGAGTTATGCTTTTTTATAGTTCAATAAATCAGTAATCAGTTTTTCCATTGGTAATGGGTTTTGAATCAGTACTTGAGTAAATATATCTACTGGGTCCAGCTGAGCATCACATCAGTGTAAGGAAAAGTCAGCAGTCAGTGAAAATTCGGTTACCTAGGTCTGGAGGAATGAGTTCCCCCAGGATGATTTGGAAAGAAACAGGAGGTCTGAGCTGGAATTGCCATTAGGGATATTCTTCATAACAAGTAAGTTTAGCAAAATGACAGCTGGGTAATATGCAAAGGCTCCTCTGCACAGAGCTCTTTAATTTTTTCTTTAAGAAGGGAAAACGTGTGAAACATCACTTACTTGTATTCATACACATAAAAACTGGAAACAAAACCCCTCTTTTTATTACTCAGAATACTTTTTATAATTATATTTTTAATTTTGTGGATGGATAATCCAGTGTAAGTCTTCTTATTTCTGATAATACCATTAAGCTGTTAATTTCTCCAATAATTAAAGTGAAGACTAAGGAAAGACTAGAATCATTATCCATGGGGAGAGATGAAATGGTATTTAAGCTACCAAAGTGTTAAAATACTTTAAAAAGTTTTGAGCTGAAAGCATCTTGTTTTTTCCCAAGTATGCCAGGTGAGCTTTTTGCTCTGTCAAAAGGAGCAATATCATTAAAAACCTGTACTAAAGGTCAAAATGCCACTTAAATGAGTGCAATCCAATTTCAAGATCAGGAACGCTGAGAAGGAAATAGTGATTTATATTATATGGTCTTCCCTCTTGTTCACAGCCACAGGAGATGCCCTGCAGAGCAGACAATGTTATGACAGCCCCCAGCAAACAGCTGGAGTTGCTTCTGGAATAGCAGTGCTCTTAGTCTGTATTAAAATCTCTGCCTTGAAGCCAGGGCTGGGGACCATGTGCTGTTCCTATGCACCCTGGGCATTTCTTTGTGGCAGAAAAACCATAACAACAGTTTGCAATGGCTTGACATGCAGTTTACAGTGTAGGAGCTGTGCTGAAAGGCTGATTATCTCAGCAGATCTGACCTTTTGTAGTGCTAAAAGTTGCCTTCATTATGTGAACTGGAGATGTATGCAAGTTCTCCCACATCTCCTTACCCTGTGAAGCACCCAAGATTTGAATAACTGGAGAAAAGATTGAGTGTAACCTGGCTTTATACAGGATTCAATGCTTGCTTTGTCTTCTCTAATCCACGTGTCTATATTTATTATCTACGACCTCTACACTGGAGGAAAAAAAAAAAAAAAAAGCCTCTATCTGAAGAAAATCAGTGAAATGCATTTGATACACCTTTGTCCTTGAGAGCAGAGTATTTTTAAACACATGTTATTCCAAGGTAGGCAGCTGCTCACTGCATGACTTCTTCACTCACTACTGTGCTCAGCAGCTAACTTTCACTACTTAAAGTCAGTAGGGTATGGAAAATTCCTTCAACACATTGTTTTTCTATTATACTTTACTCTCTACTGGGTATTACCAAAGTGACCATATTTTGATAGCAAGAAAATGATGAAAACCCAACAGAATGTAGCTGGGTTAATGAATCTTAATTTCCAGTACTTCATTCCTAGATTAATGCCAATGCAAACCACTCAGAAATAAAACTGGGAGGAAGTTATTAGAAACAAGAATAGTCCCCTATCTAAGATATAAAAGTTTCATTTTTAAACTAGAGTATTATACTCTCTCCTTCTAACATGCTCTTTCAGTTCCATGGAATGCCAGCCTGTTGTTGTCATAAAAACCCCAGTACATATTGTATTCAGTAACATTTCTAGTTACACAGTTTTATGGAGTCTGGCAGTCTATTTGAATTTTCTTGAATAACGAGCAAGTTAAAAAGCCATCAAAACAGGATGTAGGTGAATTTTGAATACTAAGACTGAAATAACAGTTCAGAATATCTCCTAAATATACTTTACCAATACTACATTGTTAGTATACTTACATACATTATTATACTACTACTTTATATAATTACTACATCATAGAATCATAGAATTGTCTGGGCTGGAAGGGACCTCAGAGATCATCAAGTCCAACCCTTGATCCACTACCACTGTGGTTACCAGCCCATGGCACTGAGTGCCACATCCAGTCTCTTTTTAAATATCTCCAGGGACGGAGAATCCACCACCTCCCTGGGCAGCCCATTCCAATGCCTCATCACCCTCTCCGTAAAGAAATTCTTTCTAATATCCAACCTGAACTTCCCCTGGCACAACTTGAGACCGTGTCCTCTTGTCTTGCTGATATCTGCCTGGGAAAAGAGACCAACCCCCCCTGGCTCCAACCTCCTTTCAGGTAGTTGTAGAGAGTGATGAGGTCTCCCCTGAGCCTCCTCTTCTCCAGGCTGAACAGCCCCAGCTCCCTCAGCCTCTCCTCATAGGATCTGTGCTCCAGTCCCTTCACCAGCCTGGTTGCCCTCCTTTGGACCTGCTCCAGCACCTCAATCTCCTTCCTGACCTGAGGGGCCCAGAACTGGACACAGGACTCGAGGTGTGGCCTCACCAGTGCTGAGTACAGGGGCAGAATCACTTCCTTGGACCTGCTGGCCACGCTGTTCCTGATACAGGCCAGGATGCCATTGGCCTTCTTGGCCACCTGGGCACACTGCTGGCTCATGTTCAGCTTCTTGTCAATCCAAACCCCCAGGTCCCTCTCTGTCTGGCTGCTCTCCAACCACTCTGTGTCCAGCCTGGAGCTCCCCATGGGGTTGTTGTGGCCAAAGTGCAGGACCCGGCACTTGGCTGTGTTGAACCTCATCCCATTGGAATCAGCCCAGCCTCTCCTGTCCAGGTTCCTCTGATCCACGCTCCCCCCCAGCTTAGTGTCATCTGCAAATTCGCTGATGATGGACTCAATCCCCTCATCTAAATCATCAATAAAGATATTAAACAGAACTGGGCCCAATACATGTAAGCTATCATTAAATATTATGAATTTCAGAAATCATCAGTCTTTTACCTTTTTATTACCAAAATTAGAGGATAACAGGGATTGTCAAAGAATTATTTTATGACAGTATTGCTTCCAGCAGACAACCTTGCAACATCCTTCTTGGTATCATTCAAAAATCTGATCTTGTGTCATCTTCAGAGACCTCGTATTGATTGTTGATGTACTCAGCAACCATTACATTTGATTACCCAGTTATCAGTTTGACAAATAAAAAATAAAATAAAATAAATTAAAAATATGTTCTGATGCAAGCCTACTCCCTTAAGATAAATAGTTTTTCAACATGTAAAATAATTCAGTAATTAACATGAGATCCTTAAATTCTGAATAAACACTCAGGTAGCATTCAAATTAAGAGAAAAAATTTTTTTTTAGTATTGCATTCATCAAAACGATGCCATGACTCAAAATTTCAAAGAAATGTGTCACATTTAGACAGTTCAGTATAGGCATGTAACATCATGCAAAAGTAAGGATTTGTAGCATTGTTTATATACAAGTTGAATGATCTCTCCAGAAATTTTTATGGGTTTTTTTTAGAGAGGAGTCTATCTTATTTTTCTACAAGCTGTGTCTTAAAGAACAGGCATGGTCTTAAATGAGTTGGTGTCTTTTAATATTTTTATTATGCCATTGGTCCTGTTTCTGAGATCCTTTCAAAGACTTTGGAGAAAATGTTATTTCTCTTCCAGTTTTAGAAGTGATTTTTTTTTTTTCCTTGAGGAGTACACAGCGTTCCTGTTTGTGTCTACACAGTTTCTCATCTAGGTTCAAGAAATAACCTACTTGCATTCCATGGTTTCTTTAGTCATTTCTAGCTGTAGCAGAACTGAGACAGTGAATGTTAGTTTTTTCCAATTTTTATGTCTTCGTCTCTCCTATGACTATATTCTATCAGAAATTAAGAGGTTTGTAAATTTGATGGAGCATAGATCCCTGAAGCTCATGCTTGCACGAAAAGGTCCTGCACAGCCTGCTCTTGGTGACCTTGCTTTAAAGGCAGGGGTGACCAGGATGGGCCTCCAAAGGTCTCTTCCAATCCCAGATATTCTCCAAGTAGTTTCAGTTAAAAAGCTGGAATAGCCAGTCCTCTGCACATCTGAGTGAAAATGTTACACTCTTCTTAATAGGAGGACATGCAAGTTTATTTAAATGATAACTCACTTCAACCTAGCTTCTCATTATTATAAAATTTACCGTCTCCACAATATTTTTTTCTGCTTCATCAGCTTGGTTATCCCAATAAGACTATGAAGCTTTGAGAGTGTGTACCATCTGTTTCACACTAGAGAACATGTTGATATGCCTGATGACAGTATGGATATATCCAGAGATCATTATCCCTACCTAAATGATAATGAGTCCCTTCCAAGCCATTTGAGACAGACTGTTGACTTAAATCTTCTTTCTTACATCTTCTTATGTAAATGGTCAAATAAACTGTAATGATTTACTAATGATTAACTATCCTAATAACAATGGCCCTTGATGGAGAAACGCAGTTCAATACCTGTTTGCCAGGATGCTCCCTATAGTTTCCACAATGTTGTCTGCTGAATGTGCTTCACTTTTCTGTGGTCATCTTGTCTTATGAAAAGAAAAAATAAGGAAAAAGAAATATTAGCCATGTTCTAATAAAGGGAATTTCTCTTTATATACCACTTGTAAAATAAGACTAGAACAATACAGGAGAGTAGCCATGAGAAGCCAAAGCTATTCAGGGAATGATTTTATTGAACTCTCAGACAAAGTAAATGTTTGTTAAAACAAGCAGCTTATTTAGAATTTGTTTCTACACCAGGCACTGGTGTAGAAGTGGCTAGGGCTGCCAGATCCTAAGCCCTACAAACAGTAACAGTGCCTGTCCCTTGGTTTCTGCTTGGCAAAGGCTGCCTGGGGGAGTGGACAAAGTTTTTACCTGGTGAACTGCAGTAGTCCCATGCTTTACTGTGAAATCAATTAGGATTTCAGTCCATCAATCACCTTCTCTCAAGGTGGTCCATTGCCTAGTAGAGCAACTAACTGCAGTTCTTTGGGAACCCAGGGAATCCAGTGTGCTGGGTTCCTGCATAGGACACAGTCCTGATTCCCAGCTATACTGCAATAGGACAAAGTTGAATTTCATCCATATAGTACTGAAATTCCATAGATTGTGCCACACTTTTAATTATAGTTCAGCAAAACACCTCTCCCTTACAGTAAAACATGTAATTACCTTTCAAATAATTGGGCAGAGAAGCGGGAATTTCAATTTATAGTTTAGTACAACTTTGTCAAATCCTGTGTAATCAGAATATCCTCATTTTAATCAACATATCTAGTAGTTTTCAAAATTAATTTTGTGCTCACCAAAGATCCTGAATTGACAGCTCTTGAAGCACTGATGCTCCCTTCTCATTCACTACAGTTTTCCTTACAGTGCAAGGGACCCATCTGGAAAAAAAGGTTTATGTGTCTATGTTCAGTCACAACTTTATATAGTCTAGATTATTTTTACAAGTGATTAAAGCAGAGAGAATAGATTTCTTTTAGCTTTTTGATGACCCCAAAATAGATTTCATTTATTTCAGTTACTGTCAATTTGTTAAGATGCAATGATTTAAATTTTCAGAAAAAGCGAAATGGTCTGTAATTCTTTATTAGTACTTTGGGGTTTTTTTGTTTTCTGTTTTCCTTGCTGTGCTACTAAGTATTTGGAGATACTAGGTATTTAAAATTATTGTGTAATTTCAGCAGGGTGAAAGATCTGAAATTAGGGCATTGTCATTTGTTTGAGTACTTGTTCTGTATGCTGTCACACTTCCAAATTTTGCAGCAGTAGGCTTAGATTGGCAAATTGTGTACTGGAAAATTTTAAGTAGTGAACTTTCATTGAAAAACAGCAACTGAAAAATAACATAGACCTTCCTGCAATTAGTAAAACTTATTTTCTTGTGATAATGCAAAGTATTTACTGAAATGTTTACTATTTTTTTAATTGTTTTTTTTCTAAACTGTGTCATGTAGTCCAACTAGATAATTGTTAATGGTTGGCTTTGAGATGCCAGGCATCTTAGTACTAATATCCTACATACCTGAAAATAAGACTTTATTCTACTAAGTATAGTATTTATACTTAGTATGCTATATTAACCTGACAGCTACATCTTCAGTTTCCATTACGGGCAATATTAATATTCCAATAAATACATCTTACTTTTCTGTATTTCTTGTGACTTTGTTGCAGCTTCTATTTCTTTGTCATAGTGGGAAACTGGTTTTATATGAACCCATCCAATCTTTTCTCTTTTTTGTTCAGTGGGTTGAAGTTTTTTATACCCATAAAAGAAATCTGTTTGCATTCAGTGTGAACTCAGCTCTCAGTAGAATCAGCCTGCGACTTGTAACCAAAAGTTACAGCGTTGGAGTGGTGCTATCATATCCTTTTCTTCTGAAAAATTATGAGTACACTCTGATAAGACTAGTAAAATGCATATCCTCTTCTGCCCCATCTTTTCATATGTTAATTATTAATGTTAATTTGTTCTTCCTCTTGTCTTCACTTCTTTAAGATGAGAGGGTACATTGTGGAGCACTTGAAACAACTATTTGTAGTGTAGAACCACCACTAAGAAAGTGAGGGTTTATCACATGTGATTTTCTGATGGAAATTTAGAGGCTAACATCCACCCTTCTTGAAGGAATAAGGGGGCTTCTTTATACTAAAGATTTATGTAGTGATACTTATTGTCAGCATCAATTGCTGTCACAGTTTTGGTTTTCAGCAGTGAATCAGCTTCAATTTTTTAATGAATGTGAGAATGGAAAAAAACCCCACCCAAATCCTCTTTTGAAAGTTTTGATGATTGGAAGTGTCCCACGTTTTGCATTTTAAAATAATAATAATTTAAAAAAATTAGTTTTAAAAAATGTATCTCTGATTAGGAACTCCATAATATTTTCTGCAGTATTTTAATGATGATTTTGTAGTATATAGTCAAGAGTGAAATACAGTTGCTGTTGTATTTGTATTCAGCTATGATTCAGTTCAGTTTCCAATTGTGTTTTGTATAAAGCGTTATTATTATTTAGACTAATTGCTGAGTAGTATCAAACAAACAAATAGCCACAGAATTTCTCCTTAATGAGAGGTATTGACTGTCAGATTGACAGCCTGGAAAGTATTTACATCAGACCACAGCAGAGTGATGTCATTTTTTCCAGAGAAGTCGGTTTAATTGTGGTTTTGTTTCTTTTTTTTTTTTTTTTTTCAGAGGTTTAATAGTTGGTGGATTATTAGAAAAAGAAACTCACGTGTTCTTTTCCTGTATGTCCAGTACTGCTACTTAAAAATGCTATTGCATATCTTGGTGGTACCCAGTGTCACAGGTGCATAGGTGGTGACTGCACTGTAATAATTCAGAAAGAGGAGAAGAAGGAATGTAGAACAGAGACTAGTCTTGTGTGTTGGAAGGAAAAGAAAATTTTATAAGCTTGGATTAAGTTGTTTAAACTTGGATTCTTGATCAAAGAGATGTTTAATAAAAAGCTTCTGGATCTCTCTGTTCTTCATCATTTACTCAAGTAACTTGTTCTATGTGATGTTATTTTCAGTAAATTTTCATTTCAAATTCTTGTTTAAACTGACAATATAATTGAAAGTAAGTTTTTTAAGAGAGAGTGCACAGTCACTTTTTCAGATCTACCTCAGGTTCAGCATTAGAAAAGCAAGTGCATTTCATTGGATGCTGTCCTAGAATTTCACAGACGTGTTAAATTCTTACCATGTTCTTTACTCACTATAATATCTTGATCTACCTCCTTAATGTCCAAATCTTTATTTTTATCCTACTGTATTAGTACTAGGTAATCTATATGTTTATGATTTGAAAATGCTAAAAAAGTGCCTGACTTTAATGGTCATGATGTAATAACTCAAGCAGGTCTCTCAGCATGAGAAGAGCTAGTGGGAAAAGAAAGTCCTATGTTGTAAGGATTATATAATCTTCCTCTGAGAGGTTAAACATAATCCTGAATGTAAATACCTGGAATTTCTCTCAAATCTGCCAGGATCATAAGAACTTTCACATTACCCATAGCCAAATGCATTAGAGAAACAGTCACAGAATATCAAGAATTTATATCTCTTCATGTACAGCATCTCATAGGTAATTTCCTAACCTTGATTCCCATATGTTTGCTGACAGCTATTTCTACTGCTGGGTCTAACTACTGGCTATAGTTATTAAGCTTCCAAACTTAAAAAAAAAAAAATAAAAAAAAATCCAAACTTCCAAACCTTAAAAAGGTAGGAAGAATAATTTTTTACTTAAGTCTGATATTGTATTTCTGTGTAATTGGACATGATTCTTCTCTCACATACATGCAACGTTACCATCTGTCACCAGATTGTAAGGGGTGATTAATATCCTCTAACAGAAAGAGCTTGACACTTCTTAGCCCCACAAAAATGTAGTGATAGGATGTCAGGGTTTAACACTGGCCCGGCAATTAAACAGAATAACAGATGCTCTCTATTAATCCCCCTCTCCTCCCTGATAAGGAAAGGAGAGAGAATAAGGGAAAGAGACTTATGGGTTGGAAACTAAACTACACAACGGTAATGATAAATAGGTAAAATTACTAAATATATACAAATATACAGGAAAAATTGATACCATGTTCCTCCCCCCTCTCCCCCAATAACTCTCACGTCACCACGGAGGCTGCAGGGCAGCCCTGGGAAGGTCCAGGCCAGACCTCTGGGGTCAGCAGCAGTTGGGGAGGAAGCTGGAGGCAGGAACACACAGATTCAGGCTGGCATGGATCAGGACCACAGGCAGAGGAATGGACGGAATCCTCCCGGGATGCTGAAGCAAACAGGGAACAGGCGAGGGAAGGAAAGGAAGAACAGAAAGAAGGGTCAGGAAGGAAGGGGTCTGACCCTCGTGATCCCTCAAATTTATACTGAGTATGACGTGTAAGGGTTGGAATACTCTGTTTGGTCAGTTCTGGCATCTGTCTTGTGTCGGGCCTCACCAAAGGAGGGGTTCAGGTGGGACCTCTTTACTCCTTCTGCAGGGTAAAACGTTCCTCAGAACTGAGCAGTGTCCTTGGCTCTGCACACCAGTCTCTAGCAGTAACTATAAACATCCAGTGTTATCAGTCCTAGAAGCAGACACTGTCTGAGAAACTTGCTGTTAATTTCAGCAAGTGCAACTGCTTACAAGAAACTTAGCTGAAAGCAAAAGTACAAACCAGAAAATCACCTTTATACTGGCCTAAACCAGGACATAGGAAAAAGCAGGAACATTTAATGCCATGATACTGTATTCATTTCCATATGGCTGTTCTAAATGATAAATTACTGTATAGAGTACAAATCCTTATTAGCTTTGCCTATAGGTTGGGGATTTACTTAATGTAAAATGTGATATTTTAAACAATTTTATTTTTTAATCTAATCTGACTAGAAAAAAGAGCTACATCTGTACTCCAGGTAAAAAAAAATTCAGAAGTTTTGTGAATCACCACAAGTTTTCAATAACACATTGAAAGTTTTAGAAAAAACAAACAAAGAACTTTAAAAACCTGCAAGCAAATAAATGACCAAAATAAAGAAACAAACCCAATAAAATCCAGACAGGGAGTACAGAAAGCCAGAACATCTTGGCTTACATTTGTGACTTACATCAGTATGTCATTGACTTAGAACATTAGTGTTTGAAAAATGGGTTGAATAACCTGATGAGTAAAGGAAACTTTAGTCAAAACAAAAAAATTCATATCAATTCTAGACATCAGTACTAGAAATGCTTGAGAACAGGCTGCTTAGGTAAGCATCTATCTTGGTTATAACCAGTATCTGTGAGGAAATATGAAATAATGTTCTAAGCTGTTTTTCCAGTCTGTGATTCTGTTTAAGTAAATTTCTTTAGTAGATTTTTTTCCCCCAACTTTCCAAACAAATAATAATGATGAATAACAAGTAGTAGTGAACAAAATTCTTTGACTTCTTATTCCAGCTCACCCAGTTGCATCACTCTTCCTAGTGCAACCCAGGCTGATGGCTTTCTTTTCTTCCAGGGCATATTTCTGGCCAACATTCAACCTGTTGTCCACCAGGACCCCCAGATCTTTTTCTGCTAAACTGCTTTCCATCTGGTTATTCCCCCAGCATGTACTGCTGCATAGGGTTATTTCTCACCAGGTTCTGGGCTTTGCATTTCTATTTGTTGACCTTTTTGAGTTCCTGTTTGCCTCTTTCTCCAGATTGTTGAGGTCCCTCTGGCTGGCAGCACAATCTGGTGAGTCAACCCATCCTCCCAATTTTCTATCATCTCCAAACTTGCCAGGGTTGCACTCTGTCCCCTTGTCTAGGGAGTTAGTGAAGGTATTAGACAGCACTGGACTCAATATCAACCCCTGGTGTACCCCACTTGTCACACAAGCCTCCAGATGGACCCCATGCCCCTGATCCCAACTGTTGAAGCTCAGTAGTTCAGGCACTTTTCAGTCCACCTCATTCACAGTTGACTCACAGGGGTTGTGAGGCTGTGATAATGCATTGTACACGGTTCCAAACCTCAGTGTATCTCCACAGCTCTGTTTAGTGGGGCCCTGCAGGACTGTGTCCTGCACCCAGTGTCACTGTGCACTCTGAGGAGTTACAGAACTCCAGGTACTGTGTTTCCCTCTGGCTGCACCAAGTATTTCATACTGCAATGCAGTTCTTCCTGCACGAGTCATGCACATGTTGCAAGGCTAATGGGTGTATCTCACTGGTTTTAACACGCTTCAGAGAGAATGCTGTATAGTCACTTCTGTAACTGCTTAGATGTGCATCTTTTTTACATGAGGGTGCCTGAAAGAGAAGGCAAATTCAATATATTTCCTTCACACAGCTGAGTTTGTAGCTGTTTGGATGTGAATCAGAGCATGTAAGAGTTGCTGGGGTTTCAGTTTTATTTTTTCTGGCTCTGATTGTAAGCTTGTGGTTTTAATTGCTTCTCTTTTCCTCAGTAATTAATTCTTTCTTTTCCCTTTAGGATGCATGAGTTTCATCTCCTATTTTTAGTGTCCTGTAATATATGTATAGTTTTATCATTTTCAGTGTGCGTACACATTTTGTGATTTTGTCAGATAGGTAAGTCATGTCTTCAGTAAAGGACCTTCAAAGTGCAAAGTAAAACAGAGCAGTAAGTCAGAATCTTGAACTAGTATTCTGCTTACATGGCTGTTGCTTCCTATCCTTCTCTTACTTGGATATGCTGAAGTCCAGGGTGACTAGAGGTACCTGGTAAATTGTTCTTCACAGTTCTAAATCTTCAGTCTCTTCAGCTAGTAAAGCTGGCCACTAAGGCAATAAGTGATGTTGATAATGATTATTATTATTATTATTTATCATTTGAAGGTTGTTAAATGCCAACTATATAACCAACTATAGTTATGCATGTCTTGGTGAAAAAAATGAAATGAATGGATATTTGCTTCCAGATCTAACTAAGCACAGCAATGAGCCAAAGGCCTGGATACACTTGCAATGTGGTTAAAATTCATTAGTTAAATAAGGTATTAAACTTCTGAGCAGGTTTTTGATAATTTGATGTTTGTGTTGGAGTTGCTATAGGAACTCAAACTCCAAGATCTGGCCCCTGTCTCTCAGTTTCCAAAAAAACCTCAGGATAATGCATACTGCTCTGATTGGCTAAGAGAAGAAAAGAGGAGATGGTGGAAGGGAAAAATTAAATTCAGAAAGAAAAGAAAGCTGTAACAACAGTTGGGATCAATGTGAATCCATATCTGTGACTTCTGATCAAGTAGCTGTTCATTACATGGGCTTTCTTCCTCATTGAAATTAGTCAGCTTTGTCTACTCTTGCTGTTCTAGAAGGATTGCAGTGATGCTGCTGTATGTCCTGCTTGCCTGTCTCTTGCAGGTGGTCTTGAGCAGTGTAATTAATCCATTTTGAAATACCCCTTCTGAGCACCCTCACATTTCTGGTTGTCATGGGACGTGATAGTCAGTGGCTCAGACTGGTCAGCCAGTAAGATAGGGCTTGGATCAATTGGGCAGAGACCATTTGGCTGCTGTTTTTACCTCACTGTGGATGGTATTTTAAGGCAGAAATGTTTCTGAACATAATGACTTTTGAAGTTTCATACTTCACGTGGCAATTTGGCAAATGTTCAAAATTATATAAAATGCAAACTGGCTACTATTTCTATTTATGTATATATCAAAACTCCCTTATAGAAAAGAATGGGTTCTGTAGGGTTCTTGTGCTATAGAAACTTCAAAAGTAAGTCCAGTGATAAGGATTACTCTGCTTCTACAAGAGGATTAAATTAAATGCTAAATTTTAAACTGCTATTCAAGATATGATAATAGATGCTGTGACCACTCACTGGAAAATAGCTGTGTTATCATTGCATGCCTGATCTTCACTTCATTAGCACTCTGTCTAGGGTAAAGACTCTTCAGGAATTATTCCTTAGCTTGAGTTACATAAGCCATTGCTTTTTTATTGAATGTTTTTCTGTTGTTCTTGTCAAACTAGCTCAAAATACTTTTCCTGCTGAGATAACAGCCAGCAATAAGTATTTCTTCGGGAGAAGAAATTAATCTTTGTCAAAGATGTAGAGCTATAGAAGGTAATGCAGATCTTGACTCTAGAAAGAGGAACTGTGACTCTCAGCTTTAAGACTTTTTTACCTTTCCAAATGTCAATGTGCTGCAGACAGCTCATACTACCCAAATAGATCTTCCCCAGTGATCTCCAGATGGAGAATGTAGAATATGTTGATAAAGTATAACAATGATTAATTGCATATATATTAGAAGCTTTTCAGTAATGTGTCTTGACTTCTATCATTCAGTTGTGCAGTTTCTCTAAAAAATTGAAACAAAAATGATAGGAAATAGCTGTTGAATGAGGAAAATCTAGAGATGGATGATTTGTTACATCTCACAATTTTATAATTGCATTCTGACATAAGGGCAAACAGAAGTATAAGAATCAGCTTTCTAAGGACACCTCTATCCATGAAAGAGAAATAATTTTTAAACTGAAGGGTACTTCAGTAGTATTCTTAAGTAGACACAGAAGATAAATGAAGTGTTACAGGACACTTTAATTATTAAGGAAACTAAGAAATCCTTGAGGCATCAATTTGCATTGAAGAACAAGAAAACCTTGGGAGAAGGAAGAGAAATGAGTCCCTCAAGAGGCAGAATATTCTTAAGTTGCTCCCTGGAGTGTTATGGCTGATAAATGTCCTGGGAAGTTTCTGAATGATGGTGAGGACAAGATTTGATTTGATGCAGTTTCCAGTTTTACTTTAAAGATATTTGTCTTATATAATTTTGTTTCCAGTTTTGTATTTAAAAATTTCAACAATTGTTTGCTAGAATACTAAGTTAAATTCGTACAAGGTTAAGGTACTTGCACAAAGTTCTCTACAGTCATGCATCTCCTTCTCTGGAAAATGTCACTGAAGTAACTGATGGTAAAGAAAACTTCCCAGGCAGACCAAAGGAGTCCTTGAAATCTTGCAAATATGGATAAGAGGGTATGGAGAATAATGTTGATCTGCAAACATGACTTTGGAAGTGGTGGTGTGAAACACTGGGACATAGAAGTCTCTCTGGTGTTATTTATTAGGTTGAGAGTGGTAATCAAGAAAAATTTCTTACTTGAAAGGGATATCAAGCACTGGAACAAGCTACTCAGAGAAGTTGTTGAGTCACCATCACTGAAGGTATTTGCAAGACAGGTAGATGTGGTGCTGAGGGACAAGATTTAGTGGTGAACTTGGCAGTGCTAGGTTAATGGTTGGGCTTGATGATCTTAAAGGTCTTTTTCATCCTGAGTGATTCTTTGTGGTTTTTTTATGCAGGGTCAGAATCATGAGTCAGCACAGGATTTGTATCACTTGTTACTTCCAAGCACTCGGCAGCATTTGTCTTCTAGAGATATCCTGCACTCAGCTTGCATACTGTGTTAATATGGGATTTATGGTTGTAGATTGTAGAAATAGGTGAGGGCATTTTGAGCAAACATTGAATAATTTCCCTAATGAGTTTTATGGGGGGGAAAAAAAGTAGATTCCATGAAGTTCAGCTTATGGCAGTAAGATAGAAAGGCAGAAGGTTGACTTCTTTAGCATGTAGAATATTTTAGATTAGTGACATTCTTTAAAATTCCCCTAAAATTGTCATCTTTAAATGATCTATGGAATAAATTTTTTTCAGAACAGTATTTTATATGTCTATTTGGTATAATTTGTTCCTCTTTTAACCTCATTAAAATCCAAGGAAATCTTTTTTTATGCCTAAGGGAATAGTTAGTGAAGGACAAAGAAGTGCCTGTCATTTCAATAAAGGAAAGCAAAAGAATCTTGCAGCTCATTTCTGCTGAGATCTAATTGGTATATGGAAGTCTCACGAGTTATCATTGTCAAGAGAATTAAAAGACATTGGCTCATTTAATTAGGATTAATACAGAAGTGTTTCTGACAGAGTGAACCCCAAAAAGTAATTGGAAAAATGTCAATTTGATAAGGGTATGCTAGTGTGAAAGGGTTCTCAGAATGACCATGCTGAAGGATGATAATTGCTGGTCTGCCAAGGACTGATAGAGTGGCAAACACCCCCAGGGAAGTGCTGCTGACCCAGGGCATGAAGTCAGCAGAACAGAGAGGTCAGTCTCATCATCATCATCAAAATCACACCCTTCAGCCAAACACCACTATTCCAGTTTACCCTCCAAATATGAGAAGAGGTCAGTTAAGGGCAGTAGATAGGTGTGAGAAGCATTGTGACTGGATCTCAACTTCTGGGGGATCAATATTTTCTGTCCTGTCACTACAATAGTATCCTATCTCTTTGTGTGGTTTGGACTATGCACATCCTCTGGAGAACCTGTTTTTGACACAACACTAGGACATTCACAAGACTTCTGGTTACCTCCTTCACTTTATTCTTTTTTTTTTTTTTTTCCTTCTTCTTCAACAAAACAGTCTTCTAAAAGATGCTGATGACATCACTGAAGGCATGTTTGTATTTGGTATGGGTATGTTTTGCTGGTAAATGTAACAAATGCTGACTTTTATTGTCAATTCATATCCCTCTTCAAAGGTAGATTATCATTACAGTACTAAAATTCCTTTGTATAAGTGGTTTTTTGGGCTAAAAGTAAATACACAAAGGAACTGTGCATTATTTGTCTTCATTTTTAAAATCTGATTCCATCATTGGAACTAAACTACTAAAGTACTTCTGCAGAATTCAAACATTTTATCTCTTCTGTTTCCTTTAAAATGAACCCATGTATGTTTACCAAATCAATCTTAGAGTACATGTTGGGTCATGTACTGTGGGCTTTTTTCCCCAAAGTCTGATGCTCACAGCTTTCTAACTGGTTTCTGACCTACACCCTGTGCTGTGGGATTAGGATCTCTTTTAAATGAATGCTCACAGCCCAGTTTCTTTGATTTCTCTTTGAACATTCTGTCTAACTGGATCTTGTTCTCTAAGGCATTAACCATTTCTCGTTTGATTTGGTCCTTTGTATCCAGAGCTTTGATTTGGCCTTGCTTTCTTAAGGTTGGTCTCTTACTTCTTTGCACAAGGCTTCTGTCTTGGACCTTTGCCTGGGCTTGCTGTGTCCATAGCATCCCACTCCTGATGTGACAGTGTGTGTGTTCCTGTTGTCACACCCCAAGGCAAGTTGTAAGTCTGTCATTCTAATGAACACTGGTGATACTTACCCCAGATTTTCTTTGTGTGTTGTTTCTCAGCACAAATAACTTCTTAGGCCATTTATCCTAACATTTGATTCCTTTCTATTGTTTTTAAAAGTTAAAAACACCAAAGGCATGTCTTGAAGGCATTCCTGCTCTCCCTTTGGGAAGCAATGATTTGCTAAGAGCCATCCATGCATTTGATTTTGCTCAAGATACAATGCACAATGTCTTGTTTAATGGTCAAGAAAATACAAAGAATGACAGACTCAGAGACCTAAGAAAAGCCCTGTGTAAGAGAAATGTACTATTTTTCAGCTGGTAAGACCCAATTTTTTTTTTAATTATTATTTTTATTATTATTATTTTTATTTTTTCCTTATTACAGCATTACCATATATTTCAACACTGCTGAAGAAGCAATTTAGCATGTTCTGAAATGCACAGTGGTTTATGCAAGGATCTATAATGCATTGGATTATTTTACTTCCTCATTTGGAATCAAAATCCTGTATATTTTGTTTGTAGTATATGTAGGCTACTTGTATAGAAAGAATACTCCAAGAAATTCAAATATTTACTCTTTTGGCAGTGTGATGATCTGTCACTTGTCAGCTCAGGGAGCCATTTTATGAATTTGCAACAATTTTATCTGTAATACTTCAGTTGGCAAGAAGTCTTGCTGGGCCTCATTATGATTCCTTTGTGTGTCACCTTGTCATCTTAGAGTATCACATAATAATGCAGCTCTCCGTGGTCTTTTCCCATGACAGCCAGCTGAAAACTCCTTTCATCTGAAACATGACTTCTGCAGTGCAAATGGTCACCTTAGTAAGCAAAACATTTTGTATTTCCTTCAACATCTGCTTTGTTTTCTATAAATTTAAAAATGGTTTTATGATTTTTCTAGGAAAGTACCCTAGGTAGCACTTGGTGAAATGCTTAAACTATGAAACAGTATTTGTTAGGGTCTGAGGTAACATTAAAATTTATTTTTGTGATATTTTTGGATCCATGAAATACAGTCCAGCCATAGAAGGGCTGGGTGCAGACCTTATTTGACAATTGACACAGGCAGAATTATAGAGCCAGGCAGAAGAGGGAGAAAGGAAAAGAAGATACGAGAGAGAGAGAGAGAAAAGTGGGGAAAAAGGGTAAGAAAGTGGGAGGAAAGAATGAGAGAGAAAAGTCACCACCAGGGGTGCAGCTGCCCAGCGAGTTTCTTCAAGATGCCGCTGATCCTGGAGAGGGTCTGATGCGAGATGGTGGTGGGTCAGGAGACCACAAAACAGCCCCAGGATGGACAGCCATCCATACCCCTGAGTTCCTGTTGTTCCAAAGGGGCAGCTCTCAGTCAGCTGCCACAGCAGCCAGGGTCACTGGCATCAGAGCCATTGCAGACAGGCTGCCTGGAGGGGGGGAGCTTCCGCAGAAGGATGCAGTCCCCCCGCCACTCATCAGTTCTTATCTCCTGCCAGGCATCCCCCCTGTTCTGCTTCGGCCCAGGCCAGGTCCATTACCATCAGAGCCATTGCAGACAGGTTTGCCTGGAGGGGGGGCTGCCAGCACACAGTCTGATCTCTTCCCAGGCACCACTCCCCACTCTGTTCCAGCCCCCTTACCCAGGTACATCAGCATCAGTACAATCAAGGTGGCTTCCTCCACCCTGGCCAGGGGAACTGTGCCTGGAGGGATGTCCCAGCCCTCAGAAAAGGGGAGCAGTCTCCACCCAGCCCTTAGTTCTTAGTTCTTATCTCTTTCCTGGGTGTCACCCCTGCTCAGCTCTGGCCAGGCCAGGTCCTCCACCCTAGCCAGGGCTGTTCATTTTAAATAGCTCATTTGAGACAATTCCAAATCAGTGAGGTCAGACTCTCATAGTAATTTAAGTGAATTAATTTACATTTGACTGCTAAAACAATCTTATTGAGCAATACAAGCTGGTACACACTCTGTATGGGCTCTGGCCTTGTGTGAAAGGGAAGGGGAGAAATGTCTGATCTCTGCTCACATCAGGACTGACCTGTAGTTGCACATAAAGCCTGAATATTCCACATCCAGTCTGTTGGGGTTTAGGTTTTGGGGCAGTTCAGACAATATGGTGAAGGACCTGAGAGAGACAAGAGAGTTCCAGGAACTGTCCTCCTACAAGCACTACAGTGTTAAGTGCTTCAAGGACAGGTTGGGTTTCCACGCCAACACAGGACAGAGGAGCAGTGATGATTGTGTTGGTAGTAGTACAGTTCCAATTCCTAGACCTTCTTCTGCATGTAGAAGGTGCCAATTATTCCAAATTACCTCAAAGTACAGAGGAGGGAGTGTTGTTACCTTAGTGTAGCAGAGAGTAAAGCTTCCCAAATGCACAGGGCTGTGTAAGTCCCCTGAGTACTCTGAGCTCCCACCTGCCTGCCTGGGAGCCCCAGGGAAGGACAAGAAGTCAGTTTAAAGTATCGTGTAGCCTAATGTGAAATCTAGGCCTTGAAATACTACTTCTGTATATGCATACGTACATGCATAATTATTCTTATGGGCAAGGATTTGTTGGATCAGAATTATGAACTGCAGGTGTAGGTTTGTAGCTGGGGAAGGCCAATCTGTTATTCCCAAGCCTAAATATGTTAATAATGTGATTTTTTTTTTTTTTTAATTTGTTTTCATCAACATGTAAAGATGCCAGTGCATAATTTGCAAGTAATGCATAACAGATGGTCTTCATCTTTTAAATTGCTCGAGGCTGGAACATCATTATATTTTTATATAAGGGGTTGATAGCTAGGGAGAAAGGAAGCCTTATTTGGTTAGGAAATGCATCTCCAGAAAAAAACTAAATTGCATTTAATGTGGCTACTTGAAGCCAGTAATATATGAAACAAAAGACAACATTAATAAGTAGGTTATTTATGCACATATTTTTGGTGGAAAAGAGAGAAGTTTTGGAATTGTTATTCATTTGTAATGCTCAATGGAAAGTAAAAGGTGTGATTTTTAGAGAACCTTTGTACTTCTTACTTGTTAAGGCTTTACTGAAGGTTGAATAGACAGAATATTCTCATCAAAGATAAATAGAATAAACTCATGCAGGTTTTAGGAGAGATGTGCCATAGCATGGTTGTATTAATGAAGAGCAGTTAAATAATTTTTTTTTTGCATACCCCATAAAAACACCCCAACATAATCCCAGCTACCAGAAGCCTCATCAATTACATTACCTTCTCTCAACTACATAGATTTTCCAAAAAAGCAATTTTGGTAATTTGTCAACCAAAAATTAGGACATCAAGGAGGAAAGAATAATGGGTTCTATTCTCTCTCCTCCTGTGCATCAGAACTTTGCTGTAAGTGTTTCTCTATCACATATGTGAATCTGTTCTATTGAGACACAGGAGATGACTAGAAGAGAGGGACAATTTGACATCACTTTCCCACTCTGCAGTCAGGGACCACCAGGCACTGATATGAAATAGCTACTGGATCAGGAAAACCCAAAATGACAGAGAAAAGCAGTTTGCTGAAGTCATCTGTAAGTTTCATCTTAATGATTTGAGTATTTTCTCAGGGAGACCCAAAGAGTTGTTCTTCTAAGTCTATTGCTAGATAAAAGAATAATTTAAAAAATAATAAAACATTAGATAAGCAGATAAGAAAACAAGGCATTTTTTCAATATATTTTTTCTGTATTTCAGCTCAAGTTTGGGCCCTGTTATTAGTGATAATTTGGTTCTATGCTGTTTCTGAAAACTGCAAAATAGTCATTAAGTTGGTACACCTCTTCTTATACTCTCTTAAGATCAAGATGGTATATGTAAATATATTAGGTATATATACACACATATATTTCCAAAAGTTATTATGGTTTTTATTGTGTAAATAATGAACAACATCGTAAGGCTAGAAGTTTTCAAAGATAATGAGTTTCAGTCTCATGGAACTTCATTGAGTTGAGCACCAAACTCTCTTACATCTGTTCTTATACATTAAAACCTGACTGACCAAATGGACCATAAAGAACTTGGACTGTTACAGTGAATTATTCCAATCAAGCAGAATCCTTGAATACTCATTAGATTTGATACAGTCTGCACAAAACTCTATCTGTTATCAATTGCCTAAATAAAGTTGCAGATTTAAATGGTGGGTTCTAATAAAGGCAAAAGAGACATTTATAGACATTTTAATGAATTTATTTAGGTAGGTGATATTTTCTCCAGAATTGAGTTGTTGCCCACAGTAGAGAGAGGCTCAACTAACCCTGCATATAAAGCTTGAAACACTGTATTGACTTCTGTGGCCCCTCAGAGTCCTTTTCACTCTCAAACAATATGCAGATAAATTTCAAATTCCATACATGTATAACTGTTTTCCATTTGGTGCCTCCGGAGTTAACCTGGGAGAAGAAAAATAACTGAATTCCTTCAGATCATGACTGTACTAGAGGGTTCAATGACAGTAGTATGTTAATTGATGATATTAGAATTGGGAGCTGTAACTCCTGATTTTATGTTGTGTAAACTAGGGCAAAATCAGGTCCACGGACTGTGTCTGGGTCCCACTGTTTGAAGCATCTGGTGCCAGCTTTAGTTCAAGACAAGGTTCTGATGCACATCATCTAGTGAGACTGCTTTGATTTGGTGAACTCAGCCTGCGTGTTCTTGTGACAGGAGATATTTGATAGAAGATATGACAGATGATATCTGAGACACATACCAGGGGGTTGGGTTTTATCAGGATGTCAGCTACATCCTCATCAATTATGAGGTGTCATGTAAGGGTTAACACGGACCTGTGTGCTTCACAGAGTGCACAGATGAAAAAGCAGTGTCACAGGTGCATCAAGGGTTTAAATAAACACTGCCCTTCAAAAAAACACCTCCCAGTCTGGCTCTTGCAAGTTGCAGTTATTCCGCAAAACAAACCATGCACAAGCTGTTGCCCTTTCAGCCTAAGGCAGAATTGGATGAATTAAGAAGTGATTGTGGTGATGAACAGAATCCTTGCTTTCCCAGAGCTCAGAGAGAGCACAACACAGTACAATGCATATTCTCCTCAAGTGCACAGGTAATGAACCCTGAAGGAGGAAGAAAATATAAGCAGATATTCAGTGGTTAGGTATGCCCATAAGAGAGTGCCAGCTGTGTGAATTGTGTGGTAGTTTTGTGCTCTGCATTACTGTGTACTTGATAGGGAGAGGAGATAAAACCTAAATTACTTGTTGCCTGAGGCAATTCTGCTAAGCTCCCTATCAAGTGAAAATTCAGGACAATATTGGCATTGTTGTTCTTGTGCTTTAAATGTGATGAAATATATTCACCCCTCAGGGTTTCTTTGTGGCAGACAAAGTCACTTCAGTATTTTGATTGAAGCTGATGATGCACTGTAAGCAGCCATTTTAATGGGTCTGAGGATTTTAACATGTAGCTCTTTCCCATATTGTTTATTCTTTTCCATTTAATATTTATCTATATTCAGTATATAGATATTCCCTGATTTTACCCAGGAGGGGAAAAATGTTTTCACAGTAACTAATGGTCCTCTTTTCTTCTTTTTCTTTTTTTTTGTTTTAAGTTGTAGTTAAAATGATATTTCCCTCACCCTTAAATCATGACAAGGACAGATATTGACAATAGATATTGAGAAAGAAAATTACTGGAAAAAGACAAAAATATCAAGAAAAATAAGAACATTTGTCAAAAAAAGGTCAACTGTCTCTTCCAGTTTTGATCATAACTCAAAAAGCTGGATTCTAGAGAGTAATGAAAGATGTATAGGAAACCTACTGTTAAGAATACTGTATGCACCCAACAAGGCTGCTGCGTGATGGGGAGGCAGGTGAATGGACTTGATATTGCAAGATGCACCCTCTGAAGCACTGCAATTGGAGGGGAAGCTGGAATGATCATGAACATTGGGGTGCAGCAAAATCTCAAATAATTTCATAGAGTTAAGAAAGTAGTTGTCTCATCATGCCTTTTGTCAGGATAGGATACCTATCCCTAGTAGGGAAGAATATGGATACAACCTGAAGGGTAATTTTTACTTTTTCGCTTCTGCTGAAATGAAGACCCAGCCTCAAATTTCTTAATATTTATCCACAGCAAGTGACAAGAGAAAACTAGGTTGTCCAGTCACCTTGAAGTTGGCTGCTCCTAAACTGCTTGATTTATCCTTTGGGACTTTACAACCTCTGGGACAGTTCATTAATGTCATCAAAAATGTTTGCTTATTCTCTTCCTTTTTATACCATAGCTGGTTTCAGCCTATTTCAAGAAAAGATTCATGAGAGGATTTCTGTCATCATGTCTGCGTCCAGTTTGAATGCAGCAGCTGAAAAGCTGAAGCAGACTGAACAAAGAGATGTAGTTAGTTACAAGTGCTGTGCCTTTTCTCCTGCCAAGCTTGGCAGCTGACTGCTGATTAAACATTGCAGTCCTTACCCCAGGAAGCTCTGAGTCAGGCCAGAATTAAGAAAAATCTTCATAGCAGCAGGAACTTCAGAACTTTGCTTTACAACTGGGAAATGCTGGGCATTTAACAAAAAACCTAACCAAACAACCAGAAAACAAATAAACAAAACCCAAACCAAAAACCCCCAAAACAACCAAACCAAAAAACCAGGAAAAAATAAACAAGCAAAAAACAAAGAAGAAAAAAAAAAAAACAACCACCCAAACCAAGCAAAAATGCCAAAAACCAAAATGAAAACCCCAAAATAAAATACAAATACATGGCACAGTTTCTAAAGTTCAACATAGGAAGCCAACTTTGGCAGGCAGATCTCTCTTTCTGACTGATACATTAGTGTACAATTGGTTGCTGTGATGCCTCTTATTTAGGATAGTCAAGTTTTTCTACCTTGAGAGAAAGATCCTTCTAAGGGAGTTGGTCTGCTTGGATCTCATTGCCTAAATGACACCTAAATAAAATGGAAATTTCTTCTCCCTGCATTCAATATCTAGGATATTTTCACTATGAATTAGTACAAAAAAGCAATATAGAAAAGAAGATTAAAATGCATTTTTCTCTATCTTACATTGATTAATGTTTTTAAAAGGTGCAATAACAACAAAATAAATGGAAATGACTGATAAAAATGAGGGACAAAAGTGATATTTCTCTATCGGCAACAAGAGTATCAGCATTGTAGCAAATGAAAAATATTGCTTCTATAAACATAACAGAATGTGGAAAGACACATAAAAACAGCACTCTAGGGTACATTCAAAATTTCATTTTTTATTCACCAGGGAAGATTTCTTTTTCTCTTCCTAATGAAAATACATGTTAGTATTGGCAAAAACGGGAATTATTGCAATAGTGAGGAAAAAAAATCTTATTTTAATCAGAACCCCTCACTCTAATAAGAAAATGCTTCACATAGTAGAATACCTCCTCTTTTACCTGCAGTACTGGGTTTTATAGGACTTTGTGGTCACTGTCAGAAAAAGGACTTCCAACACATTTTTATCTTAAAATGAATATGCCTCAGATCAATATGCACATAACCAGTGAACAGACAGCTGATCCACCTGGTTGTGTGGCCAAATGAGTAAAGAAAAAGAATTCCAGCCCATGTCATGAAAGGTTTGTTTAGAAAGATTTCTTGCTGGAGAGAGATTCAAGGCTCTAGGATCATATGAAAGAATAAGCAGAGAAAAATATTTCTTTAGTCAAGATAGCTGCTGAGTTTCCAAAGATATATCAAATAAAGGAATAGAGATTCAAAGTAACTGTTTGTAGATAGCAAACATTTTTCAAACACTTTGGTCAAAATCTTTTGGTCTGAAGAGGAATTCATGATTCAAATGGAGTGATAATCAAACACCCCTGTGTATGGGAAACCCAGGAGCAGAGTCTCTGCAAGGTTTGGCACAGTGTGGTGTATAATTATCTAAGGTGAGAATACATTAGAATAAATATTCTGATGGTGTCAGATGAAAAGATCCAGTCTAGAAGGAGTGCAGAACGTTGGACAAAATCTGATGCACATTGGGTCTGTTTTACCTAGTCTAGACCAGGTATTAAGTCTGCTGTGCTCCTTCATTGTGAAGTTCCAGCTTAATTCTTCAAGTATTGGGAATATGAATCCTGTTTCCTTCAGATGCATTCGAGGAACCTGATTTGGAGATGTGTTCCCCACTGCTGGTTTACTGCTAGGTGTGGGGAGTGGAACATTGTTCTAGATTTTCAATATCCAATTTTAGGTGGGAAAATTACTGCATGTTGAAACAACAAGTGAACAAGCTTGGTGTGCATTTTTAATTGGAGCTTCATCTTTGTTCAGCTTTGCTTTCTGGATATTGTTCTTATTGACTGATTCAATAAATCTGCATCTAAAATCAATAGCCATGCCCTTCCAAGCACTCTTTTCTGGGAAAATAAGGAAGGAAAAAAAAATACTTGTCCAGTGTATTTTCACTTCATTTTATTGTCTCTGACAGAGCACAGCAGGGAAAAAATGAGTAAAAATAATAATAATAAAATAAAAGGAGGAACAGCATTTATTTGAGCTTTTGGAGTGTTGTCTTAGCAAATGTATCTTAACAGCACTTACTGGATGATGGGGTGCTTTGCTTTTGCTTTTTGTCCATGTCCACGGTGGCTAGTAAGGGACTAAAGGTTTACAGGGACTACCTTAATTGTGGATTGGTGGGAAAAAAAGCTGATATTATCTTTATTAAGCTCCTTACAAAGAGGGAGAACTTTTCACCTTTTCTGCCTGGGTCTTCAGAGGTCTATGAACTGCCCAAAGACAAAAAATGTGTGTAATCCAAGAAACCAGTGACAAATGTCTCTGTTTTCATTCTAAAGCATTGTTCCCAGATCTCAGAAAGGCTACACACTGGGGTTTTATTTTCTTTTTTTTTTCTTTTTTATCTATATGTCTGATGATCAGTGTTTTCTCATAGGTAAATAATTGGAATCTATGAACTGAAGAGCTGAGCAGTTAGGTATGCGTGCTCTGATCCAGTGTATACATGTGCTTCTCTGTTCCTCCCTCTCTATCATGTTACTTTCCATTTTCTCTTGGTTTACTTTTGTCAGTGTAAGCTACCAGAAAAAAGCACCAGTGATCACAATCTTTAAATCCTGGCAGTTGAACAAAATAATAATACATGATGGTTCTTTTTAATTTCCCTTCTGATTTCTCAGGCTTAGCATTTGTACTTTCTGTTAATCTCTCCAGGACCACCAGAAGCAGCAAATAACTTGTAAGTTCTTGCTTTATTGTGGGAGAAATGTTAATTCTGAGAGTGACAGCTGGGAGTGTGCTAGAAGAGCAGCAAGCATGAATAAAGTAAATAAAGTAAGCTGAAGACATTGCTGACAACTAATTAAGAACTTAAGTGAAGCACAACAAAACTAAAGGCAATTTTAACCATCATGCTGGATTTTCAAGTATGTGTAGCTCTCTTATTTTAACATTAAAAAAAAAATATATCTACAAGCTGAATGTTGATTAATTTTTCACCTCAAAACTCCTTTTAAAAAAAAAAAAAAAGGTGGAAGACTCAGTATCTGTGAATCAGCAGCAGCCCCAAAATGCCAGATAGATCAATGCTAAATCACAGAGGGTTTTAATGTCATTGTGCTAAGTGACTTATATTGGAAGTCAGCTGGACCTAATTGCAAATTTAGGGGTAAATCCTTGATTTGTCTTGCTCTTGGTCTATTATTGGTATCAGCTACTCAATTCCTTCCATCCAAAATAACTTTTTGGAATTTTTTTTCCCCTGTTTTTCCAGGACTAGTGGCTAGATATATAGAACTCTCTTCTGTGGAGCTTTTATCAGTTCCTGCATGAAAATCCATCTGTACTAATTTCAAATAACCTCCTTTTGACCAGAAAAATATTTCAGAAGAGAAAGGAAGAGAAGACTTACTTTCTCTGAAAAGAATTTTCCTGTAATTGTTTTCACTTTGGGACAGTGCTCTGAAGTGACAGAGGGATTTAATTTTACTGATAAAAGTATAGAGAACATCTACAGTTAATTCTAATAAGAACCTGTAGTCTATTGATGACAGATAAATATCAAATAACCTGTAGCATGGCTTGCATTATTACTGAGTGGATTACAGATAATATTAAAGGATAAAATATTAAACTGTTTCATTAGTTCTGTCTCTCTGTTTCCAGTTTTAACTTAGTCAGAATTGATGAATTTAACAGGATTACTATTGACTGATTGTTGTTATTGGAACACCACCATGTTATAAGTCTAATTTGCAGTTGTTTTGATTGTTTTAGTTGACTTAGTGTTGTGCTGCAATAAAGGCTGCTTTCAGTTCTTGTAAAATACTGAAATAACTCAGCTGGTGCAACAGTAAAAAGAGAAGAATCTTCCAAGCAAGTCATGTTCCTCTTTACGTTAAAGCCTGGAGTGCCAGCTTTACTATGTGAGCATAGGATGATCATATCCTTAAAAAAGCCAAAACAAATTGTGAGTGCATTACTGATTCCTAACAGCTGTGATTTCAGGTAAATGTGACTGGTCTGTGCTTTAAACACTGTTCTCATAGATCTTTATACTTTTCCTGTGAAACCTGATCGAATTATATTCTTGCATGTTTTCTTACTACTCTTTCTGAAAAGTAGGAGAAGGGAAAATTTGGTCTGATTTAGCTTGTGCTTACAGCTGGACAGGATTGGATACAGCAATTTGAAAGCTGATAATTCAGACTCACATCTGAAGGAAACAAGTTACCTTAGCACCTACATCTGTAACACAGTATAGAACTCTGGGAACTTTCCTCATCAGTTTTTATATTTTGTAGATCTGGTTTGAATACTATTTTATTTTTTTTTCTTAATGGAAACAAACATTGCTGTCATAAGAAATATGTGAATTTCAGAAAAAAAAGTATATTTATGAAGCACTCTTGGTGCAGTTCATAAAGAAGAACCATGGAGTTACAAAGTTTTCTATACACCAAGGTCACTACAACTATGTGGTGTGGATGGAAACTTTGGAGAAGCAGTTGGCACTGTAAACCATCAAAGAATGTGGAGCAGTAAACAAGAGTGAGAAAAATTGAACATACAATAAAGATTAGAGCAGGTATAGAATATGAATAGAAGACGTTAGGATGTGATGAAAGTTGGAGTATAGCATGATGAGAGAGGATCTGTCTCATATAGAAGCAATAGAGTAAACAGCTGCATTTTTAGAGCACAGTCAGGATGGAAGGAAAACTGTGATTTGGGGGTTTTGAATAGTCTGTACATGATGGAGAAGTAATACATGTAATAGTAATAATAGTGATTTTTTTGTTGCCTGGCTTTGAAACTTAAAACTTTGAAACTTAAAAGGGGGAGAAAACTGGTTTGCTCATTCTAGCTGTATCCCTTTTCTAAACTGCCTTTGAGTCCTCCCATTCCTAACAAGAGACAGCTAGAGTTTCATAGTTATGATAATTAAAATCTTGTAACATTCAAACTGAATATAGTCATGGCACAACTGTGTCCATTCTATAATGTCTCTTTGTAACATATGATGTGCCACAGGTTATCTCAATGGAATGTCTAGTGAGGAAGTCAACAAATCAAATCAAGGGATATTAGCTGATGCCATAAAAGTTTAACTACACAGGAAGAAAATGGCAAGTGTGTCTTTGCTTTTACTGGCCCCCAAAAAAGAGTATTGTAATTGGCTGCATTATTATTAGAGTTCTGTTAACTGTATATAGTGTTGCAGGATTCTCTTTCCAAAGAGAAATTTTCAGGGTATTAGATTGTGAAAAAAGGAACTACTGCCTTTGGTTTTGGTTCATAAATCTCTGACAGAAAGACATGTTCCTCATGAATTAGAAGCCACGACAGGAGTGGGAATAATGGGTTTTTGTTGTTTGTTGGGGTTGTTTGTTTTTTGTTTCTTTGAAAATAAGTAACTAATGCTAAAAGGTACTAATTTCTTTAATAATTTTTGTGTAGTTCTGATACAGTTGTTGGAATCTTTTTACCTAATTTTCATGTATTGTAAATTATTTTTGATTATTTTTGAAAATTCCAGGATATTCCCGAGGAGCAAATGCCAACATTTTGATAAAGTGCATCTGTGACCCAGAAAAGATGAAATCAAATAATCTTTAAGATTGAACATGATTTGACAAGATGCTTTGCTGGTGAACTTTCAGTAGGATGGTTCTGCCTTGCTGAAGCAGAAAACTTTTGTATTCAGAAGGTCACAGCAGTGAATTTCATCAGGGTCTCATGTCCCTGGTAGTAATAGAAGGGGCATGCTGTTCCCAGGAACTGATGATTTTTGGATAAAAGTTTCTCCAAGGGTACAGAAAGTAGCAAAGAAGAGTGACAGAAATTGCCCTGGGCAGAACCCAGGAACTTGTCATGTTTTGGAAAAAAATGTGGAGAAATGTCTGTATAGCCTTTGGGATGCTGCAGCCATAGGGACAGATGTGACTGCAGAATGAACTGGAGTTCTCAGCTGCTTGGGAAAATTACAGTATGCTTCCTGTGTCAATATAGAGGTGGAAAAGATATTTGATATTACTTTATTACTCACTGTATATTAAATATTTTAAAATAGTTTCTTAATCTGTGAGTTTTCAGCACATTACTTGTAATTTATATAAATATAGTAATTAATTTACTAGGTATCTTTGACAAACAGTATAGTAATTATCTGCTATGATTTTCCTCAGCCATGAGTTACCAGTGATGCAAAACTGGGCAGCCAAACAAGGTGATATTCTTGCTGTAAGCTAAATGAGAGGGTTATTACATTTTCAATCAAAAGAACCCAAAGCATTTAGCTCAGCAGAGAATTTTCATATTCCATTATTCCTGTGGATAACTCAGAATATTTTAAGACAGGGAAATATTTTCAGATACTAAACAACAAATAGCAGTATTCACAAGCATTAAGTGAAAGGCAGTTTACTGCTTGGAGGTAAACACTCTGCTCCCACAAGGGGATCTATTATGCAGATCGATCTACTGAAGATTTAATTTTCACTAAAATTCTAAACATTTTAAAATATTCTCCGAGCAGTTTCTGTTATCAATTTAATAGAGATAAAAAGAATTTTGCTACTCTGTTTTGCCAGGATTTTTACATAATTTCCTGTGAGTGCTATTTCGTGATCACGCAGATGTTACTCCTTTTACAGCAGATAATCATAGCAAGTCCAGTTCTCTTTAAAATTTTCAAGACAGATACAGGAGGGAGATGGGACTTGGAAAGAAGGATGTCTTGCTAATAGTAGGATATATTGCACTGTAGCCAATGCACTCAGCAAAGGAAATGGTACATTGCATGAATCTGGGAGTGGGAGAGAGGTTTCCAGTAGGTTTCCTCTAAAGAAAAGGGAATTTCTTAGAGATGGATTATGACAAAATCTTTATTTATTTGGGGTTGAAGTCAGTAGTATGAAGAAAAGCGTCTGACCAGCAAACAGCGGATATCCATCACAGTGAAAGTTAGTTTTATACTTTGATACCCGTATTAATAATACTTACTGCTATTTTATTTATGAAAAATATGAGGAATCTTAGGATTTTTTTCAGCTGCAGTATCTGTGGTTCAGCATCAACATAAAAGTTATAGAATATACCTCAAAAGAGACCATTAAAATGAGTTCAAAATTTAGTTGTACACTATACTAAAAAGAGTGACTAAAATGGGCATGAAACCAGATGTGGCTGTTGGTGTTCTATGTGGGACTGAACTCCTTTCTTGTGCTGTTACCTCTGGAAACTTGAGAGAATCTTGACTGTGATTTAGAGCCATTTTATCCAGTACCTTAACAACTCAAAAATAGATTCTTTCTTTTTCAATGACTGATTTTGCCAAAAGGGAACCACTCTCTGCTTTCTGGCAACAGCTTTTAGCTGCAATCCAGGACTAAACACTTGTGTAAATTTTTTTCCAAATATAATCTATTTGAAAAACTTTAAGATCCTATAGATTTGGTTTGGTTGTTTACACTGGTATTGGCCTAAGCTATATGCAGCCTGTTGGATCACAGACGTTTCATTGGCATTCACCTGTCTTGCCTGCTTTTAGTATCTGTAGCTATCCATCAGGCAGCTGTGTGCTGAAAAGCAGTTCCATTTTGAAGAGCTGTACAGTGAAATTCAGCAGCTTTTCTTGTTGTTCTTACTGCCACCAGCATAACAGCTGTATAAATAGAGCAGTGTTCCTTCAAGTAGGAAGACCTGAAAACAGACACTGAAGTTCAAGTTCAAAGAAACAAGAGATTCACTAGAAAAAAAAAAAGAAGAAATGTAATCAAAATCATGCATCTTTGTCCACTTCTTGTGGTTAGTATTAGGATCATCTGACAAAGACAAATTCCTATTAAATATGCAGATGATCAAGAATTTTATGATTTCTTAGTGCTTAATTCATGAGTCAAATCTAAGCAACAGTAAATGCACCATCTGGATAGTTAATGATTATAATATTTCCAAGTTCTGTTGCCATGTGTCACAGAGTATGTTTTTGTCATATACATCCCTTAGCCAGTATTAAAGTTGACCAGTTGTGGGGTTATTTAGAACTTCATTTTGGTGAGGAAACTTACAGATAATGTTCACTTCTTGCAGAAAATGTAAGGCTGTCCCTCCTCTGCGCATTGAAAACATTTCAATATGTTTTTTGGTTTTTTTTTTATCTTCTAAAAACTATTGAAAAACTGAGAAAATAACTGAGCTTTATATGAATCTTTTTGAAAACTCTGGAGATGAGATATGATGGTTTATGTCCCATTGTGTGGTGTTCATTTAGTCTAATAGCAATGATCTTGCTAATTTCCTAGCAGGAAAGGATAGTTTGTAATATCCCTGAGAGCAGGCCATGCAGAGCAGGATCAGTTTTGATGTATTTTCTTTAGCCATAGGATGGGACCATTTCTGATGGGAACCAATGGGAAGCAGTGTAAGCAGGGTGACTTGCATCTGTACCATCTACTGGCAACATCTATTTCACACCTCACACGTGACAACATCAAATGGAAAAGAAGCTCTGTGACTTTGGGATGCTGCATCCAGGGTTGTATGATTCCCACTTAAATCTTCTTTAGAAACTCAACTAAAGAGAGCAAATAAATTGAAGTGGTTGGAACCACAGGTAAAAGGTGGCGTGAAGAAGTAGATGGAAGGTTTAACCTAGAGACAGTTTGCATTTAAAGATTAAATTAATTTCTGTAAGCATGCCATTTATTTTATTTTGGAGAATGATATTCGGAGTTGAATAACCTCCAGACCTCACAGAATTATTTTGAGAGTCAATAATTTCATTTAACTTTCCCTGATCTTTCTTTATGAACTGTTTGTGATGTATTTACAGTGCATTTTTGCTGCTCTGTAGACATTAAACTGTGATTTGTGTAAAGAGTATGTATTTTAGATTACCTGCACACTTGGGATTCTGTTGGTCTCTGCTGGTTACTTGTTTGTGTGTGTTGCAAATGAAAATTGCTTTCCTTCTCTTCATACAGTTGCCAATATTTTTTTTTACTGGTGCAGTGTATCAGTCTAATAATTCAGGGAGTTATGTGCCTGAGGATTAAAGAGAAAGAAATAGAGAAAAAGGTGTGATGCTTTATGTAATTTTAGTTAGTTAAAGGGCTTGCTGTGTCATTTCAGACCCATTAATTTACTTTGTGTGGCAGCTCCTAGGCACTGAGCTTTTGTTTGGCTCTGAAAGGTTATGAGGATAAGAAAATAAAGGACCCTTTCTGCTTTTCAACTGTAATTTTCTAAGTTTCAACTAAGCCAACTTTATGAAACATTTGAGTTAACTTTTTATAGTGCGAAAAAGGTCACATGTGACTAGTGATGGAATAACAGGAGTTATTATCACAGTTTAAAGAGGTAATTAAAATAGTGACTTTCTCAAGCCCATTGGCAGTTTACTGCTACCTACAGTGGCAGTAAAAGTGTATTTGCCACCAGCATACATTTTTAACGTGAGAGATTAAGCCTGTATTCCCGTGGCCTATGTCTGATTTTGGTAATACATTTCAAGCCAAAGGAGGAAAATGTGATAACTTTCTCATTTTTAATATACATTTTTGCCAAGGCCAATGCAGATGTTTAAAATACAGTGCTGTGTGCTTTTGTTGTTTCTTTAAGGGTATTTATAATTTCCTGCAGTAGTAAATGTTCAATCTCTTACTCATCAATCCTTTTCGTAAGTGAATCCTCTGAGTTTCAATCATCAGTATACCTGATATTTTCAGCTACGATTATAATCTGAAAGCAGTAATTTTCAAGAAAATTCTTTAGCTTTTGACAGTAACTAAGGTCTGAACATGATAAACATTTATTGCCTCTCCTGCATCTATGAACTTCAATTAGAAGTATGTAAAACCATGAAGAACTGTGTTGCTGCATGAGGTCCTCTTATTATGTACTAGATTCTACAGATAGGAACACACATTCTGAAGTGTGTCACAACACAGTGATAATTAAAAAACAAATTTTGAAAGCCTGAAACACAGTAGCATTCAGGAGGTAGAACTGAATATCATCAGATGTGGTATTGGCTGAAAAAATAATTAAGGTGGCTGACTCACTGGACAAAATAGATGCTAATTGAGAATGTCAGCTTTCTGTGAGATTTCAACTCTTTAGTTGTTTTTATAGCTTGCATGCTTGATTTTGCAGGCCTCTGAAGAGATTAGCTAAATGAAAGCCAAAGTGAATGAAGTCTCTGGAAGTACTCTTATGTGTCTGTACATCCCAGACTTGTATAATAGACAGTTTCACAAACAATCTTTTTTTTCTTCTTTCCCCTTAAGGGAGAGATGTTGTTCAAATCTGTGTGGGGAATCTAGCTTTTCCAATTAAAACTGTCTGTCTTTGTGTTTACTCCAAACTATCTGACAGCTAGCCTGAGACTTCCACTGCTTTGAATGATTTTACCAGTTCCAGAGGTAACCCCTTTGCCTTTAACGTGAGAAGGCCTGACAGAGCCTTTCAAAATCTCAGATGCCCTTGGAATCACCAGTGTGTATTTCCCTCTGCATAATGACATGCACTGCACAGGTTTACATTTAAGTGAGAAAATCAGAGGTTGCCATATATTCACGAAAATAAGGATCAGAAGCAGGGATGGAGGCTGCCAGCAGCAGTAGCAATATTATGCTATTGCAGCAGGCATGTGGGGATATGCTTTTACACGTACATATATGTATATGTTTTTAATATATATATGTATCATTATAGGATCCCCATTTCTTAGCTTACAGGCTCTTTGGTTCCTTCTTTTCCTTCTTAGGAGGTTTTTTTATCTGGCCAAGTGGCCTTACATATGTTCAGGATTCAAAATATCCCAGCAAGTTTCCCCTGGGCAGCTACAGAGCATCCAAAAGGAGCAGTGTAGCAGTACCTGTCTGGGGAGAATGGCAAAGGTTGCTGACCCACAGGACAAGAAGCCTTCCATCACATCTACTTCTCAGCTGTACTCAGTTGAACCCAGGGACACCCAACTTATCACCTTTATAATTTATAGATGTTTTTGTTGTATATTTCATTTTCCAAATCTATACTTGACTATTAATGTGTCTAATTCTTGAGTTTGATTAACAAAGCAAATTTCTGACAGTGATGTTATGTTTATGTCATTATCTCTACGTTGGCTTGTGGTTAAAAACTAATAAAAATCTTACCTTCTTCTTTTCTTCTTCCCACCAATATTTCTATGTAGCTTTCCTGTGAAGTAGATAGTTCTTACCTCTCAACCCATCTACAATTTTTTTATTCCTATCATGCAAATTTTCTGTGCTCACATTTCTGCAGAAACAAAAAGGCAGAAGAAAACAACCAAGTTGGCAAATGCAGATCTAGTAGATTTGAAGAGCAGTTCTGGGAAGGACACAACTACTATAGGAAATACTGTCCTTTCACTAATAAGCATATTCTGAATCTCTCATGGGTATAGATTGTGTCAACAATCTTGAGTTTTCTGGAAAAAAAGAGTTCTGGAAAGAACTTAGTTGTTCTTAAATCCTTAATAAAGATCCTGAATTCTTCAAGTCAGCGTTCATCTAGGTAAGCAAAGAAAACCTTGCCGTGTAGACACGGTTTGAGATCTCCAATAGCAGCAAGGCAGACTGCAGAAGCACCAGGATTTTGTACATGGGATAAATGTGTTATCCTAAAAATTTGACTGTCTCCTCATTGGACAGCTCCAACACCAACTGAGTTCAGGGCAGCATAAGCTTGTGAGTAATTGAAGCAATGTGAGCAATTGAAGCAAAACTGAAGATAACCCTGTGATCCCAAAATCCGTAGACCAAGGTTCCTGAGATGGGGGAATTCTCTTTGCATGCAGACCACCAGTACCTTTTACCTCTGACTTCTGTCATATTTCTGAGCAACTTTCTCCTTCCTGGTGCTCTCCTGATCCCTGAGGGAACTGCTGCAGCCCTGAGCAGAAGAGGCTGTGCAGAACACAAAGGTGTTACTATAGTGACATCAGAAAGGACTTCACTTGTCAATTCTTTGTAAAAAAACTTACTAAAATTACTCCATGAGCATTTGAAAAAGGGATCTTAGTAGCCTGGTTTGAATGAAATGGCAACCATTTAAAGTGCCTCCATGAAGTAACCAATGGATTCAGTTGGTAACAGATTTGGGGTGAATATTGGAGTCAGTTTGAATTGCTGTTAGATGTCTCTGAATGATCTGTGGGGGAAAGAAACATGAAAGGTAGTCTAGAGCACATATTAGATTAATGAAATAAGCAGAATTTAATAAATGGGAAAGTTCTGCTATTAGATAGAGAAGACAGTTATTGGAATCATATAGAAAAGCTATTCAGTTGGAAAAAAATCATAACTAGCCTACTGTTGCCTCTAGCATTTGTTGCATTGGATTGAAATGGTTCCTCAGAAAATTATAAAATACATTAATGCATAGAAATGACCACACACACAAACTATTTTCCTTGGATGCTGTTTATAGCCTGAGGGAAAAAAAAAAATAATGAGTTTCATGAGCTAAGTGAAATCTATATATTAAATACTGTTGTGTCTGTAATATTGTTTTTCCTATTTGCCATGTTACTTTGTTACTTAGGAGAAACTGGAAATGAATCCTAATTAGGGACATGATGAATAATTGATGTATATTACTCTTTTTCTTTCAAGCTACCTTCATGAGTTTTTTCTTCCAGGTGTGGTAATTTCTCACTATGGTTTATATTCCTCCTCATGTCTAAATGAAGAGGTATGTTTTTACAGTACCTGCCCTAAAACCAGACTAACATATACTATCATAACAAGCCTCCTAAACATTCTTCCTTTTATTATATTTTGTTCTCTGAGGGATACTTAAATGGTCCTAAAACCAACCAACCAAACAAACAGAACCAACAAAAACAACAATCTGGAAAAGTAAGAAATTAAGTATTGACAAATGAAAAGCAACACGTATATAGGAGTAATCATCTCCACAGATACTACCTTCTCAGCCTTATTTGCAGTGCTGTCAGTTTTTCCCCTTATTTTGGTTAGAAAACCCTAAATACTGTAGCATCTAGCACAGGTTTTTATTGCCATAGTTTGTTCTATTAGTTGGAAAATTCAGAATAAGTAGAGTCCTAATTAAAATTTTGGAAGACAATGAAAAGGAGAATGATTTTCACTAATAGTCTGATAGTTTAATTTTGGTTTAATTTTACCATTACAAAACCTTTTTCAGAGTTTTATTTGGCCATGAAAATTATGTAAGATGAGACTCTTTCTATGTACTGTAAGCCTAAGTGTATTTAGAAAATCTGTTTAGCAGCATTGCATACTCTTTTTTCAATAATGCAGCAGCAATAATCAGAAGATTTAGTAGTATGCCCTCAATGACCTCACCACCAGACTTTCCTTGGTAAAGCAATTGTTTAATTAAAATAATTTTTCAAACAAAC
This sequence comes from Florisuga fusca, assembly GCA_038090715.1. Taxonomy (NCBI): domain Eukaryota; kingdom Metazoa; phylum Chordata; class Aves; order Apodiformes; family Trochilidae; genus Florisuga; species Florisuga fusca. The sequence goes on from JAAWXA010000008.1 coordinate 7,242,891, forward strand.
AGAACTGTCATAGATTTCTTTCATTTTTTATTGCTTTAATATGAAGAAATAGATATTTACCAAAATTGTGATCAATGATAGAAATGGAATTTGAAGTTTAAAAAGTGATCTATTCCCTAAAGCATTAGTTATCTCTTGTTTGTAAACAGTGAGGCTGGAAAGTTTGAAGCTTTTCTTAAAAAAAAAAAAAAAAGTGCTGTTGATTTAGAAAAAGTATTTTCAAATTGCCACGTAACATATCTCAATTATACAAATGCTATTGGAAATCTTTAGTGCTAACTCAGCTTTTTCAATTAATTCTTCAGATATATTTCTATTAAGTATTGAAGTCACAGCTTTAGAGACTGTAATCCTATAAGATCTTTATATATTTTTGTGTCCCACAGTACCCATGTCATACTCAGAGAAAATCTTGGATTGACATATGCATTTTCCATTTACTGCATTAAAATCCAAGTATCTCTCTTGTTTACTTAGTGGTTCTTCTCTTTAAAAAGGAGAATTTGATAAACCACAATGAGACTACCTGTCTAGGTTCAGTTGCCTTTTTTTCAACCTGAAAATCAAACTTGGGGATGAATGTAAGGTGCTTGTTAGAGGAAAGAAATGATCTGAGATGGTAGATACAGTTGCATCTTGTACAATGGAATTTCACAGTTTCTGGAAAACGACCTGAGCAACACAGGAAAATCCAAATGATCAATAAAGTCTGCAAGAAAAATTCTTGGAATTTTCATTAGCTTTCAAAACCAATTGTGCTTGCTCCACCTGTCATGAAAGCCCATTTTGAATCGTGCACAGAAATATTAATTCATACATTTAAATTTAGTCTGGTACACTTTTTAAAAATCAAAGTCCATTCCAACACAGCAGACAGTACTGGGCAACTTGAGAATGTTTTAAGGTGTTATGTGCAGCATAAAATCTATTATTAAGAAATAATATAATAATATAAGGTAAATAAATGGTTCTACTGTTAGGATAAACTAACAAATAATGTAGCGAATGTGATAATTAAAGTAGAAGGCCCTAGCTTTATTTTAAAGCTCATAATGAAGTGTTATCCTATAACGTGCACAAAGTATGCTACAAAAACCTAACAACCAAGGAAGAAAGTGATAATCCTGAGTGACAATCCAGAAAATCTTCTAATATCTGGGATGCTTTGGACTAAGGCTTTAAAATTTTCCAGTTACAGGTATTTCATGCTGCAATTTATATGTATATCCTTTTCTCAAAGAGGAGGTTAGGTTTGAATAAGACTGTTGGACTAAAATTTTTAATCACTGAGTGGTGTTTATGTCAACATGAAGACCTAAATAAATGGAGCCTAATTTTCTGTTGCTTATATGAGCAGAAGTTTTGATTCACATTACATATGAAAACCAGGTACATTCACTGAAGTGTCTGTAGATATTATTTATTTTTCAATGGATAAATTGCTGTGAGGAAATCTGAGCACAGAGCAACCTTGCTTTGTCTGATGTGGATCACTCTTTTATTACAGTGACTAATAATGAAGCCAGACTGCTTGTTAGAGTCTTTTTTCTTTGTCTTACCCACTGAGTTACTGTCACATTCCTCATCGAAACCAAGGCCTTCTGTTAGACTACAGCACTTGGAAAAGTCTCATCTGTGAATTGTCCATCCTTCAGGACAACAGCACGGAGCAGAAGTAAAATGTTCTAAAAGCATCCTCTATGCCAAACAGGAGAAGCTTCATGTAGAAATGTTGTTCAAGTGCTAAGCCAGGTGTAGTGGTAAGAAACAGTATAGGGTAGAATCTTCTTCAAGAAAAACTTGCAACCTTTTTCCTTCATTGAGTTTTGGGGTTGGTTTGGTTTTTTGTTAGTTTGGTTTTTGTGGTAGCTGTTGCTAATGTTCTTTTGCAGTCCTGTAACATACTTTTCAACTGAACACGTGATCCTCAGTCATTTGCCAACTGTGTCACTACTTATTCTACCATGATGCTGTGATTTCTTGGAATGTGCAGCTTTTGTGGAGCTGTCTTACTCTGGGCACAATTGTCCAGGTTACTTTCCTGTAATTTTAAATGTAACCTTGTCCTTGTGGAAGATACTTGTCTGTGTTACCAGTAAACCTCCCATGCGCTGTTCCTTTTCTGAATCTGTCAATTGTATATTTCATAATTTTCCTGAATCCTTACCAGATGACAGAAATCTTTTTTCTTGCTTTGGACATACTCTGTTACCTAAATAAAACTGTAGATGAGGATAAATAGCTGAAATGTTTTTGGCTACTCATTTTCTTTGTCCGTGGGGGTCAGGAATGCTGCTTCTCAGAGTTACATATAAATAATCAAATAATGTCTATTTTAGGTAATTATGCCAACTAGTACCTGGGTACATAAGAACAGAATACTTTTACCAGTCTGTTCAACTTTTCTGCTTTTAACATAAAATCTCACTTCTCCAGGAACTGTTGTTAGGAGTAAAATTTTTACAAATTTACTTCATTCAGGCATCTTACTTTGAAAGGGCAGGTAAAGGTCTGGAAGAAGAAGAGGTTATTTGAAGTGTTAAATATAAAATACCTTAAGCATAAAGGACAGAAAGTCATCTTCTTCTTGCAGACCTTTATGTGCAGTGTTCCTAGGTAAAAAGGAGGCTTTAAAACAAAAAATGGATGTAGCTATTCTAAGTGGCACAGGCAGTTGTTTGCATTAAATTGTATTCTGTGTAATGGCGTTTTTCTGTCAAAAGTGGAATTCTAATTTTTATGAAATTATGCATTAATCCTATAATTGATTAGAAAGCCATTACGTTGCATCTCATACTTTATCCAATGTAAAATTAAAATCTAAGTGCAGAGTAAATAAAGAGGAGGAACAGTAAAGTGACTTCATTCTCTGAACCCAGTGGAATAAAAGAAAAACTCCTGTTTCCAAGTTAAAAAAATATGAAATTTCTTGAAAGTACAAATCAAACACTGATTTGATGAAGTACAGGAGTCAAAACAGCTTTTATTTCCACCTAAAATTAGGACTATGTTACCAGTGAAAGTAAACTTTGTTTACTTCTATGTTGAACTCCACCAGTGAAGAATAAGTCTTTGAGAATTTGTGAGAAATTCTATAAAAAATTTCACAGAAAATGAGTCTTCAGAAATAGTAAATTCTTCTCTATTTGTCTCTTCTGTCTCTGAGTACTGAAAGCTGGATCTGTCCTGTGCAATTAAGTCTTTCAGTAACTGTCATTGCTGCAACTGTTCTTTTTAGAAGGGATAAATAATATATATATTAACCAATAATAGTCCACCCATATAGTTTTATGGATATGTATATTTATATATGTACTGTGTTGGTATATCTTTTCACTTCAGGTCAAGGAGTATACACAGTTATTAGATAACTACTAAAAAAACCATTACTTTGGAGTTGTGTGTCAAATTATAACCTTATTATGATATTAAGGGAACTAAATGCAAGTGACCTCATAAAATCAGATGACCGTGTCAGCTCCAAGCCATCATCTCAGTCTTGGCCTTCCTGCTAATTCTCACAATTTGCTGAAGCCCTAAACACCCACAGCTTAGCTGTTACTCTAATTGACTTTTTGTAATGTAATTAAAGTGTAATGAAACACAGATCAGCCGAGTGCAACATTCACTGTCCTAAAATCAGCCCTCACAGCCAGAATGAAAGGGTCTCAAAGTCTGTTCTCTTGATTTAATCTCTCTTCTGCTTTGTGTTCTCAGTTCCTCCTGATTCATTCACAGAAACACTGTTGAATTTGTTCTGTAGCAATGTCCTGAGAATATTTCTCTTGTTAGAGCTTCTGGGCTTGTTCCTGGTGAGTGCATGCGGGGGAAGTTCATTGCACTAAGGAGCTTACAATGAAGGCAACAATAACCTGTACAACAATTAGGAGTGTAAAACCTGAAGTCCACACATCAGCTCTTTATCTTCATAGTGTTTTGTTTCCAAGGGAGGATGACATCAGTGGTGGATACCTTGCAAAATTAATAGGGAGTATGTTCTTAAGTGTTTTGCTTACCTGCTACTAAATTCTTAGACTAGAGAGATAGGAAGGAAAGGCTGTTTTACAAGCAGTTTTTATCATTTGGTAATTTATGAGATACTTTAGGGTCTTAATAGTAGGGGGTTTGAACCTATCTGAACAGGATAAATTTGGGTATTTTTAATTTCTGCTTGAAATGGACACAAAATTAATGCGTAATTTCTCTTATAATGTCATTATAAGAGAAATAAAAAAATTAAAATTTACCTGGAATGGAAAACAGCCTGGAAAATAAGTAGTATAATTTGATTTTTAATTTCCTTTCTTCATTTTTTTTTTCATTTTACTTTTATCATTTGTCTGTGTTACTATTATGGTTATAGAGAGCTTTATAATTTCATTTTTCACTTAGCTGATAAAGAAGTTACACTTTGTCCTCCTTTCTTGAGTGTCTTGTGTTTTGTTGGGCATCTCATCTAGTTTCTTTTTCTAAAGTACTTTTCCTTCTTCTTTCACCTTTCTTACTACCATCACTGTTACCTGTCTCTTTTCTGTGTTAATGCTATTTATTTCTGGTTTTCCCCCTTTTTGTTTTCCTTTTTATCTACCCAACTGCATTTGTTCACTTTCTTTTTATTATTCCAGATTTTCCTGCCTTGGCAGCGTCTTCCTGCCTTTTATAAACTCACAATATTAAACAATCACCCTTTGCAGTTAGTTATAGGTTCCTTTGAGAGGTTAATTTCTCCTCAACCTACTAATGCAAGAGTCCTCTTGTCCTAAAAATGTACTTTCTTGCCTACTGCCACTCCTACTATTGAATCTTACAGAAAGACTGAGAGTGGCATTTTTTCAGAATACTCTGAAGAGTTATAATACTCTCTAGGCTTCTCTTTGGGGATCCATGCTTTCCAATGCCTGGCCATATGCATGAATTAAAATAAGGTACTCTGAGTATTATTTATTTTACAGAGCAGATGACTGGAACACCTTTTACCTTTTCTCCTTACCTTTTTTTTACCTTCCTATCCCCACCCCATGTATTTCTGAGTTAGATTTGGGCAATTTAAGCAATATTTTGAGCAATTAAAGAATTTTTTAGCAATTCAGTGAGACAAGTTGGTAGGACCTGACCACTCTTAAGCACTCAGTTATTTGGCCATGTCAGGTTTTAAAGGCTGCCAAGAATACATGGAAGTAGAAGTTTAGGTGCTGGAACATATTTAAGGCACATATCTAAAGTAAGCAATTCAGGTATCTCTAAGGCAGCTGAACTAGGGCTTTCAAAAGTGTTTTTGGATTTAAGAGTTTAGATTCTTTTAAGTGCTGAAATCTCATTTTTGCATTTAGCAAAGTATCAAGGGCATCTGTAATGCCTGGTTCTTACCATTAGCCATTAATGTAAATGTAGTAAAGCAATAATGACTGCATCCCATTCTGCTCTTTGGGTGATTTGTCCTTGAGCTAGAAACATTTAGTTTTTTGCTCTACTAAGAAAAATAATTTGCTTCATTTTTATGGCCCCCCTTTTTTTTTTTTCACTAAATTGTATGCAATTTGTGGAAACAGCATTCTTGATAATATATTCAGTATGTATGTGTATGTATGGCTTAAAACCCACAGAGGGGGCTTTTCACTTTGACTTCTGCTGATTACTTTTAATCTGGCACAACTCATGGAAAACAATAAAATTAATCAGGATTACATATTAGCAGCATTGCATTTGACAGGAGTGCAGTGGTAATTCTAAAACAAACTCTCTGTTAAGTGGTACAGTACAATGTACAGATTCTCAGCTGAGGTGATTCTATCAGTCTAGCTGCAGCAACACAAACTTTAGCCATATAAATCAGCTTATAATGAGTTTGGTGTTGTCCTGACCAGTTTATTATCAGTAGCTGAAGTAAATAATTGAAAATGTGCTTTCAATTAAAGCTTCTCTACAGTGTGCTTCATTCTCACTGATAGCATCTAACATATACTAACTTGAATTTCTTTAAACATGCGATTTAAAATACCACCACCCATTTTTGTGTGGGTTGCTGTTTCAGTTCTGTGCCTCCTCTGTGGAGTTCTCACATCTATGAGTCTTGTGGCTCCAGAGTGGGGTTTTCACTAGAGTTATCACACAAATGTCTATGGAAATTAGTTACTGTTCTTCCCCTTCTACCCTCTCCACTCTCAAAGTGTACTTGTGTGATTATGAAGCATTTCCTTTTATTCTTCTTGTTAGTATTTGTTGCTGCACTTGATAGATATTTAATTCTTACTCTTATTATACTCTTTGGGGGACAAAAACTTTTGGGGGACAAAAACTTTTAAAACCTCAGTTCATAAACTGAATTTCTTTTAGACCATTTCTTCTGTTCCTTACCTTCAGTTTTTTTATTTTTTCACCAGTGGTTGTTCACAGTCTCAGTGGCAAATGCAATTACTGTAACTGACAAAACAAATGCTGCCTTGAGAGCAAGGAGAAGGCATGTTTGCTGTTGCCACCTCTGAAAAGTAATTACATAGCTAAATCAGCGGAAATGAAAACTACAATGCAAACAATTCGGAAAAATAAGTAGGACATTAAATGCAGTCTCAATTGGAACAGTAGTTACGTGGAGATGACAGCTTTTGACTCAAAAAGGTACTCCCAGACTGTAATTGCAATTTGATTTATAGCAGTGTAAATCAGGAGTAACTGTGTTGTTGCACTCAGTGGCATTACAGGTGTGTACAGCAAGTGTAACTTGTGTAAACACTTTGGATTATTCCCAGTTTTACCATTAGTCAAACAAGAGTGTGAGTTGCACCAATAAAAGCAGGATTTGTCTCTGCAGCTGGGGTTTAGAGCACTGCAATGAGCAGCACTGACTGGTGACTGCCACAGCTGCAGTTTCTACAAATGTAGCACAACACTGAAGGTGAGAACTAAAATTCTTCCAAATTTTCAACGTTAATCAAAGTATATTCAGAATAATTAAGATCTAAACTTGGAGATACCAGAAAACTATAATCCTGAGTGAAAATGATATAGATGTGGAGGGAAAAATATTAAGGTGTTAAAGTATCTCATTGAAATGGTAGCTATTTGTAGCTTATGGGCTTTTCAGCTTTAAGGACTTGCAATTGAGGATCAAGCACAGGAAACTGTAAGAGTTTGATTGAAGTATTGTCAACATGAGTGTTTATACCAGGCTTAGCATCACCTATACTGAAGGAATAAAGGATGCACACACATAGCAGTTATATGGAAAATAAATAACATGGTAACGTGTAACATACTGTGGTAACGTACAAGAAATTCCAACTTGAATTACACAAAGTGATTTTGGGCTGTCGCTGAGTTTAGACATCTAATCCCCTTTTTGTGTTTTGGAATTCAAAATATTTCATGGCACTGATGGGCATCTGAGCTTTCTGCTCGATTAATTATTTTTTCAATTGGAGAAGCTTCATCTGTTTCATCTGTGTGGACTGAAGGGTTCACCTTCCTAGGAGTTAAATTAATTTAAGGTTTATAAAAGAGGATGGGAATCCAGAAACTGAACTTTGAACTATAAGCATCACTGGTAACTAATTTCTTTGTGTGTAAGCAGATAACTAAATTCTTACTGCAGCAGGTGTGCTGCTTGAGTTCTTGCCCTGACACTTTAAGGTTTAATGTAAGCTCGTATGTGAGAGGTAGAAATACAGTAATAAACCATTTATCCCAAGAATACAGCTCACAGAGTTGTCATTTTTTGAGCAAGTCTAATAGAAGACAAACAAAGAAGTTTTTCATAGTGTTTAGGTTTCCAGTCTGTTCAGTAGACAGGTGGTTAGTTAACCACATTCTGATGTGGCTGGCCAGGAAACTTGTATCCATGTCAGAGGATCCACCTGCACCATCCATCAGTGCAGCCACCCACATCCATGTGGCCACTGGGCAGGGATTCAGTCCCTCTGGACTTTGTAGGAACTTCAGTTGGAGAGTCTTCCTGAAGCAGTGCTCTTTTCTTGTGAGTGGTGTTTTGATTTCACATGGTAACATAGACTTCTTTTGGAGTATGTGCTGTCTGGCTAGAGGATTTCTATTAGCATGGAGATTGCTTGTAATTGAATAAAAAAACCATAATCACGCTGGTTGCAATTGGGAAGATAATGGAAAGATAATTTTGGAACAAGAATGTGCTTTTGATGCAAGTTCTGTGTCTGCAGGCTATTAAACAGAAAATCAAATAACCTCGTACATTATTTTTAATTAATGGTTTTGGCAAAGTTGACCAGAGAGGGTAGAAGTGAGCATTGCTCCCCTTGTGTACAAATGCTGAGTCTTTGATGAGGTACAGCATTATAGAAAACAGCACTGTGTTTTGACATAGATTAGCCTCCTCTTTTTTGTTGTGAAGTAGATCCATGCACTTAACTAATTCCTGAAGCATATTTTAAATGTGAGTTACTTTTTACTCATTGATGCTTTCCAGTTTTTCACTTTCTCCTTCTGAATTTCCTCTCACCTTGTGTTTACTTGAGAGCATATTCAAGCAGACATGTTTTAAATCCTTTCATTTTCTACTGTGTTTCTACCTATATTTCAGGTACTTTGAAGATTATGGAAACAAAGACAAAAATCCTTCATGCTCTTATCCTTCTTTTTCCCTGCAGGAACATATGAAATGGCTGTCAAGCTCTTTATGAAGCTATTGACAAGGGAAGAAAGGACTGGGCTCAGCAGACTCTTCACACAGGTTTTTATTTGTTTGGTTTTTAAATTTACTAAATGTTTAATTTAATTGAAAAAAAAAATGTTTGAAGAGAGTGGGGTGATAAACAATTATCACAGTAACAAGAGCCCGTTGTAGAGAAAGCAGCTAAGATCTCAGTTTTTGCTTCTTTTAAGACAGCTGGCTGCATTTCTAGGAAAATGAGATCTGATTTCAGAGCAGCCAGTTTCATCACTGTTAGAATGACGGACATGCCTGAGAATTGAGTCTCTTATATTTGGGATTTTAAAGCCAAAAGGAAATTTTTTTTCTTTGATATATTTAAAGCTAGACACAATGTGTGCACTTCTTAGAGACTACGAAAGGTAGATGAATGGATCATAATGAAGCCAAAATGTTGCTGTCTTTAAACTTCACAAAAACCAGAAGTTCGTTTATTTTTAGCTCAGTGACTACTGCGTCCACATTGCTTGTCTCCTAGAATATCACTATTGGTTTATGAGATATTGATAATGATGATGAGATACTGATTTTGTCTATTAGTCAGCAGGCTGTACCAGCTTTCCTAAATGCACACACCAGGAAAAAAAAAAGGGGGGGTTTCAGTGTTTTAATCCCTTTGGAATATGATGTTGTACTCCCATCTTGGTGTCAGATGTCATTAAACTTGAAAATAATTTGAAGTATTTGAATTTCTGACAAATATATATGGTCAAGCTAACTAACTAGAGAAATGTACCATTTAATCAAGCAACAGTATCTATACATAGTTTTCTTAGGTCTTGTACTGTCATACTATTATAATGATAATCATAAAGTAATGAAAATAATTTTGCTGATGTTTTTCGATGCTAAGTTGATATTTGTGGTTAGTTTATTATTTAGTCATCACATCTCTGGTATCACAATACATTTGGTTTAATATCTTCAGTAAAAAGCTCAGAGGTCAGAATGAGTGAAAAAAAAAACCAAACCAAAAAACACACTCATTATACTGCCTGGCTCAAGTTCCCTCAACAACTGTGTATTCAGTGATGCAATAGTGTTCCTTTTTTTTTTTTTTTTTTTTTTTTTTTTTTTTTTTGCCTCCAACGGTTGTATATTGGAAGTATATGTTATATGCTCCTCTTGCCTGCTGCTACTTTGCATGAAGTTTTCAAGGTTTACTGTGCTTTTGGTATTAAAGAATTGGATGAAGAAGGCTGAGTGAAAAGTGTTCCATTGAAATCTCAACACTTAGAAAACTGAAAACATCATAACAAAACCCACCACTCCTCTGGAAAACTTACTGTCTGTCTCTTCCATATGTATAATATCTGCAATTGTCATTCCTCTCTGCAAGTGTACTATCAAACCATCTATATGGATAATCCCTTGATAATCTATTTGATTTATAAATTATTTCTGCTATACCTCTGCAATGTCATTTATTTGCTACCTTATGAGTGTTTAACACATCAGGGTTACTGTCATTGTTACTCCTGCCATGTCGCTGTGGATCTGCATTGAAAGTTAGAAGGAAACTCCTTTAAAACTCTTTAATGCTAAGCCTGGAAAATCTCTTATACTCTGGGCATGGTGTGTTTGCCTGACCAGAAGCATCTAGTGCCATTTTAGAAGTAGTAGGCTGTTTCATGGCTTTTTTAAGCTGTTACTGGAAAAGGCCATGGTCTCCTCTAGGCAGTGCCATGTCCATCAGCTGTGTGCTGACATCCTGATACCCTGAGGCAACTCTCAGTGCTTATGCTTGGGCAGCTGAATCCACCCTTTCAACCTCAGATTTTGTCTGACCAAAGCAGCATGCCTGCTCAAGGTATCTTTTGACTCATGTCTGTGACAGAGAACATCTCTGTTTTGCCTTCATTAAGCTTCTAAGTAGTTTAGAAACCTAATGACAGAGCAGAATGCATTGGGACAGCACTGGCTTGGGCATGAAATGATTATAGATATATGTGCAACTATATATATATGCTATATACAAATGGTATGCAATCCAAGAGCTAATGTCTCTCATCCATACAATATGATTTTCATTCTTTTGGGTGCATCTATCTGTAAGAAACCTGCTCTCAGAATTGATGCATGATTGAACAAAATGGACTGTGAGCTGGTTTGAGTCAGAAGGACTTGGTGCCCGACCCCCCTGCTAACACTGAAGTTTGCATTAGGGAGACTTAAACCTCAGTGTGCTTGGTTTTACTCTGATAGTGCCTGGCAGCAACTAGGTGCACACATGTTGGCTTCAGAGTTTTCATGGATTCATTAATGCCTTATTTTGGGCAACATAAGATCAAAACTGCTGATGATTTTCCATTACTATTTCTCAAGGGAGGAAATTATTTTTTAACTACTTTCTTGTTTGATTCAGTTGCTTTTTTTCTTTTTGAAATTAGTGTGATAGTATTATTTTTGAAATAGTTTAATAATGTACATCAAGCTTGTTTTCATTAATTTCAATATTGAAGAATTATTTTTTTTTTGGTAGGGCAAAGTCATATTTTACTGTATTTATTGTGACAGATTTCTGTTCAATTAGCCTAAATACATTTTCTTTAAGCAGAAACAATCAATTTTGTACACTACATATAATTCCCAGTCTAAGGTTATCTTGTCCTTGATAAAGATAGTATAGATCCTAGAGTGGCTCATTTCTCTAGGGCACTCTGATGTCATGTAATTTAAGATTGTTTTGATTAACCTATTGATTTGGGAGGAGAAAAGGTAAACTATTTTCCTTTTTATTATCTTTTTCTGTAAAGTTGCTTTCTCTTTGTGGGTAAAAGAAGAAATAAATTTTCTACTCTAATTTTTTCAGTGCCTATTAACTGTTGAATGTGAGCTTGTTGTGGTTTTGGTTTTGTTTTGTTTTTTCTCATTAGCAACAGTAGTTAATTAAAAAAATAACTTTAGGTAATTATGAATTAGTGATTAAAAAAAAACCAAAACAAAACAAAAAACCACCTATGAATTAACTAGAAATGGTCTTCATAAGTACTGAGAATATGGCAGTATTATGTTGTATCATATATATGTAATGATCTGTTGCCTAAAATACAAAATTTCAGTCTACATGCTTAAGGATTTTTTAACGTGTTAATGGAAAGCCTGTGATGAAAAGAGCATTGTCTTTTTTATCTGAAGATTTAAAAAAAAAAAAAAAAAAAAGTCAGGCTCTACAAGCAGATTTTTTTGTTACACCATTCTAATATCCATAATGGAAATTGCAACATTTTCCATTTTAATTTCTTACAGGTAAAACTTTTGGTTTTAAAGTGAAATTTAAAAATTCTGTCTAAAACATTTTTTCTTCCTTAATTTAAAATCTTCACTCCAGTCAACTGTGTGTGTCATGCTCTCATTAAAAAATGCTTTATTTTTCATAAGGAATATTTTCATGTGAAATATTATGGTCAGCAGCACGCCACACTTTTTTCTCTACAAATTTCTTTGAAAAATATGCTGCAGTGAGTCATGTTCTGTAACTCTGCAAAGCAGGGAGTTAGCTGGTTTGCAATTTCCCATGAGTGGAGTTGCCCTGTTTTGAAAAATCTGCATCTGCTGTAGGTTGAGGTCGTGCTGTTGTATATAAGCAGCGAAGAAGCTCAGAAATTCCTTTGCTTAAAGAATCATAAAAAGGTATCTTCATTAACAAGTTCTCATCTAGGCTTGCTGTATGGATGTGTTGACTTGGAAGGAACTAGTAAATAAATTCACATTTGCAGCTGAGGAGGGATGGACTGCCATGCTTACGGCTGAAATGCCTGGACAGGAAATTTATTTAATTAAAATATGTTAGGAGCCACAGAATGTTTGTTCATGGTCAAACAGTTGGTAGATAAGTGCAGTGAAAATGTGGGGTTTTTCAGCTTGAGTGGTGGTTGTGGTGGATGCCTCACTGAGATCCTCAGATTTGCTGAAGCAGAAGTCAGGGAAACTTCCACAGGTAGACATGACAGGGGGTGTAGATTCAAACTTCCATGATTTCCATGGAAGATACCTCAGATATGTAGGATTACTGAAAACTGAGCAAGTACTTGGAAGATAGGAAGAAATTCTTTGGTCAAAATCTTGGCTGAAATTGCTACAGGGTCTGCTGTGTTAAAATCCAATTTGTGGAATCCAGAATCAGTCTGTGTGGATCTGTGATGATAGCTCTATGATTTAAACACCTTCTTCACAGTCTCTGGAAATTATAACTCTGTTGTGGATAGGATAAATTGCATTAATTTAACAATAAACTGAATTTTTGAGATAGATTTTAGTTTCTTTTTTTAAAAAAAGAAAAAGGTAGAAGAGAAGCGTAAAGTAGTTTGTCTAAGGGAGAGGGGAGCAGGTGTAAGAATGGACAGCAGTCATTTGTCAACATAAGGAAACCACAATGGCAGAGTCAAGAAGAAAATTATGCTAATAAAATAGTCATGCCTCATGGTACCATTATTATTTGCCTGTGTTACATGAATGATAATGAGAATTACATCACTTCTTGAATTTCTAAATTGCTTTACAACCTGTTTGTTTATACAATACATTCTGCTCCATAGTTGGCAGATTTTCAGCACTTTCCAAATAGTTTAGAGTGGAAAATTGTACATTCCTTGCTTTAATTATACATTCAGATGTTGTTTCATGCTAGGAATTTTTGCTACTGAAAGGCCAAGCCACGCTTCTACTCGTGGTGGAAAATTGCTTTTCCCAGCCCCTCTGTTTCTGTGCTTTGGTTCTCATCCTGTGTCAGCCCAGCACTGAATCAAGGTTACATCTTCTTATTTAGATGTTTTTTTTCCTTGACAGAATTTGTAAGCATGGGGGCTTTGGGGGGTTTCTTTTGTGTGTTGTTCTGCTGCAGTTTAACTTTGAAACTGCCCCTCTAACATTAATTTTATCTACCAAATATCCATTTTCTGTTACTCGGATCACAGCAGAAGTAGCAATAGAAGATATGTTTCAGAAACATCAGTTTCACAGCCTCTCTTCACTCTAGATCCTCATCTGTAAATCCCCAAAAGCAGTTTCTCTGAATTGTATCACACAGGAGCTTTTGAACAATAATGTTTTGAAAACATATCCTGAGGTGGTAATCTGTATAGTCTTGGTAGGCATAAACTCTTAAATTTATTATTTGACCAAATAATTATAATTACTCTATTTTACTAAAATTCTGTGTAAATTTTATTTCAAAATCTTTTCCTTGTTTTAATTACTCCCTCCTGTAACACTTAAAATATATACGTAAGTGGCATCATTTCAGTGAGGCAAATCTAGTGATCTGTTGTAAAATTATTTGATGCTGGTATAAATTTTTTTTACTCTTCAGTTGCTTTTTCTGACACAGTGAGTGCAGTGCTCATTGTTCTTCTCTCATCCAAAATGATTCTGGGATGGTAACTATCACTTTGAATTGTTCCATTTTCATAGTTCCACATCAGTATGAAATGCTGTTTTATGTTGTTTGTACTGACGATGAAAAATTGCAATTTCTAATTGAGTCACTATCAGATTTTTGTATTGCTGGGGGCTATGGATCTGGCTGGGGCTGTGGATCTTCAGATTCTTGATCTTCCTTTTCTGTTGCTTTAGAGTTTGGCCACCTGTCCCTTCCCCTATCAATCTGGAGTTGCCTCTCCATCAGCCTTTCCTCACCTATCAGTCTGACAACATTATAAAAAAAGCCTCAACTCTCAATGAAATTGGACATCAGCTCAGGAGCAGCTGCTGTATGGCTGGGATGAGCAGTCCTGTATTCTTCAAAACTGTGTAGCTAAAAGGTGGTTTAGATGACAAATACATTTAGTCCAGTTTACTGAGTCTCAAGTTCAATGTGTGCCAGTGGAGCAAAACCACTTAGTCTGCTATAAATGATACTGGAAGACCTGTCAAGGATATTTACTGGTTTAGCTCAATTTCTGCAGCAGCTCACAATGGACAGGGCAGAAGTCCCAGTCTCTTTGCCAAGAAAGAAAAGGGTGCTGTTAAGAAGAGAAGTCTTCTAGTCTGCTGGGAAATGAAGTTGCTGGGATAAGTTATATTTACCCTTCTAAAATTTATAAGATAAAAATAGCAAAACAATATTAATGACCTATTGGTATCTTAGTAATTTTTGCACCATACAAGGAAGACTAAAGTTAGGTTACAGTGTTTGCTTTCCTTTTATGTCATTTATAAAAAAAATTCTCTGTAATTTAAGACTCATGAAAGCTTTCATTTGATGAGTGCAATCTGTTCCTCTCAGATCCTGACAAAGCACATATTTTAACTAAAAACCTTTTCATGCTGCATCTAATCAGTTGGATAGTTACAACTGAATATAATGCTAAACATGTTTGTCGGAGACAGAACCTGTCTCAAAACACATCAAGCATTTACTGGATAAAAAGTAATTAAAAGTTCTTGATGTAGCTGAAAAATAATAGAAAGGAATAAAGAGGTGACAAGGTAGATTCTGTCCACCATGTGAATTGGCACAGTCCATTTGCAGTCAGTTTGTTGTAGGTGTCTCATTATTTGTGGAAAGACATAAATTTGAAACACTGGTATTTGCTGATCTATGAGAGAGAACACCTACCCATAACAGACAGATATACTCAATTACAATGAAAAAAGCATCTTAATTTTGAATCTACTTTTGCTTAGTTTTTTAAAAGCATAACCTTGCTAGAGCATGCTGCACATTATGTTTTAACATCTCTGTGTGGTTTCCCTTCTGATACTCTAAAATAAATTTTGAGTAATTAGAGTAACTTTAGGACTTCATCTAAAGTGCAGAAACTGTACAGAGCCAACTGTGAATTTAATATTCACTGCATGCTCCTCACTACTCCCTAGCAAATATTTTTAGTTTTTAGCAGGACTACATTCCTGTGCTGTAGCTGTCTAAATGTGTGAAATTAGTCAATGCATTATTAGTTCAGATCCTGGCTTGTCATGTGCCAACTTTAATTTTTTTTTTTTTAACTCTCTTTTTAACAAGAGAACTCAAACTCAAACTGCAGAGCTTTATTACTAAACATTTGGCAACCAACAGTAATCCTTACCAACTGGATTTATTGATTTTTATTGTTCAACTGCGTACAGCTAATCTGCTTCCAAAGAGAAACAAAGATTTCTTCTGAGTCACCCCTGTGTTAACTGCAGCCCAAAACTTCATCAGAAAAATTCCAAGTTTCATCCCAGTGTTGGAACAAGGTATGTGGAAATGAGTTTTTGAAACATACAACTGTTCAGTTTCATGTAAGTTATGCATAGAAAAATTATGTCATTACAGCTTTATATATCCACAGTGTCCTGTTAATTATGCTTTATGGGTCTCTTAGGTATGTCACAATCTTTGTTATAGCATATGTTTTTCTTTATTACAATGTTACTTAGTAATGTACAAATCTCACTTAAAATGGAGCTGCTTGAATGTTACTAGGTTTCTCTGTCTTTACTTAAAGGAAAGCACCAGAAATATGCCTCTCTCTATGCCGGTGTCCTGGTTTGGGCCAGGATAAAGGTGATTTTCTGGTTTGTGCTTTTGCTTTCAGCTAAGTTTCTTGTAAGTAGCTGCACTTGCTGAAATTAACAGCAAGTTTCTCAGACAGTGTCTGCTTCTAGGACTGATCCCACTGGATGTTTATAGTTACTGCTAGAGACTGGCGTGCAGAGCCAAGGACACTGCTCAGCTCTGAGGAACATTTTACCCTGCAGAAGGAGTAAAGAGGTCCCACCTGAACCCCTCCTTTGGGCAGGACCAGACAGATAGACTCCAGAACTGACCAAACAAAGTATTCCATCCCATACACGTCATACTCACTATAAATTTGAGGGATCATGAGGGTCAGACCCCTTCTTCCTGTTCTTCCTGCTCTTCCTTCGCCTGTTCCCTGTGTGCTTCAGCATCCTGGGAGGATTCCATCCATTCCTCTGCCTGTGGTCCTGATCCATGCCATCCTGAATCTGTGTGTTCCTGCCTCCAGCTTCCTCCCGACTGCTCCTGACCCCAGGAGTCCAGCCTGGACTTTCCCAGGGCTGCCCTGCAGCCTCGGTGGTGACGTGAGAGTTATTGGGGGAAAGGGAGGAGGAACGTGGTATCAATTTTTCCTGTATATTTGCATATATTTAGTAATTTTACCTATTTATCATTACTGTTTCATTAAAGTTGTGTAGTTTAGTTTCTAACCCATAAGTCTCTCTGCCTTATTCTCTCTCCTTTCCTTATCAGGGAGGAGAGGGGGATTAATAGAAAACATCTGTTATTCGGTTTAATTGCCAGGCCAGTGTTAGACCGTGACAGCCAGGAAAGAATATGATAGTTTCATAACATGCTTGTCAAAGTTGCTATCGTTAAAAGTGTGATAGCTCTCTTTTTTTGTCTTTTCAGACACTGGAATTAATGAATCAAAAAAGCCCACAAACATGAGGGAGGGGAAGCAGTTTGCATGGTCTGGGAAGCTACAAAAAAAAAAATAAAAAATCAAGAAACAAACAAAACCAAACACTACCATTGACAAAAAAAAATGTCCCAAACCCAACAAGAAAATAAAAACAAACAAACAAACAAAAAAAAAAAAAAAAAAAAAAAGGAAGAAGGGAGAGGCAGAAGCAGAGAGCAATATACATTAGTCTATAATGATCTGCACCTAGATTCCACCACCCTTCCAGGCCAAGCCCAGGACATGCTGGAATGCAGTTTCACAGCTGGAACAAAATGCTGTGTCTCAGGAAGCTAAAACCATTCTGACCGTGGGAAAGGACTGTTTCAGTTTTAGGGCTGAAATGCTCAGTTCATCGTAAGATCTCTTTTCAAAAAAGGCTAATTTTATCAACCAGTTCGATTAAAAATGTAAACACTATTAAAAACTGCAAATGAAGCCACGGTGTGGAGGTTTTGCTGTGGTTTGGGTGGGTTTGGGGTTTTTATTTCTTTCGGGGTTTTGTTTTGTTTTTTGTTTGTTTGTTTTTTTTAATGGACCCCCATGAGCAAGTGAAATAACAAGTCATCCCCATACAAGCTGCTTACAGGAATGATGGGTGGTTTTGGTTTTCCAGTGATCCATTTTGCTTTGAAGTATCTTTGTGCAGACTGAGCTCTTCTCCACTCAGTGTCCTGTCTGACTGTATTTGAAATCTTGTATGATAAATACTGTGCTGTTTTGAAGCACTTTCACCATTTTTCTCCTGTCTTGTTCTCAGAGATGGATAACCACATGGTAAAGGGTGAGTACCAGAAACTCTTGATGATGCTTTTGCAGAATAACTAATATTTTAAGAACAATGTCCCTCTTTGTTCACCTGCTGTTAAAGCACATCTGATTCCTCCAAAATAGGTGTTGAAAAATGTCTCTGCCCAGATGTTTCTGTGAATAATATGTTTATATTCTGGTTGAGAACTTTCAGACTGATGCTACAAATCGGTGTGGTATTTAGTTGTATAAAATAAAGCTAGATTCTACCAGTAGATTTCTATCATAAATGTGCTGGGTTGACTCCTGTCACCTAAACTATGGATTTACTGTGAAAACTGAATTGCTGCCACTGCTGGTGATGTCACATTAAGAATGCCATTCATTGGTGTAAAGCACTCAGTTTTTAAGCAAAATTTATAGGAAAAGGGGAAAGAATGTGATACATTATGATAGGGTGTGGGAGGAAGATTGCTGAGTAAGATTTGGGATTTGAAGAGAGAATGTGAAAGATAAGGTCTTTGGTTGCTTTTCCCTTTCTCAGAACAGGTGTGATAACATAGCCAGGGAGGGTCTGTCATGGTGCTGTAAGGAGGGTCACCATTCCTTGTCCATCCTCATCCATTCCTGCCATCTACTTACAGGTGTAGGAACTCTTCAGTCTGAATAATTCACAAGGAAAAAAATTCACAACTGGCATGAGTGATTATAAGCTGTGTGGCTAGAGAGAAGCTACTTTTGATCTTGAAAAAGAGGAAATGGGTTTTTTGTGTATCTGATCAGCTGCCTCAAGTAAAGAAGGTCTTTTGGTGCCTCTATCACCATTACAGCAAGAGGAGGAGCTTTAAATAAGGGATCAAATCTTCTGTGCAGAAACATAGTTTGACAAGAATCTGTAACTGAAACTCTATTCAGACCTTGGAGATGTGATAAGATCCATGAAGATTTGGAGCACTGGCTTTTTATTTGTGTAATGGTTTCTAGTCACAAGTAGGTCTCAGTCACACTTTAGTCTATTTTATTACTCACCTCAAATAGTTGTGCATAGATTTATTTTTGTCTTGTTAGAGAAGCACATTTTATTTTTTTGCTTTCCTTTTCTAGTCTGTACTAAGTTTCTTCCACTTCAAAGTTTTTTTTCCAGACTATTTCACACCACCTTTAACAACCTCAGATCCAGGTTTTCTGGATTCTGTATAAAGTCACAGAGCATCACAGTGCTTCATCAGCAAATGCCTCTTTGCACTGTTTGTAAGAACACTCTCAAATCTCATGCCCATGCTGCCCAGGGAATGCAGAAAATCGTTCCACAGGTGTGGGTTTTTTTCTGTTTTCTACTCATTGCAAACAGTAAAACCATGGTAATAGTCTAGTAATGGAATAGAGAGAAAATTGATGGCAGGAAATATTCCATAAGACAATAAAACAATAAATGGCTCCCACATTTGCAGGGGTGAAGATGTCCTGTGTATGGTATAATTATTTAAATATTCCTTGAATGAAATGCTATGTAAATTTCACATAAGCAGATTTTTTTCCTTCAAAATTTTTATATTCAGTTGGTAAAAGTTTAAGTAAATTAAAATAATTAGATCAGGCTTGGGGGAAGCCTTTGTATTTTACTTGCAAAATGGAGGGTGCTCAGTTTAGAGATAATAGCAAGAGGAAATCTTTGATTTCAAGGATATTTCTACAACAGTTATATTTCAAACAGTGTTTGAAAGTACCTGTGCTCCTTGTGTTCATGGCCAGTAAGACTCACTTGATAGACTTACTTGGATCAAGCAAAAAAGATCTAGATCAAAATTGTGAAAAATCTTCAAATTATAATGATATTGCTACTTTGGAATAGACAGCACAGATGAGTAGAAGATTATATTTGTGTAGCTTTTAAAGACACAGTGTTAGATGGAATGAAATGTCTGTAAGTGAGAGAAAGGTGAATTTTCTGAAAGTGACACCATTTAAAAGTAAATTCAAATGACAAAATGTGATCTATTTAAGGCTCTTGGACATGTAACAGCATGTCTTAAACAAAAATAATTTTAATATTTTCTTCGTGATAGAGCAGTTTCGAGGCAGCCTTAAAATCAGGAGGTTCAAAAAAAGAACCATCTGGACAATTTGTGTTAGAGGGCAGTCCCTGATAAAGAGAGGAGAGAGAATAAGGGAGAGACTTATGGGTTGGAAACTAACCTACACAGCTTTAACGAAACAGTAATGATAAAAAGGAAAAAATTACTAAAATATATAAAAATACACAGAAGATTGATAACACATTCCCCCCTTTTCTCCCCAATAACTCTCATGTCACCACCGAGGCTGCAGGGCAGCCCTGGGAAAGTCCAGACTGGACTCCTGGGGTCAACAGCAGTCAGGAGCTGGAGGCAGGAACACACAGATTCAGGATGGCATGGATCAGGACCACAGGCAGACAAACGGAAAGAATCCTCCCAGGATGCCAAAGCAAACAGGGACAGGTGAAGAAGGGGAAGCAAGAAGGGGTTTGACCCTCGTGATCCCTCAAATTTATACTGAGTATGAGGTGTATGGGATGGAATACTCTGTTTGGGCAATTCTGGCATCTATCTTGTCTGTTCCTCCTTAAGGGAGGGTTTCAGGTGTGACCTCTTTACTCCTTTTCTCCTTCCAGAGGGCAAAATTTTCCTCAGAACTGAGCAGTGGCCTTGGCTCTGCAGACCACTCTCTGGCAGTAACTATAAACATCCAGTGTTATCAGACCCAGAAGCAGACACTGACTGAGAAACTTGCTGCTAATTTCAGCAAGTGCAGCTACTTACAAGAGACTGAGCTGAAAGCAGAAGTACAAGACAGAAAATTATCTTTATCCTGGCCCAAACCAGGACACAAACAAACAAACAGAAACAACAACCAAAGACCATCCCACAGGTATTTGGAATTCACAAAATATCATTGTCCATGCTATAATTTTTATCAAAACATGTGCTCCTATGTAGTATGATAAGTTAATTTTTAATTTCTACCACATTAAAATAATGCATCATCATGAATAATTGGAAGAAACAGTAGAAAAAAATTGGATATGAAGGTTAAAGCAGCATACTGTCTACAAAAGGCTTTTTGTGCTTCAATTTGAAATTATGCTCCAATGTAAGGAAAATATTAAATTAAATCTGGCTTTTTCTCCCTTTTAAATTCAGAATAGAAAATGTGCAAAATGCATTTAGATCATATTCAGACAAAATCACTTTGTAGTTCAGTGCAAGCTACAAGCCAAATTGGTAGAACTACATCAAGTTAATTGCTATGAAATGAAAGTTTGTACCTGTTCTCAAAGCCCTGACAATTTCCCAGTTTCAATTTGTGCAAATCATATTAAATTAAAAAATACATTATTGTAATTTTGTGCAATATTTTAAATTTTAGGTATTTAGATTTCCTTAGAAAACAATTACATCTCTGGAGTTAAATAACTTCAAAATCTTACAATGAAAATTGTTTCTTGAGTGATCTTCCTCCTCCTCCAGTGTCATAGTATATGGAAATTACTGTTAATATTTTGAGGAAGAAATTCTATTCTTTTCTGCTCTAGACTAATGTTTTCTTTGTCTGTTTTACTTACAGAAGTCATTATGGACCTCTTTATGGAGGTGTTAATGGCTGTGAATCAGTGCTAATGCAGTTAATGAATCTAGCAAAACCATGAGAAATAGATCAACTAAAATTGCATTGTTTCTCCAAGAAGGAGAATATGGCACCTTCTCAGTGGCAGGGCTCATGAAGCCAAGGAAATACAAAAGCACTTGATGGTAGAAGGCCACAGTTATTGACTTCTTTTTGAAAACAAACAAAAAACAAACAGCAAGAAGTTGATTTTGGCATGGCTTTCTTAAGCCTAACTTGCCCAGATTACAGAATCAGCTGATGTAAATCAGAATCTTGAGTCCATAGAACAATATAAGCTGAGTATATATCCAACTTTTTCTGTTTCATGTGTTCACAAGTGCTGAAAAATCCATTCTTACAAATTACTGAAGTACTCAGCAGCATATTTTTAATACACAGTTCTGAAGGGGGACACTTGGTTTTAGATTTCATAACCCTTATTTTCATCTGTTCAGAAACTTTGGATACATGTCACCGAAACTACCTCAACTAAAGCAAATATTTTATCTTAGTATTTTTCTGCCTACATAACATGTCTTTTATATTGACCCTTGTAGCTTCCTCAAAATGATGTAAAGTGTTCTGTTCTTTCTATCCTAACTAGACATATGATGGTGCTCTCATGACAAATTGTTCTGCCCAGGTGCTAAATATCCTGTTATGCTTGTAAAGTCTGGGGGGGACTTAGCCAGGTGGGAGAGTGTTACCTAAAGAGTAGCTTGTTCTGGTAGGAGGTTGAACTTCTTCAGTACATAAATGCCATCTTCCTTCTGACCATAGGAAGTCAGATCAACAGGAGACTGAACTTCTGAAAATTGTTTCTGATGAACGATGGAGAAGAATAATAAGTACAAGGAATAGCAAGTTAATGTTGTTGCTTCTTCCATTATGTGCTCTGTTAGCCAATATTTTCTTGATTTTTCCCAAAATTTCCCAATACGTTCGTCTTCAGGGAAAAGCTATTTGTTTTTAATAAGATTAATAATAAACTATTAAATTTCTTTCAATGCTTGTAACTTTTCAAGGTAGCCATAGAGAAATAGTTTCAAAAGAGTCTGAAACTACTTAGATCACATCAGGGGGTATAAGCAACTGAGTGGTAGCTTTTCTTCCTCTTATCCAGAGAGTTTCCATGACTGTCTTTCATCAGGGAAACAAAATGTAATTATTTCCTATTGAAAAACACTTTCCATTTTTACGGCATTTTGGTCTAGATTTGTTTTTATAATAAAAGGATAACTGTGAATGCTGCTCAATTCTGGTTTTCCGAGCTCCAAAATACAAACTATTGTTATGTGT